>CM027094.1:2965559-3365559 GCA_015343265.1 Pao palembangensis | reverse complement strand
TCTAAACTCATCATTCTCTTCATCATTAGCCACTTTAAGAACAGTGTTTTTTTTTTTTCCTGTGTTATTTGCTTTGAAAACATTTGTCTTTTCTCTGCTTGATTAATTCCAAGTCTCTTTCTTCTTGTTCTTCAACCGCAGCTCCTCGAAGACGAGCTAGCCCTGAAGAAAAAGGAGCAGGAGGACTTTCTCAAGATGAGCGAGTGCGCCGAATTTGTGAATCCGAGTTCTCCCAACAGGCTCTCCAAGTTTGTGCCCTACCAAGACTCTTTCAACACATAGGAGGTAATGTAACGCGGTGCCTCACAACATCTCCAGCCTAACACGCAGCGAATCCTCCACATATGTCTGCAGACGAGGGATGTGCTGTCCGTTTGTGCTGCTTCAGATCTTTCATATTCCCTCCATCATCTTCCTCTTTCATTTTGACGAGTATTTTTGCTTTAACTCCATTTTTTTTTTTTCTTTTAAAAAGCTGTTGTATTTAAAACTCGCGCCTTTTGCCAATCTCGGGTAACGACACGAAAAAGTACTTGTTTTAAAGCTAAGAAGCCAATAACAACGCACTTTGTTTACTCATTTATTAATGCCGTCTTCCAAAAGTAAAGAACAAGAAATGTTGTTTCTTTTGGCGAGTTCAGATGCATGTATAATAGCAGATGAGTTCTGCCTTTATTTATTTTATCCATAAAGAAGAAATACGTTATTGTGGAAACAGATTTAATGACGTTTCGTTTTTTAAATACAAAATATTGACAGCATGAAGTTAATGATTTATTACTGTATGGTGGGAATGTGAGGGTCAAGGCAGAATCCAGATCAAACTTTTTTTTTTTTTTTCTTTTAAATCATTAGAATGGATTTTAAGAGATATGGACTAATTGTAATTAACACAAGTGTCAATATTTTATTTTACTGTAAAATCACTCACACTGGATAGGAACTGACAAAGCCAAAGCATGAAATACTGTTTTTGAGGGATGTTAAATAGGGTTTTTTTCATGAAATATTTGTACTCAGTGCCTGACTGACTATCATGTGCAGTCATTGCATTGCTTGCTAACCAAAGTGCAATAATAGTTATATAACTTTGCTTGAAAAGGTTTATTTTTCTTAAAATTCTGTCTCTTTTGCACTGTGGGGGGATAATATTACACATAATACAAAAAATGTATTTGCCTTTTGAAAGAAATTGCTTATAATTGTGTATTTTTTTTTTCAAGTGCAGTTTTTTTTTTTTTTTTAACAACTCTTCATGTCATTTTAAGGGAATTCAGCAACTGAAACTGCTGTGATAAATACGTTGCCTTAAAGAAACCTTTTTCAGAGCCAATTGGCCTGCAGTTTTTACAGGATGACTATCAGGTACAGCTTACTTTCTTACCCTAGATGTCGGATCTTCTACAAAGTATTTAAATCACCCAAATTCTCTTTTTTGTCATGTTTGTTGTGTTTATGCCTTCCTCTGCCTCAGTTTACATGTTTGTATGAAGGGCTAGTGAGTGTGAATGAAACCGTATCTGAAGGAACCACTGTTGTAAATAATGTAATAAAGGCAGATTTTCTAATAACGTGACCACAAAAGCACTCCTGCTGCATTTCTGCTCAGTTTTACCAAATTTAACCATTTATCGGTTCATCATCACTCGTAGCTTTAATTACGTGCCTCGCGTATTTGCAGATGATTTCGGTGTCTGTTGCTCTCCTCTGTCTGTCCTCCTCCTTAATCCAGGCAACCATCAGCAGTAGGTTCCGCACATACGTCGGTCCTGCTCAAGTTTTCTTCCTATTAAAAGGTAGTTTTTCAAGTCACTGTTGCTTGTTCAGGGGTCGGGCTTTGGGTGTCTACCACCATCTATTCGTAACAAATGATATTTAAATTAAGTTGCTTAGAATTTAACTGGTGGTGATAACAAAATGCAAAAAAAAATTGTTTCAGACATTTTATTGTCAACTTTAAAAATATTTACAGGCGCTGCTACATTAATATAGTTTACTCTCTGGGTATTTTTGTACTTCAATTTTATCAGTTATAATAGGCTTTGGCTTTTGTACAGTGAATGCAATGTGCTTCCATACTTAAAAAAAAAAAAAAAAAAAAAAAGTCCTTCAGACGCAACACCTCTTAATCTTTTGTAATCATGGGAAATGGAATTTTTTTGTAGTGATTTTTCTTTTTTTTTTTGTGAACACAATGTGCGTCTGTAATTACAAAAAAAAAAATCAAAAAACCACCTTATTTTGTAATCACTGGAAATGCGATTTTTTTTTTTTGGTGATATCTTTGGAAGTGAATATATCTAGATATAGATATTTTATTTTTAAATCTTCCTTTTCCATATTTGTCATTGTGCACTGCCAAGCATAATTTAATTGCAGAAAAGGAATCGATCATCTTTAAAAACGAAAGACCCATGAGTGAAAAATCAAAAATCTTTATTGACTCAACAGCTGACTCATTGTAAGGAAAAATACATAGAAAACGGTAAATAATGAGATCACAACACTGAAACGATGACACCATCCAGCCCATTTCTTCCTTCCTGTACAAATCCTACCCAACAATGCAATGTTTTGATATTTTTAGCACTTTATTTCTACGCGTTTTTTACACTTTCTGCCGGGACATGAGTGAATAACATAGCGACTAAAATCAGATTTGTATCACTGTCACAACTTATAGCCTTGTCTAAATGTGCACGTTTATGTTGGAGCCATTCTTAGGTTTTGTCCAATTAGTGACAATTTCTTTCTAATATACGTCCTCAGACTGCAAAATTAACTGACAATTCTTCCAAACTCTGAAAGTAGAATAACAGACAGGCCATCAAGTAAAAGTGACAATATCAAAGATATGCCTCTTATTTCTATACAATAAAAATAATCTGCTCTACTGACCATGCTTGAGACCAGTCAAGCATATATGTAAAACTTTTTTTTTTTTTTTTTTACACACTGATCATATGTTGCTGTTATTTGAGCACAAATACTTCAGTTTAGAACACACTGTACATTTAAAATACTGTAAACCATTGCACAAACCAATGTGGAGTGGCTCTCCATTTCCCAGAAAGATTTGGCGCGTTGGATGTGAGAAAACACAAGAGCTTTTTTTTTTTTTTTTTTTTTTTTTTTTTTTAAATTCCAGACAGCGTTACTTCAATGAATCTTTGTAATACAAACAACAAAAACCCAACTAAAACAAATGTAATGAGACATTCTTGCCCTTCCTTCAGAAAAAATGCTCCTGAAATGACTTCTTAAAAAGTGCTGTTAAAATATCAGCCAACAATGAAAGCGATGCAAGAGCACAAGACCTGTTTTCAGTAGAACAAACAGCACTTCTACTCTGTTAGTACTAATAGCACTTGAAAAGCTGTTGACTGGCTGGATCTCAACATCAGCTTTTTTTTTTTTTTTTTTTTTTTTTTTGTTAATTCCAACAACTATGCCTACAGTTGCATACTGTATATTAAGCACTTTGCATATATTATATTGAGGCACTGTGTTGTAGAAGGCATGGGTGGGCTACACATTTCCAGAGTTTCTGTAAAACTCGGATAAAAAAACCAAAAGTAAATGTCGTGTTATTGCTGGTTTAGGTAATGTTTTAAAACGTATTAAATGAGAATAGGTACCTATTCAAAGAAAAGAATAACATTAAATCTAAAACTACAAAAGGGTGATATAATGTTTAAAATGTTGGCCAAATGTGTTTGACACACTAAGGTTTCTTGCTAAGGTAATTCGACGGGATCCAGCCCTCGACTTCCTCTCGTACGTTTTTACAGAACCACCAGCCGCTGCCGTTCTTTTCCAGAACCTCAAACAGTGTGCCCACCTTGAAGCCGGAGGTGTTGTCGTCCCCCTCATAGTCTGCCACAGCCAAATACAGCTCGTCTTTAGTGGGTTCCTTCAGTAACGGCGGCAGCTTGTCCTTGGGGGGGCAGGGCTTCTCGCTCTTCGCCGGCGGCTTTGGAGGAACCGGGACTTTGCTCACTTTGGGCTCCTCTTTCTCCTTGTTTGTTGGAGGGAACCCTTTGGGTTTAGGGGGAGGGGGCCTGCTGAGTTGGGGTGGCACCATTTTGGGGGCATCCATGGCTTCTTTTAAAGCCCCTGGAGGTTTAAACTCAGTGGGGCTGGACGGGTTCTTTGGCGGAGGAGGTCTCTTTGGAACCATGACTGGGGGCCTCTGAGGAGGTTCCTTGTGTGATGGCACAGCTGGTTTTGCAGGAAGGGATGAACTCTCCTGGTTCAAACCATTCATGGGCAGTTTTGGCTCATCTGAAAGCTTCCCGTTATTAAGAGCAGCGGTACTGCTACAAGTCTGACTGCCCTGGGAACTATTCACCACTGGTGAGCTCTCAGAGTTGCTGTCTGCAGGTTTAGGGGGCCTTAGCTTGCTTCTCAGGTTGGTGATATCCAGTTTGTCCTCTACTGGAGGATCTGGTTTGGCAGCTGGAACAGGTTTAGGTCTGATCACAGGCTTGGGCTTCATGAACGCAGCTGGACCAGCCACTTCGGCTTTCTCCTCCTGGGGCTCCATTTTGGGTTTTGGTGGGTGTTTAGGCACAGGTTTCAGGTTACACTTCTTCACCTCTTTGGCAGAGACCTTGTGGCCACATTCCAGACCCATCTCATTGCGAAGGTGGAGCGGTTTGCTCTTGTCTTCTTTCTTGGCCTCGGGTGGTTTGTCTGGTTTGAGTGGGGCCGCCTTTGGTGCAGCTAGTGGCACAATAACGCCGGGAGCTGGAGGTTTAGGGGCTAAAGGTTTGGAATGATCCAGTCTATGTTTCTCTGCTATCTCCAACTCTAAACTCTTGTTAATGGACTCCCGTCGAGGCGGAAGAGCGGGTTTCTCCTCGGCGGGTGGAGCCGTTGGAGCCGGAGGTAATGGCCCAGAACCCCCCTTGCTGGAACCAGATTTCCAATCTCTCAGTTTAGGCCGAAGACAGGACTCGGAGGCCGTGTTTGGTTCATCTGGTAAAGGTTTGGACCAGTTGTCATCTGTGCCCGAAACACTGGCAGAACCGCAATCTTCTAGTTTCAGCTTTTCCATCTCGTTGGGAAGAGGAGCGAGGAAATTAGGGCGCAAGGCGTTACTGGTCTTCTTGTACTTGTCGATAAAAGTGGCAGGGGCCCAGCCCTCTTTGTCATCTATCTGGATGTACCACCAGCCACTCGCATTCTTTTCAATCACCTGATGGACAAATTTGCATCAGCGTACTGAGAACTCTTCGTTTAAAATGAACAAACATGGCTTCTGACCTACCTCAGCCTTGACTCCAGCTTGGAAGCTGATTCCATCAGGAATGGTTGTCTGGAAATCCGCTATGGTGTAGAACTCCTCCTCAACCTGGGGAGGAACTGGGGGCTTGGGTAGGTTTGTACCTCGTGGCTACAGAGATGAGGGAAAATTACAGGTGGACTAAAAAAAAAAAAGTTCACATAATTCCTTATGTATTATAAAAATGAAAATCTGGACAGGGTGACTTACAATGGTTAGATCTCTACGTGGAGGTGGTCTGTGTCTTGATCCCACTCCTGGATCAAAAACACATTGAGTGTTTGTGGGCATGCATACATGTTGTATAACCATTTTTATTCATTTAGCCAAGGTTATAGTTTAGCTTTGGTGAAAGCAACCAAGGAGGATCTCAAAGTCTTACTTTTGTTCTCAGAAAGAAATGAGAGCCTGTTCTCCTTCTGGCTGTTGTCTCGGTTCTCTCTGACCGCGTTGTTCTGCGGGCTGTGCCGCGAAGCTCCGTCTAGGTCGTTGGTGCTGGCGTGCACGGCAGCACCAGCCGACAGCTTTGGGCTCTGGATGTCAGCCTTCTTCAGGTAAGAGGCTGGGGCCCAGCCCTCTCTGCAGTGGTACCTGAGGGTAGGAGCAGCGGCGTCAGATCTTTAGAAATCTTTGGGTTTTTTTTTTCTCTCCCCCAAATAAATTAATAGAATTAATATTAACACCTGATCTTCCACCAGCCCTCCAGGTTCTTCTGAATCACTTCAACGATCATGCCCCTCTCCAGGTCAATCTCGTCCTCATCCCTGGCCGAGTAGGGGTAAATCACAGAGTACTTCTCTTCTGCAAGTCAAAAAAATCAACTAGTCTTTGCCGAAAACACAAGATCCGCCTCTTAAGCTGCAAAGCAACAAACGGTCGATAAGCTTTTGCAGGCTGATTTAACCCGAACCCATCAACAGTGACAGTATGCAATGTTCAGCCTGATTTCTGACGCTCTGGGGCACGGCTTGGGGAGCATGTTGTGGAGTGAGGAAATGTAAGATACACACATGTGCAACAGGTTAAACACACAATCAAATACAAATTAAGCAAAGACACATTTTTACTCCACTAAAACAGACAATAATAGTCTGATCGCACAGATACTCTAAATACTACCACAGATCTCTGCAGTGTGTGCTGACTGTTAATAGACATGACACACTGTGACAACTGATTTACTGTATATTCAACCATTTACATGCAGCCAACATTGCATGCACACACATGCACGCAGTGGTGTGTACACTTTGTGTGTGGGGACAGACATGCACGCATGCATATGCACATTCAGAAATAGGGGGAAGAAGAGAGGCGTGCGCTCCACCTTGCCCAAAGCCTGTGCTGAACAGATCCCCTAAAGTTCTGCGACGGCCCACGTGCCTCGGCAATGACCAGAATCTGCGAGGCACTTGACATCCCAGCGCAGTTAAAGTGGCAAAATAGGAATTGGAGACAACATAAGCCACGGCTGCTCGTATGTGAATTAATAAATGCCTTATTGCTTTGTGGTTAGTTACAGTCTGAAGGGTTTATGTTTGCCCTTGCGCTTATGTTTATGACACTTAAGAGGGTGTTGTTACCGGATTAGCTTCTACGTGTTTTAATTTTCAGTCTTAAAAAAAGAATGTTAGAACTGCAACAACACCGTCTCAGACTCATGGGAGATCTTACCTTCTCCTCCTGGAAAGGTGAATTCATCTGGGTCATCCTGTGTCTGGGCTTCGAGGCAGGTTGCAGGAACCCAGCCCTGGGCATCTTCTGAGCTGACGAACCACCAGCCTAAAAGCAGCAGAATACATACTGGTGCTTAAATCATCTTGATGGTGAAGTCAGATCTGCATTTAAAGTGAAGATGAAAGATAACGTAGTGAAAATTGCTGAAATTTACTTTGTTCCAGATCTAGTATGAAAATATATATAGCCACACAATCAGCATGACACCCCCAAACCTTCAGCACAGTTAAAACAGGGTGTGCACTGAACGCCCTGTAAATGCCTTAGTCAACTTACCTGACTCGTTTTTTTCGATGACCTCCACCACTTGGCCCACATGCAGACTGATCTCAGAGCTCTCCTGCTTCTCGTAATCAGTGACTGCCACATACTGGTCCAAGAGGAGAGCGTCTGCTGCAGAAGAGTCTCCTTTTAAAGGGAATTAAACCAAAAAGGTTATTTATGCCCATTTCTCCTCTTTTGCTCCTTAATGCCGTTAGCCTGTGAAAGGAGAAAATCTCAATACTGAAAATAAGCCTCCACTTATTACCTTTCTGATTGTGAGCTTCAGGAAAATGGTCTTGTAAAATTTTATTTTATTTACATTTTTAATCAAGTTCTTTTTCTTTCTCAAATAGACTAAACTCTGAATCCAAGGTCTAATTTCTCACAGAGGCTTTCTTTTTAAATTAATTTTGTTTTTAAAGGAGACTTATTCTGAGAATGGAAATTTTACCCCGACATAACTCAGATGGTGAAGGATGAAGGATGTGACATCAAGAGATGAGAGTGTAAGTAACAGAGGAATGAAGGGATACCAAAGAGTTTAAGTGAAAGGTGGGGATTTAAAACTTGTGCAGGTTTAATTCAATCAAGTAGCTGTGATCTATTTCTTTTTTTTTTTAATGCTTCACATAGAAACAAACTGGCACCATGAAAAGCCTCCACCTATGAGTATTTGGGATCACCTGACACATTTGTAAAGACAAAGCCTGAACACTGATGATTTATCAAAAATAAATATTGTTTATACAGCTCATTGAAATTTACAGGTTAGTGTAGAAATTTGGCGATGCCGAGGAAATCGCTGACGATTCTGATCACGACTTAGAATAATAATTATAATAGGTGATAACATGTAGTTGCATTTTTCAGGAAGCATTTGGATATTATTATTATTATTATTATTATTATTAGGATTAAAAGCACTCCATGAAGCAAAATGGCACAAGAAGTACACCAGTGTGAGTTTTGATCATAACAGTGAGATATAAGTCTGATTATTGCAGATACTTGGACTTAACTAACATTAACTGACACGACAAGCAAACCTTCTGCTTTGAGGGTAATTTTGCTCTGTCCCAACGCATCCTGCGTTTTACAGAACCAATGCAAGCCCCAAGCCGCCAACACACCTCCCACCTGCCAGGGTTAGGTGGGAGGCAGGAGAGGAAGAACCCACTACTAGCACCCTGCCAGTTCACACACACAGCACGAGCAAATGTTTACTACCTCGCTTTAGGAAAGTAGTCGCTCGCTCCACAATCCCTGATGGACAGGAAAATGAAAACAACAGCATGGATGTAATTGAAGAAAACGAGGTAAATAGAGGACAGGATAGTTGTTAAAGAGGTGTGTCTGCCACATGTGCAATAACATTTCATTTGAGGGCGAGACACAAATTTGCATGTCCGAGTCGAGGATGCAAAAACATGGTGAAGTAAACGGTTATGGCCACTGGGTGGAGCTAAATCCTACATTTTACGCCACAGATTTTTTTGAATTTAAATATATAATAAAACCATCAGAATAAATGATAATGAGTTCTTACCTGACTTCTTCTTTGTTATGGGTTCCCTGTTGCAGAGAGAAAATAATGTTACCACAACAAATGAATAAGTCATAATAGGTGCAATTTGATCTAATGTTTCGATATATTACACAGGAAAAAAAAAAGATAATCATCCAAAACTTTTAAAGATTATATATGTCTGGCATAACAAGAAAGTGACTTTTCTCTTTGCCTTTCACTCCAACCCAGATCAATGCGAGCAGCCCATCACCAAATCTGCTTTGGCAAATTTGGTCGAGCATCTGCCGCGCCTGTTTCTAACATTAGCCAGATGAATAGACCATCACTCCACAGCAGTAGTCTGGAGATAGTTCAATGTCCACACACCCTGAAATGTCAGAGCTAATACTCAGCATTTTGTCCCCTGGCTTTCTCTTTCCTTCTCATTGCATCATCTTTTACTTTGTCAGCGTCCTCTCTCCAGCTCCCCATCTTCACTCCATCTCCTTTTATGATTAGCAACCTCTGCCTGTTGACAGACCTGTTAATTGCAGAGTCTCTGTAAATCTTTACCCGCAGCGTGCCTATTCATGCACTATGAAAAGAAATCTATAGCTAGGCCATAAAAAAACACTAATAATTTAGTTTTGATTCTCATACAGGATGATTATGTGCATACAATTTCTTTTCCTGTTTAGACAGGATTCATTATCTTCATAAAGCCAATTAAATGACAGTTATTCAACTGTCTCAAATTTGTTAAACCAATTGTGCAATATGTCAGACCAAGTTTACTCATAATCTCCATGACAGTAATGACTCTATTTCCTTTACTTCCTCTGAACACTTCCTCTTCTGCAGACCCCTTCACTTCACTGCTTTTGCTATGCCAGTCCTCCCCTTCGTCCGCTCTTCTTACCTCATTTATGTCACTGTCACTCTAAATGCCCGTCAGTGCAGGAGATTTAGAAGCCACGATAAATCTTTTCCCACAGTGACTGCTCTGTCTGTGCGCCAGCCTGAACAACAGGCTGCACCGGCAGACAGCACTAATCTAATAGGCCTAAAGACAAACCAAGGTTCCTCTAAGAGCTTCATCTCGTATCCTACACTTGCTTGGATTTGTAGATCAGGTGTAAGGTGCCCTTGGCAAACTAAAGAAAATCCGGAGGTTCAAATATATCCAAATATTGTGCAGAATACCACACGGTGCTTAATCACAGAGCCAGAAAACTGGGTGTAATTACAACAGGCTAGATAAGTTTAACAAACTCATTCAACTGTCAGGCTGCAATACAGAGCACCTATCACAGCAGCATCCACTTCAGCCATATCGCTGAAGTGGATACAGCAGGATAATGCAAGTGCATTGAGAAAGAACCTCAATGAATGATTTTTGATTGAAATTATTAAAAGGAGCTCTCATGTTATATATATATATATATATATATATATATATATATATATATATATATATATATATATATATATATATATATATATATATATATTCATCAAATGTATAATATATAAATATACAACATTTAAACATAATTTAAACTGTGTGTGATTTATTTTTTCTCCCAGCGCGCATCACCAGAACCAATTTCTGCCAAATGATGCACATTCTCAAGTCCCAGTGCCACACGTAGGTATGTGATGACAGGGAAATCAGCTGACAATTGGTCTCTATTAAAGCAGCCAACCATATCCTCCACTGCCCCCAAGGTGTAAGCCGCCTTAAATCGCAGCACATCTGTAACCAGCGCCCTCTGTGAACCTGCATGTGTCAGCACTTGCTCGTATGTGGCATTCCCCTCCGCTAATGTTTTGGACTGATCTGCAGAGTGGGTTCTCACACATTCCGAACTCTTTCTGCACCCTGGCTGCAGAAGCAAACTACAGCTGAATGTTGTAATTCTGAGTCAGCATTTAAAAAGGAATCCATCGCATGGGTTTTAGTCCCTCTACTGTGACAGGAGGCTGTGCAACAGAAGGAAAAGCATATCTATGAAAGACACAATCAATGTTCATTACTGGCAGGCAGCTGCAGAGGGTGGCAGGATATGAGAAGGCATGACACCATTCACAGAAAGAATGAGGTTTGTTTGCCTTGGTGTGTGGGTGTGGGCGTCTTCTGTACTTACTCTTTGGGTGGGTTAAGGTCTTCAGGTCTGGTCTCAAAGAACACTCTGACCTCCTCACACTGGGAAATGTACACTGGCAGCTGAATCAGGGCCTACAGGCAGGCAAAAGATAGCAGGAAACTTAGGTAAATGCACACCCGCCCACACGCAGTGTGCTCTGTGCACGGGAGAAGTCATCCAGAGGTTAAATATAGTCTTCCATGACTGTCTGGGCTACAAGAAGACGCAATTACTACATACTATACTTAAGACGACTGACGGCATACAAAAGGCATGGATCCAATTTTCTGCACATCAGCTGGCGGGTTCCCATATAAACAGACATGTTTATACTATTATTGACCTCTCCATAAACAGAAAATCGAAAATAAAAATCAATTTCAGTAGCAGCTAGAGCTTCCCTACTGTGTCACAGTCATTATACCATTGGTGGATTTGTGAAACACGACAGAAACCCTCAAATGACTGCATATTCTCCACATGCTGTGAAGCCACAGTCATGTGGAGAATGTAAAAAAAAAAGAAAAAAAAAAAAAAAAGGCATTTTTCATCTGTGGGACTTTAACAGAGGCACGTCACGGATAAGGCAGAGCTGGTTGCTGTCTTCTTTGGTTCTGAGCTCAGTTCATTGATCCGTCTCGCCTGCCTTTCTTCCTGAACGCGATCCTCTGTGGAGGATCACGGGCAACAGCAAAATGATTCCTGACACAAAGACAAACAGGCGCGTTCTTCTCCAGCTTCGCTGCTGCGCTTGCCCTCTTTTACAAACACAGGCTATGTGGCGCTCGCCTGTCTTCTGGGCTTCTTTACTTCTGAAACACCTTTTATCTGCTTTTATAACTCTTCCAAACACTAAAAATCACAAATCCTGAAGAGCTTGATGACCCCAAGCCATCGACCCAGCGGTGATTCACACTCAGCTAAGCGAGCTCCCTCAGGTTTCACAGGCTGGCAAGGAAAGCTTAACGGTATCTATCAAGCCTCCTCTGCTGGCCTCTACCGCTGATTTTAATACTGCTAAGTGTTTCAGTTCAGTCATTTGAAGGAGCAGAGGCTCAGCCTACCTTTCCCAGTCTCTAAAATGTATCGTATGGGCCAACAATTATGGAATGGAAGCTAAAGAAACAACCAAGGTGCCCTTGTCCCGTGTGACACATTTGCTTTGTCATATTTATGCCAACAGCTGACACTGATAAAGGAGAGGGACTGTGATTTTGTCTAAAAAAGGTCAACATCAAGTCAGTGGCTTTGGTGACCTCCTAAAGAGCTTGAGCCAACCACCATCACCTCCATCTAGTTTCCCACTGCCACCGCTGAGGCCACAGTGCATTACCAAACGGACCATCGTCTCCATAGATTTATTCTCCTCATGTCCGTCTGTGCCCCTCCACTCATTAGAATTCTCCCCAGGGAGGAGCCTGGGGAGGGAGGGAGGCATAAGGCATATTGCAGCAAATTGACTTTATGGGGGTTCTTTATGGCAGGCAGCATTAAGGTAATTGTGTCTGCCTGCGCACATGCCTTTTCATAAAGGAAACACGGACAATAGAACAGCTACAGGTATGGTTCTGTGAGGCACAGGAGCTTGTGGACTAAATCTGACTCAGACTGAGACAGCGCCTTCAGCTGCACCGACATTCTATTCATTACACATCAGCAGTCTTGCAATAGACAATCATCAGTTCATGGTTTGTTTGTTTTTTTCTTCCTGTCTTTGTTGCCTCACCGTCTTCTCCAGAACTGAATAAATCACAAACTTCATGACCCGGGAAATTCTATATGAGTTGGGCTAAAGCGTCAGCTGTGAACCACAAGGGCTGACTCAGCTCTTCCTTCAAAAAACGCAGTTTCACCTTGTCGACATAAAAGCTACCTGGGTGGATGAAAACAGCGCTTTTTTGGTTTACAGTCATGTTCGGATATGTTTTAACATTCAGTAAAACACAAAGGAGGCACTTCTAAAGCCTTGACACCCAACCTTCTGTCGTTGCTTCATCATTAAATGTCGTTTTTATACATTACAAAAACGTATGGCTTCTTTCCCAATTACTCGTGATCCTTGGAAAGAGTTCCCTTCTATATGAAATCTCGTCATCTGTAACCAATTAACCTGAAAAAAACAACCCAGGAAACATTCTGCTCAAGTCATTGCAGCATTCCAGACATTTTCCAGTCCTTTGTTGTGCCTGCCTCAACTCATCTGATATGATGTTGACATAAAATTAAAAACAAGCAAAAATGTGAAAAAAATGCAAAAATGTGGGGGGGGTTTTTTGTAACCGACTCGTCCTGTGGATAATTATATTCTGCTTAAATCACGTTTCACATGCCGCCAACATGTTTTGCTTGGTTTTGTTGTAATTCTTACCCATTTAAAACTAAAAGGACATTTCTTTGATAGGTAAAGCTACAGACATTTCAAAGCTGGCTGAAGACACACACGCCTGTTGATGTGCGCAAACAACGCGGTCCATTCCTCCCTCAAAACGCTGAAAACCCAGCTGTACATTCCTTTGACCCCAGACACACCAACCCCACGCCCTCAAAACTGTTTATTAAAACTCTGCTTTTGTCTCAGCCTAATTACTCCACGTAAGACTCACCAGCCCTGCGTCTGATACTACTCTGTACAGCGATGCAAAGATGAATGATAAAGTAACAGCAGTACAAGAAGACAAGAGTAAGGCCTAACTTGCAAAAACATCCTCAAATTTCCCTTAGCTGGGAGACAGATGGGAGTGGGTATGATGCGGCGGCCCTGAAGCCAGCCTGTAAACCTGAACAAAAACACAGGCCACGGGCTGTGGATGTGCTGACTTGAGCAAGCTCAGCAGTATGCATGCTTTTTGCACTCAGGACAACTTTGACATTTGCCACAAAACTCCATCAACCAAAATGGTATTTATCTACAGCTCAGCCTCAAAGGCAGTGACTCATCACCGATCAAGTCCTGCAGACATCAATTCAACTACTGCTTAGAATTAGACAGCAACCCCCTCCCCCAACCCATCTTATTGTGGTTAAGTTTCTTTCAACCAAAAAGCCGTCATTTCTATTATGACTCATTTCTGGGGTCATGTATGAACTGTTTTCTATAAACTAAGGGCATCCACGACCTGCCTTATCCAGGCGTGTTAGAGTGAATTTTGAGAATTCTGACCTCATTTTCTTTCACCTTAAAACAAACCCATTGTTTTGTCTTTAGAGGAAACCTCAGCAGCATCGGTACCTGCTGCGACACAGAGTTTAGCAATGGCCAAGCTCACAGAAAAACAGTAGCTGTTTAGAAGACAATGTCGTTATTCGCGCAGCTGCTCTTGCAACACAAATATGGGACACTCGCGTGTCTACAAATCACAAGCCACAGCAGGAACCTCAACACAACAACATTTCCCAAACGTCAGGCTGGTTTAATCCCAAAAGCACTGAAAAACAGTGACTCATGTTGCTCTTATTGCAAAGTCTGTTTTTTCCCCTGCCTTAACAGCCTGCGTTTCACAGATTACAACATGGCAGCCGCTGATGCAGAGATCTCACAGCTAAAGCTGCTCCGTTCGCTCACCCTGCAGTACTCGTTGATGGGTCCCAGTCTTTTCATGGCCACATCTCTGATATGGCTCCTCCTGAACAGGATCTTTCCTGGAAGAAGGTGCAGACATGGATGTTAGAGAAGAAAACACAAGTCAGGATATCATTTCTTGGGCTTTTTTTTTTCTTCATTATTTTTTTCCCTATGTATGGCCTTTACAATATGCCTTTGCATGGACAAAGTGAAGTTTGTAGACATGAAATCAAGGCTGCAAGTGTGTCAGACCAATCAGCATTCTTCAGCACATGGCTCCAGGAATTCCAGGAGAATCTGGGGAAAGTGTCTGCCATCATAAAATGTAGTGATGAAGGGCCGTTTTTTTGGACAATAAGTGAGAGGTGAGTGATTTAAACGCGTACAACAAAAACCAGTTTGTTGGTTTCATCAATAACACTGACAGCACAATAAGCTGAGCGAATAACTGGCCTTTTCAAGCCATCCATAAATTATTTTGGAACGCTCATTAGGCCTGCATGGCAACTTAAACGCCAAGGCTCTTATCTCCAGGCATGAATAACCACAGATGCAGATAGGCTGAGTCGCCATAACAATAACAAGACTGGCTACAAATGGGCCTATTAAAACATTTCATCTTGCAACAAAAAGGGACTTTTCAAATTCAGGATTTAGTTTCTCCTGATTTGAGCCGCTGATGTTTCCGTAATAAATTCGCAGAAATGGCTGCAGGGTAAACCTATATACCAGCCAGGAAGTTTGGGGCTAAAAACAACATCCTGCACGCAAAAAAGGAACTCTTGCAGGAAGTCGCAGAAGCTTTACCTCCATGGCGGAGTTATGGTATTTATTTAGAGAGTATCTAAAGCACACTTGTTGAAACATGAATCCGTCTGACAGGACGTGTCCACTGAGCTTTGAAACCACCCGGAGCTCTGATATCTTCAACAGTGCAACAAGAAAACCCACCACCAAAAAAAATGCAAATATATGTATGCATTTGTGAATGTGCATAATGTATGATGATATATTACCATAATTAAACATGAATAGATGAATGGTGAGAGTATCTGGAGCAGAACACACATTCAGGACAGCTTGTGAAAGTTAAAGAGGACTGAAAGTCACTGTCTGAATGCTTCCACCTCTCTCTCCCTCCCGCTGACTCCCCCTTTTTCCTCCTCCCCTCACGTCTCCTGAAACAGAAAGCTTTCTTGATGGTTTTCCAAACCTCTCAGGGGTCAGGAGAGAAGCACTGACTCAACACTGCCCACTCTGTCTGCATGGCAAACCATGCTGCAGTCGAGAAAAGAACCCGTTTAGGAAAGGAGGAGGAGGAGGAGGGAGGGAGGGAAGTGGCAGGGGCCACTTTATGGTAAACATTACAGCCAGGAGTGGCCAAACAACTTTATTTTAGAAGAGTGAGAGAGTAAATTAAGAGGAGATCAAAATGGGACAACAAAGGCGAGTGTCATGTCCAAACTCTACTTATTTTATAATTCTGCCCATTGGTTTTTGATGATATTTAATACCTTAAGCATTGGTTAATAAAAATTCTAAAAAAAAAAAAAAAATCTACTTTTTCAATCAGAAACCTTGACAGAGCTCATATTTCAAACATGAACCTGACATTAATTCACATGTAATTTCCAGACACGATCCAAAAACCTTTTTCCTCTATTTGAATCTTTTACATGACAGTTTTTGACTCCAAGTCCTGAGTTGGTAAGTCTGAACTTCACCGTCAAGTCATTTGTGACAACTTTTTAAAACCTTCGACTTCAGATCTGCAACTCAGTTGTGTCAGACGAGCACAGATGGGCTTTCACAAATAACAAAACCTGACTTGTTACAAGACACAAAACTACACTTGACTGGAGAGCTGCAGAGATGATGTGAGGAACAGATGAGAAACCCAGGAGCCAAATGGCACAGAGGAAAAAGTGAGGATTTGTCAGCAAGAGATCTTGTAGCTTTCATCTCTCTACTGTAAAATACTCAAATAAGGTTATGTCAAAATCTCTGCACCCCCCACCCACCTCCACTATTTATAAATCTACAGATTTAGAGAAAAACTGCTTCAGCTAGCAAAAACAACCCGTTAACCACTGGTGCTCCATGCTGAAAGACAAGAACAATTCTGGCTTTTGGCCTGAAGGCAGGCAGATCAACGTGACCTGAATGAGACACATGCAACAAGGTCACGCGGTTTTGGTATTTTCTGGGGTTTTTTTCCCTGAACTTCCTCACCAAGTGCGAGTGTTTTTGAAATATCAGACCGACCACACACAAAAACGCCAACATCCAGACGAGCCGATCTGCTGATGTGGAGATAGAAAACAAGTCAAAACAGCTCAGAGTCAGGAAAACCACTTCTGTGTCAGCCCGCAGTCCAGAATTCTGCACTTTAAGGTTTTCTTTTGTAACCTTGACTGACATTTCTATGACTTTATTTTTCTTAGCATCCACCTCAGACAGGTGCAGACGGTTCTTTTCATACTCAAACTACTATTACTCTAATCTTTAGTGAGGAACAAGCAGCAGATTTACAACATTTTCTTTAAAGAAAATGTTCCAGAAACTATAGAAGAACAAGGGAGAAAGGATCCCAGTCTGTTAAAGAATGTCCAAATCTGGCCAGAAATGACTTCACTGGCTATCAAACATGCTGGAAGGACAGAACTAAGGTCACTGGTGGAATGTGGATATGATTTCAAAAGCAAAGCGAACTTTTTAAGTGAATGTGTAAATGCAGTCAAGAAGCAGAATTTAATGTAAATGACTATATGTAATTTTATCCTGCATTAGGTTGCTCAACTGCAAACAACAACGGAAGAGTATAGTAGGGAACGAGTTTTTCTATCTGTGCTTGAGAGAGAGAGAGAGAGAGAGAGAGAGAGAGAGAGAGAGAGAGAGAGAGAGAGAGAGACTCATCTTTCTGTGCTTTACATTTTCTTTTTCTGCGATGCATATGTAATTCACACTCTCCTCCTTAACACATTTTCTTTCGGTCTAATTCCTTCTGTCATGCACACACACACATGTTCACACACACAGGCTAACTCACTCACCCACTCTCCCTCTCCTTCTCTCTCTCCTTCACTGTCCCCTCCTGCAGTTCTTCCTCTCCATCCTTTGCTGTCTTGCTATCTTATTCTGTTTCTCTCCTTCCATTTTTCCAAAGAGCAACCCCCCCCTTTTTTTAAATTCACACCACCTTTGCTTCCCATCTCCATCCCCATCCTTCACCCTTTTCTTTTCACCCCATCTTTTCTCTTTTTTTCTCCCTCCCACCGTTTGTCTCTAGCCTCAGAACCGAAGACTGGNTTCAGCTGGATCAGGCTCTAATTAAGACATGAGGTTTAAATTGGGTTTTGTTCCATTTCTGTTTTTCAGCTTTTCCTAGTTTCTTTGTTAAACTGGCAAAAGATGTAAGGATTCTTTCTTTTTCTTTTTTTTGCATTTATATAACTCCAGGGGGGTGCAAAAGACATGTGTGTTAGTAACTCTTACCTGGGAGGAATGGAATGATTCTCCTCTTTGGATCCTTCTGACCTCCTTCCATCGGGAATTTGTCAAGCAAGTCCATCTGAAACACCACAGTTTTCCTATTAGCATGCACAGCTTTTGCATGTGCACATACAAATACATAAATCCGAAAGAAGGACAAACAAGGGTGGGGCGGAATTTTTGTCTCTTTCAAATCAGCAGTTCTTTTGAGGAATTCGGCCAATAAAGCCTGCCAACGATTATGGACGTCCTGAGCATATGGTATGGTTTTTCCTCCTTCGTATGCTGCTTGCTGTGCAGAACACCACTGACATAGTGGAACACTTCTGATCCCTCCATTTAAAAGGCAGAGAGAGTTGTGGTTCCATGTATCTTCAAAACATTCTTTTCTTTTCACTGTTTCTGATCTTTCAGCTGAGCACATGTTGCCTGAAACTTCATCATTCTGGACCCTCGTGCTTCATTGCTTCATGGTTATTTATGCACGTATGACAGCTGACCACACCGATCATTAGGTGAACTCACAATATGTCTTTTTAAACAGTCAAACATTAATAACGGTCGTCTCAAAGCAACAGGGCAACGCCTGAATAGGTGCTGCAATGTGGAAGAAAGTAACCAAGCACGCAAGACGTGTTCGACAACCCTCCAGGTCTGTTGCTGTCCAGGAAAACAAATATTTTTTGCAAGTGTGTCTCTTCTCTTTTATGTTTCTTTTTGATGATGGTGATGTGTAAAGCTTCGTGCCACATTTAAACAAATCTGTAATCTGGCTTAGGAAAATAAACAAACAAGTATGAAAAAAACTGATATTTGGCTGGTTACGTTTTCTTCCGTAAGGCCAAAATGGGTCTTGAAAAGTGAGACAGTGCCAGTCAGTGAATAACATCAATGTCAGTCTGCGTGGAGATGAGAAATGAGGAGTCAAGAAGAGGAATAACAAAGAAAAAAGAGACAGCACAGACAGAGGGATGTTTAAAAGACCAGAGTCATTGCCCCCCCACACGGTAATCGCTGCCATGTGTTCGACGGTGAACAAGGACACGCCCCCGTCTCCAGCTCCGTCTCCTCTATCTTCTTTGTAATCAGAGCTACTCAAAGAAAAACAAGCATCTGGAGAGAGTAAAGGTTTCTCTTCAAAGTGCCACTTATACGATGCACACGACATCAAATATTCATGCTACGCAGGCAATAGGACAGACCACAAACTCCACATGACGTCCCAGGCTACTGAGGTCATCTCAGTCTGGGGGCAGCGAATGCAACACGTGGAGATGGCAGAAAGACAGTAGAAAAAAAGCCATTAAGAGAGTTACTGTGTAGTAACTTGTGTTTTTACTAACAATAATGTTTAAACGGCATTTTATGTCTCCAGTACCGTAGTGAGCTAATGTTATTTAGTTCCCCAAATTCTTTCTAATTAAGACCTCAAAGCTGTCCTCAAGAAAGTGACGAGTGTTATCTAATCAATTCCCACTTTAATCACATCATTAACCTTTGGAAAAGGTTAACAGTGTCTCTGTTCAGTGACAGTTTAAAAGGTCACCGACATGGCTGACAACCACAGGCTGGTTCTCACATCCTGCGCTTCCATGCATGCCTCTCTTTGTCTTATTATTTATCCATTTTATACCTGGTTTTTATACTCTTGGCATCCAGTGTAGGCAGCAAAGTAAGAATTTCATTGTACAGGGAAACGTGCTTCTTTACTGTGCATATGAAAATAAAGCTTTGAATCTTGAATCTCCATGCTTCACCTCTTTTTTAACTTCTGCAAATATGATCCACAGACTGAAACTCTGAAACAGTAGTTTAAAACTGTTTCCCAGCTCATCTGGAGAAAACTGTCAGAAAGATGATGATGAAACAACAGAGCAGCTGCAGGATATTAAACCTGTAAATCCATCTGGATGCTGTGTATCTATGAAGTCGTCTAGTAATAACTGGACTGTACACAATGCAGGCTGCTATTAAAACCCAACAAAAATGACTCTTTTGTATACTACTTCAGTCCACGCATTCTGTCAGTTCCAAGTCCATTAAACAGTCTGTGGCAACAGTCCCTCAGTAAAAAGCTCTGAAACATTCATGCTGAAAACTCTGTTTTTCTTTCCGCCCCTTTCATTAGTCATTCTAGATAACATACATGGGCAACTTTAACTGGCCAGTTTAACTGGATATCTGCCATTTTAATTCGACATTTGCCATTTAAATGTGATATACGGCCGTTTTAAATGGATATTTTGCCTTCTTAACTCCTATTTTGCGGACTCCCAACCCCCTCCATCAATAGAGACATTTCAGTTTTTAGGCCAATTACATGAACCTTTGATTAAATATAATAATAATAAAGAGAGGTGGTTTAATTAACCACAGGCCTCAGCTGGAAGGCATCTGTCAGTGGAAATTTCTAAAAGTAAAACCTGTTCAGCTGAAAGATATCCAGCAACTGATACTCTCATCATTAAAAGGTTCATAAAAGGCTAATAGACTGGGTGAGCCTGAAGTTGTCACCAGGAAATGTCAACATGGCAACTGACATTCAGTCTTTTATTGTTATTACTGAGTGAATGTTGAGCTGTTGACTGCAGCTGTGGGTTAGTGAGTCTAAAGTCAAATGATGAACAACAAATCAATGCAAATTCAATCTTACAGGTGATGTCCGTTAACGTGTGGCGATTTGCACATGTTAGCATGTACCCAGCCTTGATGCAGGCAGGCACGCAGCATGGAAACAGCTCTGTTACATGGGAATGAAATGAAAAAAGCCACAATGATGTCCCAACAGATCGGTTGAAATTTATAGGAGTTAACTCAATAAATCAGCTTGGCTACAAGCAAACCAGACTGAAGATAGCCTCTTTATCGGAAGAACTGATGAGATACTTGAACCTGCCAGTTTTCTTTAGATGATGCCACAAAAAATTTTAATACAGACACCAAATGTGGAAACAAGAATCTTATATTCCGTCCATGTGGCTCTAAAAATGACTCACCAGTTAGCAGCCCACCCATTTTTTAGCATAGCATGACACGTCTAAAAAAAAAAAAAAAAAAAAAAAAAAAAAAAAAAGTGCTCCTAGACACTCCTAGTGCGTCATTAGGCACCACCGATAAGAAGGTGGAGTCTTAATTCATGCCTTTAAGGCAACTTTTAGATCAGATTTGATCGGCAGACAGGAATAAGTTTACTGAAACGAAAACAGAGAGATTTGAAGGTTTGCCAGTCCTCCCATAGCAACACAAAAAAACTCTGAAAGACACATTACAACTGAATCACTGTGGAGAGGTCTAATGTAGATTTCATTGCTATTGCTTTGGCCTTCCTAATCAATTAAAAGGAATTTAATCCAATTATGGTCGGCATCAAAATCGACCACAGGCTCATTAAAAGCATTTGCCAGCCCAGGTTTCCTTGAGTCTATGCTATCTAAAGCCAGACGAGGCTGGATCTGTTACCTTTGAAAGAGGAAGAGAGACGAAGATGCTCATTTGATCCTGCCCTTGTGTAACACACTTTTCCGACATGACGCTCAAAAATGATTCAGACATTTTTGTGGTAGTGACTGCGGTCGTCATCGTCCGGTGTCGATGCTGCTGGGCCATTTTCAGGCTCCTTCCACACGATATAATTACCCGTGTCACACGAGTAGGACGCTTCAGGTGAACCACGACGCACGAAACATTCACTCTGTTTGTGTTTAAGAATCTCCTGCCCAAGGTTAAAGGAGTCCGACCTGAGAAGCATCAGCAAACTCACCTGCAGGTCAAAGAACTTGCTGTAGCGTCTGTAGATGACCTCCGTGCTGCCATCGCTCCAGGACACTTTGATGATATAGACCTGGATAAAGAGACAAGAGACAGGATGAGTCCACAGTAGTGAAGTCAAATCTCGAAATGAAGAGAGAGACAGCAGGCTTGTCTGACAACATTAGCCAACATCTGATCAGGAGATACGATCACTTTGTTTCCAACACCATCGTCATCGGCTACAGGAAGCAAATAAGCAGATTAGGCTGAATGCATCTAGTGCCTAAGAGAACTTTCTACTGGTGTCATTTCAGCTAAATGAAAGCTCTAAATTTGCCGTTGCATATTACAAATTTATCTCCTCCATAAGACAAAAGCTCCAAAAGCCTTTTGCCTGTTCACTGCAGCCTAGGAGCATCAGACACAGTGCAAAGAAAAAGATGAGCGAGGCTGGAAACTCCCCGGTGGCTCACTCTGACTGGTTGACTGACTGTTGCTGGCCTGACTCCCAGACCTTCCCTGGACTCTGTGGCTCTGTAAGGGCACTGGGGTTGATATATGGATGGACCAACTGCTATAGGCCCTCAGAGAGGCCTGCCTTCATTCAAAACAAAGTGTAATAATAAACTCCCCAATAAAGTCGATGCTCAGCTTTTGCTAATGCTAAATTACCCAATTCTGAGTTCACCACATTGTTGACGGTACAGGGGTGGAAACATGGCACCGTTGTTTTGGAGGATGTAACTTACTGTCTGCAACGGGCATCTGAGACGAAGGTGCTACGCTAAAAGAGGATGAAGGCTTGAAGAAAGAAAAATTAAATATTGTAAATAACCTGGGTCAAAAAGGGCGATAGAAGCAACTCTTCTTCATGCATCCCTACAGGGCAATGAAAGAAATAAGGTGTTTCTGGCTGTATGAGGCACAAAACAACACGGGCTACACCAGAGTGCCAAAGGACAGATGGACGCGACACGGGAACCTTGAGAACGCCGTGTCCTCCGTCCCCCACACTTGCTGCAGTATGAGATCGCTCAGTCCATAATATCACACACAGATGGATGCAAACAGCCATACAAGCGCCCCACACAGGCCCACACCGTGCACACGGAATTAACACCAACACCTTCTTTGGGTTGGACCTCCACATCCTGTGATGTCATATATCTGACTTCAAAAAAAGAAGTAAACAAAAAAAAAGTCAAATTCACCCACATATAGCCACCTCAAACTCTATTTTACACCAGAATGAAGAAATCTGTCATCATTTATGGATTTTAAAAAAAAGGGAAAATGACATGTTTCTTTGTCTTTTTGCCATTCTTCCCCCACCACCACTACGGAGCAGAACTGCGATGGCTGTCTCCACGGTCCTGCGTGGGCCACATAACAGTTTCCATTCAAACTTTAACTTCAAATAGGTTTCATAAATAACTCCGCAGGGTATTTAGCACCATCCTGAACTCACATTTGACGACCGATGGTGCATTGCCATACATTTAAAAAAACAGCTGGAATTAAAGTGGTAAGACTAAAAAACAAAATCTCCCATGTTTTTCTTCTTAAATAAATTACAGACCCCGAGTGCTCCAGCTTAACTGTTTCACAAACTTGATTATCTCCCCAAGCCAAAAAAGAAGAATCACTAAGCCAAATAACTTGGATCATCTTTCTTCGCATTAAGTTTTCATGTTACGATGATGAACAGCTCTTTATTGTTCTTTTCCACTGACTTTGTGGGCTGTAATTTGATCCGCTCTTTGTTTTTACTTTGCCTGACAGGAAGAGGGAAAGAGCAGAAAAAATCACATCAGATAAAGCAGTTATTCACCCCTGGTGTTATTGAAATGACGCTTACGTAATGTTTATTCGGAATTCTCCGCTTCTGGACATCTTGCACCGTGACTTCTTGTACCGTGCGCCGTGGCATGATCCTCTTTTTGTACACCCCCGTTTCAAAAGAAAAATAACCAGACAGAGACAGAATTCCCTTCAGGGTTCTACGAGCGATCAAACCCGGCTGAGAAAGTTTGCACGGCGTCGTTTCTTTGTCATTCGCCTGGTTCAGATGCGTAAAATCCCCTCGAAGGTGACAAACGCGATGTTCTCTGATTTCGCTCCGGCAGATTTCCTGTCCAACATTCGCCTGCTCGGATCTCGGCAGGAGTTAATCATCAGCCAGTTGTTCCGTCCGACCAAACTCCCAGCCTATCCCGGCTCGCCCACTCCCATGTCAGCGAGCGGGGCTCCGGGATGGACCAGCCCTCCAGCGTCAGTGCGAACCGCAGGCTCAACCTTCATTCAGTTTCTTTCACTTAAAGCTATAACATTACTCATCATCATTTCACAGTTTTGGACGGGAAAAAAATAAAAAAATAAAATAAAATAATCATATGTAGACTTAATTTCAGACTGGACTGATGACGAAATCATGTCCCAAGGCACCCTAATGGTCTCCTGGTGGTTTGGAGTGCTATGGAAAAAACAAAGTCTCAGTTAGATCAGAAATTGCGTGTTCAAATGACCTTTTTTAATAAAACCTGATCTTTCACATTGTACGTTCCTCCGTCATTAAAAATTCGAATTACCTCATAGTCACAGATAAGATACTTTTTGTACTTTCTTTGCAGAACAGCGCCATCTTTAGGATAGCTTTAATTATTACACTTATATTGCCGATGTGGCACTTTATTTTTTTCGAATATTGTGCTATAATATAATACCAAAGTTTAAAAAAAACAGCGACTTCATCTATATTAGCATGATAATTTAAACAAGATTCTTTATATCAATGTCATGTGACTTATTAACTCCGTCAAGTAGGCTACGTGACAGCCGGTGTTTATCTGTATGTGAATAAAATAGCTCAAAGTCATGAACGGATTTTATTGAAATTTTCAGGAAATGTTTTAATGGAAATTATTCAGGTAGTTGCCGTCACACATGTGCAGCTCAAGGTGGGCGGTGATACCTGGAAAGCGCTTATGGAGTGGCGACCGTTTACCCAAAGATTCCTTAAAGACACAAGAAGACAAAATACAAAGACTGTATTATATGCCAAACATCAATCCATCCATTTTCTGTACCTGCTTTATCCACACATTGGTTGCAGGGGTCTGCTAGGGTCTATCCAAACATACAATAATATTCATTTTTTAGAAAGACTTTACAATCATTGAATCATTACAAAATTATATACATATATATATATAAAAAACACTACCTCTCACACAACATTTGAAGGTTGGTTGCAGACACCTGTCCTTTCTGGATAGGCCGGGGCACGAGTACCAGTCTGGCGCACAAGTACCTCCCATGAATCTACATCTTTCTGTTCCAGTCCTCCTTCCTGTGTCGTATTCTATTATGCCATTTCCTTTGGTGAGGTGTTCAGGGCACGTCCCTCTGGCAGGAGGCCCCTGGGAAGTCCCAGGACCCGCTGGAGAGACTATGTGTCTCGGCTGGCCTGGGAACGCCTCGGAATCCCCCCAGAAGAGCTGGACGAAGAGAGGGAAGTCTGGGCTTCCCTGCTTAGGCTGCTGCCCCGGTGACCCGACCCGGATAAGCGGTAGAAGAGGATGGATGGATGGATGGATATTAATAATGCATTCACCAGTTTTATGCAATGTTCAGAGAGAATCTAGTCATGATTATATATATAATCAAACCTCCTCTACTTGTGGAGCTGCTTCATACCTTCACTGACTGTCAGTGCTGTCACTTCTCATCTTTAACGAGATAAATAGATCATAATAGTGAAATGATTACCTTTAAAGCCTCACAAAACACAACATGTCAGTCAGTGATTAAACTTTCCAACTCCGTTCAATTAAAAAAAGTCTGAAATTGAAAGATGGATGGATTCTGAATACTTTCCATCCTTACCTGTGATCTGTACTTTTTTTGTACGTGATGCTGACAGTCATGAAGATCGAGAGGTGTGCCAGATCAGAAAGTTGTGTGTTGACATTACATTTGATGATATGACTTGATATATTGATACTGAAATTCTCTTTAGTCTAGTTTAGGATTATCACTGAGTCACAGGTCTGGTGGAATGAAAAGGTCGAATGTTGAACACTGTGCACTACATGACATGAGAAACCACATTTTGAGCATGCAGTTCACTTGGACAACACTTTTTTTTTTTGTTTTTAGTTTTCCTCATGGCTTTATGATCACGAGATACATTTATAACACACTCTAAGCAGCAGCCGTCTCACAGGACTGTTTTTGGAAATTCTGTAGCCAAAAACAGGTCAGAAATTTGAAAACAAACAACCCCAAATTAGGCTAGTTCGCTAGTTCAGAGCATCATTAAGTCCTGTGCACTCCTAATGACGAGGATCTCCGTAATAAGGTGGTTACCTTGCTGAGGTAATGCGCCTCTGTGATGTCTAATCATGTCTGTGCTTCAGCCTGAGATGAAAGGATTTGATAGTGATGTGCTCTTCTGATAACGCACTTCAATTAGTGGCAGAGGCAGAGCGAGGACTAATGATGTTTACTCATCCAGCAGCGGTATGACTCCAAGCTTCTGCCGAGCTTCACAAATGCAAAAGTTCGACTGCTTTGTTCGCTAATGGCAGACCTCACGTGGAGGCCGGCCATCACAAACACGCCTTTGATGGGGTTTCACGTGTAGCAGGGTCAAGGTGTCAGAAGCAACCAGGAGTTCAGTGGAGTCTCAGCGCTCGCCCTTTAAAAAACCTTGACTAATCCTCTTAAATCACCCTGTCTTTTCATCTCCACACCATAATAACACCAAGCTATATACTAAGGTTCACTTAGAGAGGTGAGAGTCTGCCAAACTGTTACAATAATAAACACTGACAAATTAAATGAAAAGTAAAATCCAACTTTTTGTTTAGTAAACTCCAGTCCCTCCATTTCTTTCACACAGCAGCAAAAAAAAAAAACAAAAACAAATAAAGACAACCCCCCCAAAAAACAGCAAATCCAATATGCTGTCCAAGACAGCATAATATTGATGTACAGGATTCAGAGGTATTTATTTACATCACTGACACTTGAGAGAATTGTGTGCATGCAGTGATGTTTCATCACCCACAAGAGTTATATGGAAATGCTGATAATTCAATTTACCAATTTTAAGTAATGTTCAAGGATTCAGAGAGAATCTAGTCATGATTCCAATAAAACGTCGTCTGCCCCGCTTGTGGAGCTGTTTCATGCCTTCACTAGCTGTCAGTGCTATCACTTCTGAGCTTTAAAGAGACAAAAATGATCAGTGATCTTCATGCACATGAGGCCGGCATTGACTCAACGAGCACCCCTTGATGAATGTGGCTGTTTTAAACAGAAGCATGCAGGAAAAAGCTGACATTTCACTCCAGCGACTAGTTTCAGCATTTCAGTGATGAGGGAGGAGAGATGCTACAAGTGTTTCCTAGCAACAGCTCCCTGAAAACGCTTCCCACTCTGCTCCGTCTCTGAGAACTCCCTCCTTCCCGGAGCCACGGGTTGCAGCAATGCACCACTTGCCTCGTACCTGAAATACATTCTAATTCTCCAGACTCTTCCTCCTGTTCGCGTCAGATCATTGGCAGGTCTGCATCAAAAGACACTCAGATCCTTGTCTTCTGTATGCACAAATACATATTTCTTTGTTTAGCCAGTGTGTCAGACAGAGTGAGAGTGGTGTGGGGCAGGATGACATCAACGGCAGCAGACAGGGCAGCAGACGGGGGGCACCAGACATCAGCGGCAGCAGACAGGGGGCAATAAAGTCTTTATCCTGTGTTTTTCTAAGAGCATTTCTGTGTTTGCTAGGGGAGGTTTGTCAAAAAGAAGGAGGACTAAAGTCTGGTCACACACTTCTGGGTCTGGGTCTGCGGGGAACCCATCAACATTGCTTAGGGTGAATATGTCCTCTAGAATACAAAGATGTCAGCCCCTCGTCATTCACACTCCCGAGATCCCACCTGCACCAAAAGTTAAATGCAGATCTGCACACCTAACGACCATCCTTCACCGTGGACAGGACAATCCACAAGGATGTTGTGAGGATGGTTGGGTTCACCGGTTGGGAAAAAACAGAGGTATGGAATCTTGAGAGCAACATGTGCTGCATCTACTTCAGAACCATCTGAAAGACGTACATGGAGAGCCATTGTATCCCAGCACAAACGTGCAAACAACAAATATACACACAGACATGCAGCAATCTGCACTAAACCTCTAAAATCTATAAATCCACAAAGGAATCAAATCTACAGATGTGCACGCAGATGTGCGCACCTTGTAGCACCAGGTGGTCTTGCTCCAGGGTGACAAATAGTTCCATTTAACCTTTCCTGTTTCCTTCATGTTGCGTTATGACCTTGGCCCAGAGTTAATGGAGGCCACAGAGGCATGAAGGTAGGCTGCAGTTTGGAGGGTGGGCTAAGTAAATCTGCAGTTTGATGGAATCAAGAGTAATTAAACTTCCAGGAGCCTCTGAGAGCCACAGGAGTCAATGTAACAAGAGGAATGAATGTGACGGGGAATGGACAATGTCACGGTTTGTGGATCTGTGCAGGGATACATCCGCAGCATTTACATTAAATAATAGAGTATCATCTACGTTCAGGAATCTTTGTTCATTGTTTAGGATGAATCTGCACATCTTGGATGATGAGCACCTTCCAGAAGTCTAATAAGAATGAAATTTGTACACCTGTCAAACAGGAAAAAAAACTAAAACATTTTCAGCAGGATGATGATCCAGGATGATGATGATGATAAAGTGTGAACATGCAGTGTGTACATGACAGGGAGGGGAAAAAGGACATCCTGTGTCCTGTCCAGTCTATGCAGAGCAGAGCCGGTAGATGGCAGTAATGATCCACCAGACGAGGCCGCAGAGGAGGCACGTTGCAGCTGCAAGAATCTCATAGGTTAATTACACAGCACTCTCATGCCAGGCAATGTGATCATTCAAACAGTGTCTAACTGAGTGCAGGCACACAGAAAGGCAGAGGGAGAAAAACAAAACTCCTTTGTTTGAAAATAAGAATGTCACTGTGCTCGCTTGCTAATCAACTGCATGCAGCAATGATTCTCAAGGCCTTGCTTTTTTAATCATTGTTCCCAAAAACATATTTAAAGTAATCTCATCTTGAAAAGATGGAACAAACATTAATTTAATTTAATTAATCAAAGATTCTGTAATCTGAAATGTCACAATAAATGCATGAATAACAGGATATTGTGAAAAATGGATCAGCATCTTCACACAGAAGCTGTGGGCGCTGTTGCTAGGTTCATGGGACCAAAATATCATGGCCTGATCTTATGTAAACTGTCTGGTTTACATAAGGTAGAAGTTGGTGCTGTACAATATCATTGGTCAGTTCCTAAATGGCAAAAATAAAAGGTCAGACGGATGAGGCAGATCATCCCCATTTTAGCTGGTTGGATCATAAAGCCCATCTTCTCCGAGTGGTTTTCCTACCTAACAAACTGGAACAATCCTCAACAGTGGAGAAATTGTATATTGCTATGGATACCAACTCAAAGATGCCAAACTGAAGTACAACTGAGTCCACACGTCTCTAGGACATGTGTCTAGGCTGAGATATGGACACCAAGAGGACTAAGGACGGCCCCATACTGCCTACCACGGAGACCTGACGCCAAAGTTTAACTCCACAGGCAAGAACAAGAGCACAAGTTCCACAAAAACCTCCAGAGAAATTCCTTCAAAACATCATGCAGTCAAACGTAGAAAAATAGTGTGGAAAAATACGAGAGAGAGCTAGAAATCGACAAACACAAGCTTAAAAAAAGTATATTTTAACATTAGTAATTACTGTCAGCAAAGTCATTTTTTGGCTATTTAGTAGAGAAAGCGGACTTGCTTGGTGCGCAGGACTCAGTGTGTGACACTTTATTCCACTTATCCTGCGCTCCCATGGTGAAAACATTTTCTCCTTACAGTCACACAGAAAATGGCACTACGTCCTTTGAATCGCCTGAATATTTCGGGGAAGTACAGACGGATGAAAAGCCTGACATGATGCTCAAACGTGTACGATTTCACACTGTGACACAGCAACGCGCTGATGTGTTTGTGCCACTCTGTACCTGCAAAGTGCGACTGACAGCTATAATTTTTTTCCAGGTGTCAAGAAAAAAAACGAAAAAACAAAGCAAAAACAATATCAAGAATATGATAAGGGTGTGTATAACATTATGTTCTTTCTTGAGGAAGCCCCATTTCTTGTTGTGTGCTGTTGGCTGTGAAGAAAAGTGACAGAAAAGACGAGGGGAGCCAAAAGACCAGAAAGTAAAGTCAGAAAAGAGAGACACTTTAATGAAACAAGAAAATACAACAGGGCGGGGAGTCTGATCCTTTGAAGAGTTTGCTGCTAGATCTGAGGTGTTGAGAAGACAAGAAACAAGGACTGACATCACACTCAACTACTTAGTTCAGTGGTAATACTGCAATACTGCAAATGGACAGCAAGAGTACATTACATTATCTTACTATCAGCAAGATAAACTGTGCAAGAATATCTCTGTTGTATCTCCAACAAACTGAGAATATTGTTTTAATATATTTAATTGAAAGTTGTGTTAACGTTAATGTTTTGGTTTTTTTTTTAAGAATTTTTCAGGAAAAGTCAAGTTAATATTACAAAATTGCATTGAATGGCAGCTCAGGAGGCTTAGTAATCCATCACAGATGTTGCAGCCAACAACAGGAGAGGCATCAGCCATGAAAGGGTCAAAAATAAATAAATACAATAATGATACGGAGATCTTAAGCAGAGCCCACGCTTTAAACACTTAACTTGATAGTAGCTTCCAACATGCTGTTGGAAACACACACACGCGCACACACACGCATGTGTGCATGCATCTGTGTGCATCTGTGTGCATGCACACAGTGCATGCACTCTGTGTGTGCGTGCATGCAGGCACACACAGAGGGTCATCGTATCTCTGTTGTTCACCTTGACTTAACACAGTTTCCTTCGTAAATCCCTCCTTATCTGCGGTCTCACACGCACTCAGATGCATGAATCTGACTGAAATATGTAACGCTATCAAAATCAGGGATGGACACACAGCCTAGTTTCCATCGCACACACACACAAACGTGCATGGGACGCTGCTGGGGGATATGCCTCATAGGCCACATCTCAAGCAACAAATTGGTGAGGGTAATGTGAAAATACACAGTGTGTTTGTGATGGATTGAGTCATTGTCTGTGATGTCAAACACTCAGAGAAATGAAAAACACAGGCTATGATTTCATATTAAATTGGGCTCTTATTTATTTATTTTTTGTAAATGTATGTACTATTAATCTTTAAGCATACAATTATGACAGTACAAGAGCTTTAACTTTTCCAATTAGACCCGCCTGACTGGGTTCCAAGGGTGAAGAGGCAGTGCAGAAGCAGTGAACTGGCGTAGGAGATAAGCAAAGAACCATTTCAGGAGGATAACAGGAGAAAGAAAGAAAGTAGAGGGATAATGATGTTTGGCCACTGAGATCAGGGCCCTGGCACCCAGAGGGACAACCCACCTGCAGAGCAAAGCTACTGGGCATTGACACCACCCCCTACATGATTAATAGTACTGCCACCTATAACAAATGTTGACCTACTTGAGGATAGAAGAAACACAACATTCCTGCTGCTCCTACTTCCCCTCTCCCTCTAAAACCCTTATCCTTTTGCCCAAGGTAGCAGTAGGGAACAGTTACGCTAAACCCAACATGCACCAATCCAATTTTATCCTATGTCCTCTTTCTTTTGGGGGGTGCAGTCTAGCTTATTTTAGAATCATTAGTGAATGATGAGAGATGTGGCTTAGGTTTAAGAGCTAACCTCAGTTATAATTTAAATTTGAATCAGTGCAAACTGAAGTGAGTAATTAGGTTCTGAAATGAAGCTTTATAAATGTCATTCAGTAACATCCAGTGAAGTTTATTATGTGCTTAAAATGTCTTCTTGATGTATTGTATTCATTTGTTCCTCCACTGCTGAATTGTGCTGATGACACTTCTCAAATCGGCCTTGATGTCTACTGTATTATTCATTTATAGGGTCGGATTCGATGTATGACTTCATTGTTATTTAATTGTAATTAATTACTTGGATCAATGTGGCAAAGCTCATCGGACTCTATTCTAAGATTTTGCTGTTTCTAACCTCTACCTTGAAAAACTCTGCTGAAACCTCATCTTGTTTTTAAGCAAAGGAAGTAGTGATGCTCACATGAAAAACACGCCTGACTGAGTCGCGAGAACACTGATTTCAGCTAGCAGCTGTCAGTTTGCACTCTTTGTCTTGTGTGTTGTCTCTCTCACCTGACATGTATGCGTCTAAATTCATCTCCTTGCATTTTTGTGAATGTTCTATTACAGATGTGAAATAGACACACACCCATGTGCTCTAAAAGGAGAGATGAATCAAACACAAAAACAAGGAAGGAGGTAGTTTTGCCTCAGGTTTGCGCGCTGAAACCTGCAATAAGCAATGCATGTTTGGGGTTTAGTTCATTTCATCTGTTAACCTTATCTTAGCCCTACCACTCTAGTCTGTTAGTCCTGTTTAACCTTGAAATGGGTCTTTCCTTTAATATTCTCTTTTAGCAGTTCTTTAAAACTTCATTTGTTGTTCAAGAAGCACCGACACATTTTTATATGTGGTTATGATTTAATAATTGTTCTTGCCAGAAACAATGAAAAATATTTAACTCGGATATGTGAAGAATATAATAATGCATGATTGAAGCATGCAAGCAAGTGTTTAAGCTCTATCCGTATGTGCAGCCTTTGCTTGCAAAGGTACAACAGTTATTCCCTGGGAGGTCATGTGTGAATGAAAGCCAAAACCAATTTCCTGGGAAAACTTCACCTGCAATTTCACACTTCAAGAACTAAGTTGTAACATTTGCTATAAAGGTTTTGTGGTGAAAGAAAGCTAGAAAATGATTGTGAAGCCTGGTGTAGTGCCTTCATCAAATGTCACGTCTGCTTCAAATTAAGTCTGACTTCTGTCCACTGCAGCCTCCAACACTCTTAATGTTCCCATTCCTGATTCAGACAAAACTGTTTTTCTGTTGTCGTGACTATTAGAGATAAAAACATAGATTTTAAGCAAACAACCTCAGAAAAATGCAATAGTTTAGCCTTAATTACAAGAGCCTTCATTGACTTTCTACCTTCCAGGCATGCAGTTCTATTCCAGGCAAACGAGTCCATGAGGTTAGATGATTGTTGTGAATAAAAAGCACTGTTTTCAGTGGGTGGACAGAAGTATCCTTCCCTATATGCTCTTTTAGCTTTGATGTCTCTCCTGAGATTGTGTCTGGCCACACTATACTGCTCCTTGTTCCCCAATTTGTGAGCTGCATCCTGTTGCCTCGGGAGAAGCTGGAAAGCTTCCTGTTTGGGAAAATGTGGGTGCATTTGTTGATGGTAATGGTCTCAATGCAGCTCCTGATGTAGAACAGTACAGTTGATGTGTATTCCTCCAGATCCTGACTGGAATACCGACTTGGAAATGGAAGCAGCTATACAGATGCACTCTGTGGCCTGATATTTACTGTTTTTAAAGTGGATTTTGTTTCTCATTAATGTGATGGTATAATGGGATTAGAAATGGAGATTAATTACCTGACTGTCCAGCCAGCAGGGAAGGTCCTGCTTTTAAGATGTGAAAATAAACACAGTCCAATATTGAGCCCTGGTGACAGAGTGACTAGGTAATTGTGGCCTGTGAAGAAGAAAGGAAGGAACTGCTGCATCTGTAAGCTCTGCTTGTCAAAAGCCTGTCGTGTTTACGTATTTTAGTCACATCCCTAATGTGAGACTCTGACCTGGATTAGGATTGATCACGTCACGAAAACACGATCACATAAAACGAAAAGTCCAATATCTCAACATTTTCTCCAAATTATACTGCAAACAAACACAAACACCATTTTTTATTTAGCCAAGTGCAAGACAAATGTTCCTGCCAGGATGAGGACATGTACCGCTGGTTGGAAGTACGGCCTTGTGATGTTCGTCATTTTTCCTTTGTAAACGAAAAAAGAGTGAGAACCCACCCACAAACTCCATCTCTGTCTCAGTCATTTTTTACGTGCTCCTTCACCTCTTTCCTTCAGCCGTCGCAGAGAACCATACCCAGATCTCACAGGAGAAGCTGTCACGATGCATCTTATGAGATAGATCACAACAAGCACCACAACTGACATGGTAAGTGGGAGCTGTTGCGACTGACAGCAACATGGATCACTAACTCTTGGTGTGTGTGTGAAATTAAGGGTGCCATTATGAGGAGAACGAGGTACCACTGAAGAGCACAGATTGTTGTCAGTTTAGTTTGCATTCACAGTATACGATGATGGACAGATTGCAAACATGTTTAACCTATTTAGTGTGAAATGAAAGTGTGTGCAAATGTGCAATAATTGTGCTGATTAAATTCACAATTTCTTCAGACGTCATGCCAAATTTACAAGGCAATCTTCTTGAATTTGTAACAGATTTCATAGTATTTAGCACCTTATTTACTGAGGCAACCAGTATTATATTTAAGGGTGATATATGTCAAACTTTGAAAGAAAATAATTCAAATCACTGACTTAAAATAAGACCCAATGTTGACAATATACTATATTGATGATCCTTTCCTACATTTGAGGTTTCACCATTGGCCTGCAGAAACAGGGACTACCTTTGACTACTGTGGTCAACGGTAGTGCCTGGAATTTAACCCAAGTTGTAGTAGGAAAGACCCAGACTTGGGAATATCAAACAGTAAGGCCAAGGTGTTTTATTATCTCCACCGTAGGTGTTTTATTACCTCTGCCAAAGGAGGCGACACCCGGCATTTGTTTGCTTGTCTGTCTGTCTGTCTGTCTGACTGACTGTTAGCAAAATAATAACTCGAAAAGTCATGAACAAGTTTTCATTAGATTTTCAAACGGGCCTAGCAACAGAGGAAGAGTGGATGCTGGAACACCTGCTCTCCCTGCATGAACATGGCACAAGGTTGATTAGGGTGTAGTTCACAATATGCTGGAAAATGCTGCTTGGCTCAGTCTGCTCTTTCTGAGTGCTTTTCTAGTTTTGAAAAGTGCTGCAACACAAATTGTACAGAAGGTTTGTCTCTGCTTTCTGAAACTTGAGACAGCTTCCTTAAAAAAACTACAGTCTCTGATTCTCTACAGGCTAGAATGATTAGAAAATTACACCATAAGGAATTTATGGTGTAATTACACCGTAATGGACTTTGAAAATGAACATTTAAAATGCTGATGGAAAAGTGAAAATATAATAATAATAATGATAATAATAATAAGAATAAGAATAAGAAGAAGAAGAAGAAGAAGAAGAAGAAGAAGAGAATCCTCTTCACCTGAATGGAAAAACATTCCATTTGGTCTGAGGTAACAGGTATTTCCACCTGCACCATCAGCAGTCTGTTTTTCCTGAAAACTTTGCAGCCATGAAGTGGAAACACTGCTACGAGCTATATGACTTTCAACTGTCCTGCCTGAAAAAAAAAGAACGATACGATTTAATTCACACGTTCCCTCCACTGTCCTAGCTGACCCCTAAAGCAAGTTAAAAGATAGTATAAGAGCATTCTCTGGAAGATTAAATACCTATCAAGCTAAATCTCCTCCAGCCATTTTGAGCAACTTTCCAGTATTATGCCGATGATCCAAATTCTAGGAACCTAAGGGAAAACTCATTTTCAGAGACCTTTAAACAGGGATTTTAGTATACTTTTTAATAAAATATATTGTAAACTAATGAATGCATTAGTAAAGAGTACATGTGTAGATTTTGCACACTTGTAATAGTTCTAGTGCATTTGCATAACGTCACATCTCTGCCCCTAAATTATTGCTGATTAATTAAATTAGTTATGACAGCACATCCACACTGTAAAATATTTTCTAGCAAAATAATTAGTAATTGCTGAGCAGGACTGATTTTGACTCACATTCATGGTGACAGATGACGTCTTAAGTCATTTTCAGACAACACACATAAATTGTTGATTTAGTGAGTTTCAGCATGTTCAATCAGGGTGATTAAATGAGTTAAATAATCACTGTTTTCTGTATCATTTCCACTCCTGTCTTTACTTATGTCCAAATCCTTCATATTCCAAGACATACCAGTTGACTGCTCCTAAACATGTTCACACAACACTCTTTTAATCTTTTCACATCTGGGATTTGCTCCCAGTGTTCATAAAGTGCAGTATCAGAGTTTAACTGAACCCAAGCACAGGATGCATGAGGAGCTCTTTGCATAATATATTCTGATTGCTTTGCCCTGAGTCAGATCTGACACTGGGCCTCTGCATAAAACAGCCTGTGGCCACAGTCCTCCCCCATAATCAGCCCACAAAAGAACGGAGATGATGGATCAATGTGAGTTTGTGTTATCGCTCTTATTGCCCGTGGCAAGTTGCACTGGAAGGAAATGTCAGCGAGGTGAACTCATTCACATTCAGCGACGAATGCCAGCTGCAGCATCTGCAGTCCATGCAGCTGCGAGAAGGATTTAATGGTGAAGTGCTGTGGAGGATCAACCCGCTGCCGTGTTGAGTCAAAACACGGCTCAGCCCGGAGAGGAGCACCTGCATAATGTCATTATCACCATTAGTGCCATGTATTATTTCACGACTTGGAAGGTTTTGGAAAATGAAGGCAAAATTATAGGCCAAACCAGTCGCCACCTGCTGTGCTCTATGATAGGTTAAATATAATGTAGCTCAGTGATAATTTAATGTACAGATACCAATACCCACTGTGTGATGCAGGGTAGTTATGTAATTTTGTCAGGTTATGCAAGGATGTCCTCTCACAGCACATCCTGCTGTTTTTCAAGGATGCTGACATATTTGCTGACTAAGCAGGATCTCTCGGTAGTGCTGTAGGTTGACCTTGTGACAGTGAATGAAAAAGAATCAAGGGAAACCAAGATCACACTAGCGGGTCCATTTGTAATCGGAACAAGCAGGATTCTCGGCTTGTAAAACATTTATTTAACTATTTTATTCAAACCGTGCAGGGATACAGAATGCCATGATTGCTGCAATGACCAAAATCCATACAATTCTTAGGAATTCTGTGCAAGTGTGGCAATTTATTTCAATCACAGTAATCCAGCAAAAGTTCTGATAAGATTCTTTCATCATGTGAGGGATCCATCTGTGGTGCTGACCTGTCGTCTGATTCTTTCTGGAACCTGATGACCGTAAAAAGTTTTAAGGAAACTTTCCATCCATTTTCTTTTATCCTTATTTAATCTTTCACAGTGAAATGTGAGTATTCATTATAGCTACAATTCCCCATTCACAGCACTCCCCTGTGCAAACTATCAAGTCATAAATAAAGAAGTCCCTTTCTTCTTTTACAAAGATCTGTGTCTCGGGTGTCATCGCTCCAACATTATGTGGACTGTTTGGCTTCTCCTCACAGAAATTGAAATATCTGTAAGGAAGAAGGGGGATTAGGGATATTAAGGTCCATCCATTTCCACTTGCGGTGTGATTGTGTGAGACTGAGAATTCACAAAGGAAAAAGGGGCTAATAGACCGAATAAGAGGTGCTTTACTGAAACAGTAGCACAATTTTTTTTATTGTCAATTCAAAGAGCTAAGCAGGAAAAAAACACTATAGCCAGGGTGATTCATTGGAAATAGCAGCGAATGAATCCAGAGACTTTGTGGATATTTATTTAATAACTTAAATAAATAACTGCAAATGTTCAAATCTGTAATATAATGGAAATATAAGACCGGGCCTAAGGGCAGCCAAAAGGGCATATCTTCCCTCAACTGGGGCCATTGTCTGTGCTGTCCTAAATACATCATTTTGTATCATTTAAAGCAGCTGCTCATCCAGCAGATGTCTGTTTTCAGAGCAGACTGTCACAGCAGAATAAAAATATAACACTTGAAAGACAGAAATATTACTTGACACTTCAATCAGAAAACTGTCCTTGTTCTGTGACTCAAAGTAATCGCTTTTTTGTTGTACTCTAAAAGGACAAAAGATGTCATCTTCTTCAAAAAGGAGAAAATACAAGTTTTTTTCTTCTGTTACAGTAGACAGCTGTTTTAAAGCACTATTCAAACTTTAAAAATCAAGAGATGAAAACATCAGCTTACAAACATGATTTCTACAAACACAGGAAAACTGACTCTTGAAAATACCAAGGTGTACGGCCAGTGTGTGTGTGTGTGTTCTATGGTGTGTGTCTGCTGCATTGCTGTACATATGGGCGTCTGTGGATGGTCCATCATTGGTTCTCAACAGGGAACGGGGTGATGCTTCCTTGCAGCCCATGCTGCCATTGCTTACAATACTGAAGCATGATCATTGCTCTTAATCACACCCCCACACCAAGAGCATTTCAGTTAATCCAAATCTGATGTAAATGAACACATCATACATACATACATCCTCTCCTCTAATGAGGTTTACCGCTGTTTAGACAGAGGCAGTGTTGTCTTTGATAACAGTTTGGATAAAAGACAAGAATGGAAAGATAAGGGAGCATACAGTTATGTCCTTGACAGAGAGGAGGCCTTTCATTTCATCCTCTCGTTTCATTTCAACTGAAGTATTGTCAGAGCATGAGTTAACAGTCTTCTCATCTTGCATCTCACTCTTTGTGCAAAGGTAGCAATGCTTTGTTGTGTAGGACTATAAATTGGGTGGGTGCTTTTTGCTTTTTGTTATTTACAAAAAACTGAGGAAGTACCACTCAGAGTTTGTCATCAACCCTTTTCTTTTTGCAACAAAGTTTTACATCACTCAGATAGAGAGAAAATCAGAAATTGACAAATGTTCTGTGCACAATAGTCACAAAGGTACAGAAAACTCAGTGCAACACCTTTAAATAATGAGGCCCATGTTCCCACTGTGCTACATGAGCAATTTTCTAAAGAGGTAAACCAAAATTTATGTGTGCAATCATGATGCAGCTTTGACAGGTGGATGTATGCAGGCTGAGATAGAGCAGATGGTGAAACAGCCGTATCGGACATCATAGAACAGAGTTGGAACAGCAGCTATAGGGATTTAATAAATGTTGCTATAAATACATCTGTCTCTGGGTGGTTGCTGTATCTTAATCCTTACAAACAGGCAAGCCTGCGACAGGAGAAAGAAAAGGTCTGAATCTATTAGCAACCTTTTTCATTATAACACAGATTAAACTGGGTTGGTCTACGTCGTCTTGGCTCGTGTGACCCTTAAATTATAGTTATTTCCGGTCAAAGGCGTACAACTCAACAGAGGCCAAAATATGCAGGAAGCGTGAGGAGGTGATCGATCCCCGACAGAGCCAGCACACTAAAGTGAAAGGTGATTAAAGCCAACGGGCCAACAGCGCTGCTGACCCCAAAACCGGGAATGTGTCCTTTAGCTTGCAGCCAAGCCATATTAAAAAGAGAAAAAAAGTGGTTGTTACATTAGTCTTGTGAGATTTTAAAGTTTCTTGTGCAGAGATTAGAGATTTTATGTAAACAGTAAGGAACAGAGAAATCTTCAGTTTTGATTTGTGGCCAGTCTGGCCACATGCTGTCCTCACAGCTCATTCCGATACCACGGTCTGAGTCAGTAACAAGAAGCTTGTGTTCTTGGGTTTGTTTGTATTTGTTCTACTAATCCTGGCTACATTAAATGCAAGTTTCCAGAGTTATCTTACATAAAACTGACAATTCTAACCTAGACAATTTTTTATTTTCATGGAGTGCAGATGGGAAATAGATTGATTTGATCCACACATCATTAGATGCTTTCACATATAACCTTCACACCTGGGTTACCGGTGATGAAGAACAATGCAGAAGGAAGAAAAGTGTGCCGTCTCTTAACATGAAGCCCTGATAGCAGGTGGCCTTATCATTTAATAGGAAAGGTTGAAGCATTCGATCTCTCGCAGTCCTTATTTACCCTGGATCCATCCACTTCAACAAAGTCACTTCAGTTTAGCACAAGTGTGGCCAAGAATAAAAGCTGCACACAACTCTTCCCAGCATCCATCTTAATATGTGATTTTATCTTGTTTTGAGTCTCAACATCTTTATTTGTCTCTCAGCAAAAGGACTTCACGTCACATCATGTCACATCACTTTTATTCATTGTCCTTTCAGAGGAAACGTGCCTTGTGGTGGCCTCTGGAAAAAAAAGAGATAGAATTATCTTTCAAAAGAAAAAAATGAAAGTACATGAATAATAAACAAAAAAGCTGGGGAGAAAAAGAACAACACATAAATGTAAATATGAAGACCAGCTACTGCCAGAAATAATAGTGCAAATTCCAACATTTTCAACTCTGAAAATCAAAGTACTCAAAGTCCTATTGTGGAAGTTGTTGTATTTTCTGCCCAGTTGTTGCCCTTAGGAACAAACCAAGACTGTTTCTAGCATTCAGGTTGCATTACTGCAGAGGAGGTTGTGATGAAGTGATGCAAACTGGGGGAAATCCTTATAAATCCTGTCTCATATTCATGCTAAAGATGCTGGAGCGGAACATTGGTTTTTCCAAGATTAAATAACACATCAGCGTGAAGATACATTAATGATCTATGACAGGCAGCATGTCTGCATAGTCTCTATATGTTTTATCCATGACAGAGAAAAAAAGAAAATTAATCCTGGAGAAGTAGAACAGCTTTAGTCTTCCTGGACACGGAAACACAGACGATGAGGCTGAGAGGTTTAAATAATTAATATATTCAATATGTAATGCCTCCATTAGAACTGAATGATTATGAACTTGTGATCCATATTTTCAGGTAGGTTGTTGTACTGTGACATAATTTTGTTAAATTCCTGTCTTTCGATTTTGCATCCGAATGAAAAATGACATTTTGAAGCATCAACCCTGCAACAAGACTATAATCTATAAACATTATTTACACCGTTTGGACCAAGTGGTGCGTAAACCTTTTAACTTTGGTATATATTTCAGTCTCAAAAGAGTTTGACTGAACTTATCTCTCTTTGTGGAGGCAAAAGTTTTGTTTTTAAGCATTAAGGAAACTGTGTCTGTTGAGTCTGTTTTAATGTGGAGCGCCACAGTCCGACTGGGTTCTTCATCAATGTCAGGCAGGAAGTTAAATTTTATATCCTTCCCAGAAACATCTGCGGTGTGAGATTAAACTGGCACTCTTGTGCAGAGACTTCAGTGAGAAGAGTGACATCTCCAGTCAGGAGAACAACATTAGCACATTTGTGGCTACGGATCATTGCATTCTCAGGGACTGATGAATTGCCTGCTGCCCCACTTTGCTGTCCTCTCTCTTACAAAGGACCCATTTTTCAAAGGCTTAGCGCCCCCACATTTACAGCCTCCTCCAAACATAACCCTTTGAAAAAGTTTTAAAAATAGAAATAAACTAAATTTGGTGTTTCAGAAGAGCTAGAAGGCACAGAATTAAAGTGCAAAATAGCGGCGATAACCTAACTCACTACTTTGTGTAAAAGCTCAACTCTCATTTCTTTTTAAATCTGAGAATGGGCCTGGACTTGAATTTAAAAATCACTCACATTCTGACAAGAACTGAGCTCACTGTCACGCAGAACATTTATGGATCCTAAAAGAGAAGAAAAGATAAAGTACCAAAATGCACAATGGTCGTGTTTGTGAATGTAAAACTTTTCAGAAACTCATTTGGTGGAAAGTCTCTGCAAGTGTGCCGCTCACTCCAGATAGCAGAATGATGGTTTCATTATATCAGTATGCCCTTGGGTAGGATAATATAGAAATAGAAGTGAATGCATTTTCTTTTCTGACTCATCCCGTTGTGAGCTCAGGGCTTTGGAGACAGCCATCCCCAAAATACCGGAGCCACACAGGAGAGCGCACACACTCACTGCCATGCAAATTTCCACGCACCAGCCGAATAAAGACATTTAGCATCTCGCAGGCATGGGGCGTGATTGAGTGTTCTATTCTGGTTGTAATCTCCAGAGAACCCTCCCGCTTACTGGGAAGCTGGGGGTCCAACCTGGTCCCACGGTGCTCACAGACCTGAACCAGAGTGCTGGTGTGTGCGCATCGCTGACATGAGAGGCTACCATGTCACCTGAAAGAGGAGCACGCAGAGCGACACCTGCCACTGGAGCTTGTGTACCGTGGCCTCCTAAGGCTGGGGGATAGTGGGACATATGCAGCCTAATTTCAAACACAGTCGCATATTCTCACAGGCAGCTTAACATCACACTGAGACAAACCTGATCATACAGTGTGTTCAGTCAAAGTGATGTAGGCCAACCCACGGATGGGGAGGAAGTCATGCGAGGTGAGACAAAGGGAGATTACAACCTGTAAAAATGATGATAATAATACAAAAAAAATAATAATAAAAAAGGGAAGGAGAAGAAAATGAAAGCTAGGTCCATTTTTCTAATCTAAATATGTCCTTGTATTGAAGAAAATTAGTGTAATGGAAGGTTAAATCACACTGTGCAGATCAGCTATTACGTAAACCTGTTTGTGCCATATTAATAAAGCATAAACACTATAAATCTTTAAAGTTTCCAAACAACACAGAGAAGACACAAAGACAACGCAATAAATCCTGAAACATCAGTTTGTCTGCACTGACACAATAAAGAGCTGCTCTTGCTTCTTCATCCAAATCCTGATGGCTTATTGGCACTAAACAATCCGTTCGAACAGAAGCTGATGTGAGAGCAAAGGAGGCAAGACAAACAATGAACGGGGCCGACGGAGAGAAATGCTGCACAGACTTTGATAAAGGTCTGCGCACAACAGCAAGAGGAACATTCCGTACATGAATTTTTTTATTTGAATTCATTTGAATGTGATTGGTTGCCTACTTGAAGGACGAAACTTTTACACTTGTCATGCCATTTATTCTAATTAGAAGCCGGAACAAGGGCGGAGCTGACAAATGACTACATGTAATAATGAAAAATAACTGGTTTGAATAAAGACAACATACAATTTCTCTGAATAAGATCCAGCTCAACTTTGCTCTTTGCATTTCCAGAATAGCTGACCGAAAAAAGGCATGAAATCATCAAAAGTTCCTCTACTCAACCAATCACTTTTTGTAATCATGTAAACATGTTATACCATAACACAATATTTCTTCATATTGTGTCAGAACATAAAGTCATGCTGAGCTGGATAGGTGAAAAGATGGGAACACGATAATGATGGTGACCTTGATGGTGTTACCTCCTGTAACTAATGAACTCATAAGTGAACCTGCTGAGATAAAATCGTGTTTTGGAACATTCAGAGTTAATCCTTCTTAAATATGCCCATTTGCTATGGAAATCACACAACCATATGTTTTTTAATTTACATAATTTACTACACAAGCTAAACTGCTTATTTTTCCCCTTTGTAGTGAGAATAATTTAAATAAAATTAATGAAAGGTAAAGTAAGGAGATAAGAGGACTGATTGGTTACAAATTAATTGTGAAGAATAAATCAATTTATATTATGGTAAAGACTTTGGGGGGGAAGGTGGTGGCTGGCTACAGGCCACTATGGAGCTTGTAGATCATTTTCACAGGCCAAGCTGTGATGTGTCTGCTAATAAAGACTCAAGGTGCTGCGATGGAATTAATAAAAGTGGCCATATGGCTGCATTTGGGTATTATATTACTACTCCATTGTGTGCTCTAACAGTCAGTAATGTGTCGTTTCCATAGCAGACTGCATCACTATAGAGCTTCTATGTGACTCAATGGAGTATAAAGATTACATGGATTACTGCAGTATGGTCACATTTTGCATTTTGACAAAATGGGGTTTAGGAGCGAGTCAAAAGAACTAAAGGCACCAACATTTAGCTGACGGCAAATAAACCCACTAAAAATGTGGATTTAGAATAATGCCAATAAACCCATTCCAATTCTTAGTGCAGGCGAAAAAGCGCTGTACCTGATGCTGCAGATGTTGATCTTTCATTTTAGCCCTCTTGGCTCCTGTTTCTGCAGATGTTGGGATGGAAAGGATTTATGTGTGTATCCACTGTGTGTGTGTGTTGTCTGTTCTAGCACATGTACGTTAATTCCGTGTGTCTTTGTGCCTGTGGATGAAGCTTCATTGTTTCTGTGTGACGTAGTAGTTCCTGTGCGAATGTACTGTTCCATTAGGGCAAAGGAACAGGTGGAGCCCCAAACCACACACAGCCAGCAGAGCCTGTCCTGTCATTGGCCTGCGGCCACCTGAGCAGACTCCAGCTCTGCCGAACTTTTCAAACACACTGGCGACTGTGTTTACGTGGGTGAAGTTGGCATCTGTCAGAGACGAGTCTCTAATCTGAAGAGTTACTGCTCCAATGTCATTTAAACTTGAGGGACTTCTGACATTACTGAAAGCTGTCTGGAAGTTGATATTTCTATTTTTTAACTTCAAGTTAGGACAAAAGCATCACTACTGCAGCGACTACACAAATCAGGCATCCATTTAAAGCTTTTCCTCAGGCAATTATTCCTATAAGCATCACAGAAGATGACAAAACATCTTAGCGATTGCTTGTTCTAGACTTTAAAACAAATAATGGAAAAAAAAAACAGTAAATAGTGGTTTGAATGAGATTTATCAATATTTTACACCATTTACTGCAGTAGCAATTGTGTACTTAAAACGTGCTTGAGATGAGGATGTGACAGCTGTCACTTTTGGACACTGTAGTCACCATAAATCCAGCTCTGTCTTCAAATAAATGTTAACAGCTGTAGATGTTGATAACTCATCGGTTAAACTGATGCTGTTTAAGAGTTAATTGGGCATTCATTAAATGTACACTTACTCACGGACTGAGAAGCATGCGATAGCTGTGACAGAGGCAGTGCTGTTACAGACACTGTTCGCCTCTGGTGAGGCTTCCTCATTACCAGCGAAACAGAGGTGAGGTAAGTGAGCCTCAGAGGACGCTGCTGGGTCAAATCTCTTAATCAACACAATCAACGCTGGCGGTATGTAATCAAAAGCACAGCATGGGCTCAGCTAATGTATGTCAGGACATCCTCTAAATGTGCACTAATTAGAATCAGTGACTATGGCCCAAACAGCAGTTCGGCATATCCATTCTTTTTGGAGTCCTTAGAGGGCGTACTGGAGAGTGCTCCTTCTGGAGGTTACCTCGTCCTCCTGGGTGACTTCAATGCTTACGTTGGCAGCGACAGTGAGACCTGGAGAGGCTTGATTGGGAAGAATGGCCCCCCTGATCTGAACCCGAGTGGTGTTCTGTTGTTGGACTGTTGTTGTCCATAACGAACACCATGTTCAGGCATAAAGGTGTCCATATGTCCACTTGGCACCAGGACACCTTAGGCCGCAGTTCGATGATCGACTTTGTGGTTGTGTCATCGGATTTGTGGCCGCATGTCCTGGACACCCGGGTGAAGAGAGGGGCGGAAATGTGTTCCAGCTATGGGGATCTGTTAAGGTCTATTCGGGTGAGCTGGAGAGGAGGGTCCGCTGGATAGTCGAACCTCGGATTCAGGAGGGACAATACGTTTTTTTTTCCCCAAACGTGGAACTGTGGACCAGCTCTACACCTTCAGCAGGGTGCCTGTAGATATTGTGGCGATAACAGTGCTGCTTTTCTGTTAGCCCTTCACTTGTGTATATTTTTGTTTGTCCTATTTGATGGCACCGCCTACACAGTCAGTTTTTAAATTATTAAACATTGTACAATTGAAATAAAAGTGCTATCAAAACCTTCCCATTTAAACAATAAAAGGCAGGGCTGTTTGTTAAAGTACCTTTAAGCTAATTCCAAACTACAATTGCCAGTAGCGCTGTAAGCCTGTCCCAGTGGTCATTCAATGAAATGCTTAAATACACCTTGGAAAGGTCCTTAATCCAGTGCTGGCTCATAACCAGGAGCTATTCAGACTCCTGGTTTGGACTGTGTGTGTGTTTAAGGACCGTGGGACAAAACCGAGGCAAACATGGTTCCGAGTCTGAAAGAAATAACCAATTTACTTTTCAGGGGTTTGTTGTTCCAGTTGTATATTGACATAGAAAATGATCGGTGAACAACCTGCCCTTGGAGAGGTAACTTGGATCAGTGGACACAACACTGGTTTCCGTGCACCAGTCTCTGGTTCAGTAAATTCAGTAAATTTCATTTTCCTGCAGCTGAACACAGGAGCTCATGCTGCAGTGGCAGAACGCCACCAGCACTGTGTCTCTGTCATATAGTTTGCACAATGCGTAATGATGCCCACGATAAATAAATGAAAACATGACAGAAACTGCATGATTCAAAGCACCAGACCAGCTTCCATGTTATCATCGACCTCGGTGAGTCTGTCTCTGTGGGCGGGGGTTACCTGGCAGCGAAGAGGGTGGAAATTGAGGCTAGTTTATCATCTGAGCTCAGTGGAACTGGTGAAGCCATATGCACGGACGGAGGAGGGCTAAGCCAGAGAGGAGTGGTCCTGTGGTCAAATGGTTGAGGCCAAAGTGCCACGCCAGATGGAGATGAACAGAAACTCGCTCCCTGGGTTAGTGGTAATATGATTAATAAAAGACCTTATGTGTCTTTTATTAAGCTTTCTACTTCTTATACTTTCACTGTCCTGGAGCAAAGATGCTCCAACTGGTGCTTGGCATCAGTTCCATCCATGCATTTATCCATTACAAGGTTAAAGGTGTAAATCTTCTGCAGTTCTGTGCAATTATTTTTCATTTTTGGTATTTCTTTCACACCAACTTTAATATATGTGACATTTTCTGGTCTTCAAATTCCTGATAAATGGAAGCCAATAAGCAGCGATTCACAGCTGCATACAGTGTGTGCGTCTATGTTTACCCCACAACCTGCCACAGATACATCTCCATGCTGTGTTTAGGCCTCAGTTGTTTGCCAGAACAACGGTGAATTCTAAGATAATTATTGTTCACTTCACGCGCGAATGGCTTTAATTCTGTAGCTGATGATTTTATAGCCTTGGTTGGGGTTACAACATTCCCACTCTCCTGTTCTCAGCCCCCAGCAGTAGCAAATGTAGCAAATGTGTTTAAAAAAAAAAAGAAGATAATAAGAACCAATTAAAAATGATGACCAGCTGAGGTCTTCTAAGGTTTCTAATCTTTCTGTGGTAGAGCAGGAAGCATGTCAGATTAGAGGGGGTCATGTGAAAAGATAAATTAAAATGGACCACTGCTCAGCACTGCTTTTTGAAATGCCAAATTAGAATGCAAAATGCATGAGAACAACTAATCTTATTCCTTCCTATATAATTATCATTTTAGCTGTTCATTAAAAAAAAAAAAAAAAAAAAAAAAAATCTGCTTTTGCTCAATTTCATGACAAAAGTATTTGACAAAAATAATGTTGGGTTCATTTTTAATGAAACAACCAATTTGATAAAGTGTCACTTTTTGTCTTAATCTAGCTAGTTTGGAATTAAAGGGCTTCGGCATTCTTGAGACTTGTCCATTACTTTATCAAATCCTTTCGTGTCACATAGCCTCTGTGATTGAAGACTCTTGATGCCATGTAAGCTTACAGGGCTAATTCTATCATGTTAACTTCCGGTGGAATCTCTTCCTGCTCATGCTTACCAGAAATGTCCACCCAGTACAAGACAGATCTTGCACTGTTGATAAAATCGAGGGTAGAGGTCACTTCTAGCGATACGAAAGGTTAGCACGATTAACGGGACCTTGTCGTTTCTAGTTCAAGGATGGTGTGATAAAGACCTTTGGTGTGAGTAGCCCAAGTACTCAAGTATGCTAGTGCTGTCTCTGATGACATTCAGCAGTGGAAGGACATGGGGCTATTTCCAGCTAATCCAGTGACAATCTAGGATATAGTCTCAAAACGGGGAAGATGGGGAAAAAAATTGAGGACCTGTTTGATTTTCAAAATTTAATCTTAATAACGTGAACTTTACAAATATTACAATTCAGTTTAAATCTTTTTTTTTTTTTTTTGCTGTTAATGTTATTAGATTTTTTCTATCTGATGGGAAATCCAATAGTTCCTGCATGCAAAATGTTTTATTGCTGATGTTTTGCCAAAGCTCTTTATATTCTGGACTTGTGTAAGTGTGTAGTGCTTCAGTTTTTTGCAAACACACACACACACTTGTAGATAAAATACCAAGATTTTAGTGTGGTATCAACTTAGGAAAAACGTTTCTATTCATAATGCACCATCAAGTATCCAACTGTGGCTTTAAATAAAATTGATTTCAGTCAGAACCTTCTTCTTCCAAGATAAACAGCTGCAGCCCTCAGACAGTGGTGTTGTCTCAGGATTCTCATCTATATTCTCCGGTGACCATGAGTTCACCCCTGAAGCAGTATGACTCTGCAATCAGCCAAATCTAAATACCACATTTCCTGATGTCTGCGGGATGTCAGCCGCTCCGTCCTGATTTTTTTCCTGCCGATCCTTGAACATCTGCCAACCACCGTTTCAGAACATCGCTCTGTTTGACGTCTGGACAATGGGATGGGTCGTTTTGCATGCGGAACACACGCGCGTCGGGTTTGTGCCAGAGACACTTCCATTACCTGACAGGAGCCGACCCGGAGAGCTTGGCTGTGGGCCCTGTGGCGACATCACACACAGAGCGATTCGGCAGATAAGATCATGATGTGTGATAACATGACTGCTGCTCGTGCTCTACATGTGGAAAAGACAGCTTTGAAAAATAGCATTCTAAGCTAAAGACAGCACAGATTCTATTCTATATTACAAGAATATCTATGCGTGATTAACCAGATTTGCATTTTCAAATTACAAAGCATTCCTAATTTTTAAATGTGACCGGCCATGACAGATTTTTACCTGCTGCGGGCATCACTAATGTTTTTTTCCATGTGCAAACCATAGTTTCATAAGTGTGATTTTAAGTGCAATGAAATGGGCAAAATCAAGTAGGCAGAATTAAATGAAAGCAAAAGTTTCAGGGGAGAAAAATGTGCTGGAGATTAGATTAAAAGGGTAGAAAGAAATAAGGAAAAAAGGGCCCAAAGGCACAAAGTTTTGGACTCGTGCAGGATGGAAATGCAAATATTCAGATGCAGATCACAGGACCACAGAGGCTCTGGGAAATGAGGCGTTTTGGCTGAGAAGCACTCTAATAAATTCCGTGTACAAACCGGCTCGCCTCGCCTCGAGCCCGGCCAGCTTCCACAGGCTGATTACTGAGTTTGTCCAGGGTGAGTGCTCAGACAGGCAGTCCACTGGTCTACTTTAACATTAATCTTCATGGCTGCGTTCAAGCATCTCCCCCTCCTCCCCGATCTATTGTTCCTAAAATGAAACAGCTCACAACATTTTAGTGGATTGATTGGGGCTCACTATCACCATCTAACAAATTGAGGTTTGACCAGAGTGATGATCCATCTTGTTTACTGGAAAATAAACCCAAATACTGAGTAGCCTCATGGACTCCCTCCCTCTCTTATATATCTGTCTCTGCGTAAGCTCAATTAATTGCCCATCTCTTTGAATGACAACTCAAAAGTGAGTGATACTGATTTCAGATCTACAGTACCAACTGATTTACTGTAAAGCTAAGTATCCCCACATGGTCCTCTTCTCTTGTTACCGTGTCGTTAGTGGTTCCTGAAAGTATTTTTCTAGATACAGGCAATATTACTTGCTATTGTAGTAAGTATTGTCTATTAAAGTTAATAAGATCCAGCACAAGGTTTCATGTAATTTGAAAATGAAACGTAACTCAAAAAGTTTGGAAAGGATTTGGAAGAAATTTTGAAAGTAAATTAGCGCTAACATTTAGCAACGGGAAGTTCTGGAGGAAGGTGAGTATGTTGAACGTAATGTAATGTAATGTTGAATACACAGCAGCACAGAGCATGAGAGTAGAACACTCATGCTCTGTGCCGCTGTGTATTCAACATTTACTGCACCTCAGCGGCGTTTGCAGAAATGCATATATCTGTGTGCACAGACCAGTGTCTCCTTGGGGTGGTCCAAAAGGACTAAATTATCTCTCTGAGGTCTTACAAATGCTGCTCTTTAGTCTGCAGGGCCTAGAATCGAGCTGACGGATCAGGCATATACATTCACACATGTTCAAGTGATTCTACCTTCAAGTGAAGTAAAAACCTTGTAACCATCTGCACTTTTGCATTGTATATTGTCAAATTTGAGAGGGAAAATGGTTCCCGGCAGCATAATAACCTCCATGTAATGCTGCCAAAATCAAGCTCATGAAAAAAAAAAAAAAGCAAAAAACATTAAAGTGCAGCTGTAAATGGACAGAAAGGCAAATATTATCAATTCCCACATGCTAAATTTCAACTGTCTCCCTACATTAGCATCAGAAGTTACCACCTGCTTTAGATGCACACTCGCATTCATCAGACAGCTCAAATTATCCGACTCCCCCATCTGTGAACATAACAATTTCCTCCATATTCACATGACATTAGTCAGTGTCACTGCAGAGACCGTAACACTTTCCCCACTCTGGTTGTTGTGCTACCAGGTATTTGATGTGGTTCCCTCTCACATCCGGGACTGAAAGGAGCAATTTTTTCCAGTTCCGCTCACATCCATTACTTCTTATTTATCTTTTGTTTTGTTTTTTAAAGCCAGAACTAGTATTCATACAGTTTGCTCATACTGACTTGATCATCTTTGGCCTGTGCTGAAAGATGAGCGAGGGTCACGTGGCCGGAATGAAAACAGGTGGGTCATTCTACAGAACAGTCATTACAAACCATCAAATCCCCTTCAGTGCAGTATTTGAAGGCGTATAGAAATTATTATTATTATTATTATTATACAAATGCACATTTTTCCAAAGTGCTTGTCTGGCAAGAACTGCTGCTTTCCAAGTGGTCCTTGTCCGTGATTGTAGTTAGACCAAGAACTGGTATTCTGAATGTATAGCATCAATGCAAAAGGAACAAGATGCCTTCTGGGCCACACTTTTACAGCAGAGTGTTATTTTTGCTTTATGGCTGCGTTTACATATGCTTATTTAAGTGCATCAACCTCCCATTTGAACGTTCAGAACGTCCTCTGATAAAAACCTTTTATCTGAATGAAAGGCTGAAAAAAACGGTAATGAAGTATTGCATTTTTGCTTAATTTCCTTGTTTTCCCCAGACATCCACAAGAAGAATTTGTCTCTTTTCTGCCAAGGTTCGACTCTGACACTTGTTTCAGCAATTGTTTGACAAGCTCAACTGTGTGTGGTGCGTCACCGTTGTCTCATTACTCTGTTTATCATATCTGAATGCACTTTATTCTCAAAGTGGAATGCACGAGGCCATAAATAGGTCTGTGAATGGCACAGAATAAAAAGCCGTTTGTCACTGCAAGAGATGACATTGTGAGTTGGTAGTGTGTAAAATAGCTGTCACAGCTAGCCAAATATATTTGCAAGCCTGTTTGGACATGTGACACATTGAAGCACAGTATTACCACAGGCCTCAGAGCGGCTGCCATATATAGAATAAACAGACATGTTTTGAAGGCACGCCTGTAGCTGAAAAGTCGGTTCCCATCCAGCTCCGGTTTAGCTTGCTGCTGATTACTCTGACTCACACGGTGACGCACATGGAAATGTTGAATGTTTTATTCATCGGTGCCTCATCAAAATAGCCTTAATCACAGAATGAGCCAAATGTGTTCTATGCAACAAAGACACGGTGATTAGCTGTTTGCGGATCTTTTAACTGTGTCCAACCTCATTAAACTATAATTTGCCTTCTTTTGGTTAAAAAATGCACAGATAATGGTATTAAACATGCATGCTCACACAGCGCAGTTGGCTGATCTATCTGCAAAGATAGAAACAGTGCAAGAAAACGATCAGTGTGAGGGCTGGTGCAGATGTACAAACGTAATTTATATTTTCAAAACTGAAGGTTGTGAAAACATCAAGCCAAATCTCTATTAAAAAAAAAAGCACATGGAATATTTTTACACCATGAATAAAGTCTCTTTACAATCAGCTCTTTGCCTAAAATTGATATACCTGCTTTAATTTCCTGTAAGCAGTTAATGTTATGGAAAAGATATGACTTTAATAACAGTTTTGGGAGGGAATAGACAGCACCATGAGATAAACTTTGAATGCAGTTCCCAAGGTAGAAATAAAACAGATGATTTTATTTGGAAATCATCAAGGACATGTATCAGTTCTCTAGAGTAACAGCAAATTACTCTCATTAGCATATAATAACACAACTCTCCTCAAGTAGAGCAGAGTGTGCACTTAGAAAGAAGCGTATTAAACTGGGAAGCTGCTACTATCTTCTTATCAAGGTGCCAAAAGGAGAGAATGTGTGGTCGCTATCATGTGATAAATCACAGTTTCTGATGTTTGCGTTCACAGTTCTGACTGTGAAAAACCACACGGCAAAACTGTCATTCACAGCGGCTGGAACAAATGCTTTGTCCTGTTGGCAGAAACAAACAAAAAAAATGGAGAAAGATCAGTAGGTGTCGGCACGCTTTGAAAATGCCCACTTTTTATGACATACTGTAAATGAATTCTGTGTGTAATCTTTAGGTGTGAGGAAACGTCCGCTCAACCAGAGCTTTAAAATAAAGTTATACCGTTGAGGAACCATTGAGGAAATGAAAACGAGTCTTGGCTCCAACCAGTCGTTGAGTGACAAATCAGCCTGGGGCTGCTTGTAGAACGATGGAGCAAACTCCAGTCCTCAGAAAACAGCGCTCAGCCAAGCAGTGAATTTGGGCCAGATCATGCTGACTAGTAGACATGTGTTTGTTTGTAGTAATTTGACTCATGATTATAGCCAGTTTTTATTTTTTTATTTAGTGTTTTAATTTTTTTTTTAATATTTACTTGTATGCATATATTACAAATTCTGCAATTATGAACATGATGGTTCCCTTCCTGAGGGACTCTCTGTGGCTGTATCTGGTCAGAGACCTGCCTGAGCTCCAGAGGCTTTCACTCTTTTGCTGGTAATGTCAAGGATAAGGATCCTATGACAGCTGTATCTGCAGCCCAATAAGGGTTACCGAGTTTACCGACTTGCTCAGCAGAGCCGAAAATAATACCATCTACAATCCTCATGTTCATCTACAGCTCACGGAGGACTTTACCAGCAACCGTTCCCTCAAGGATTCTGCGCTTTGGATTTACAAAGGAAAACCAACTAATCCAAGAGCTGTTTCATTAAAAGCATATAATGTTGCATGAATTATTAATCAAAAAATGTCGAAAAAAAAAAAATGCAAAAAAAAAAAAAGCAGAAATAATTACTTTTATTGATATACTGTATATGCTACTAGCTTGAAAGTACTGTAAAGCTGTGTTATCAAACAGCTGGTTTTTGCTTTTTCCTGCGATCCCACAGGTTTGAAAGCTCAGTTTGGTGGTTGCTAAATGGGCAAAGCAACAACAGCAGCTCCGACTATGGAAATCAGAAAAACCTCGGGCCATCTAGAGACAAAATATTAAACCAGGGCTGTTTTGTCACCACTCTCCACGTACTGACACACACACACACACACACACAATACATGTTAACAAGGCATTCAAACTGATGAGAAAACAAAGACAAGTGCCATACGCCTCCAGCCAACAACCACTTTAGTGTGGAGCCAAAGCTGAAAAATTCTTAAGATGAATTTAATGTCCCTGTAAACATTACTTGATAATAAACTGTAAACAGGAGAGCAAACACTGCTTGGTGAGTTGAACTCTTATTCTGGTCAGTTTAAAATACGACAGACCAGTCATTTTTCTTTAAATATTAGATGGTTTGACAATTGTCAGATTTCCCATTTTATTTAAGTAGTACTTTTCAATGTACTGCTGTATTTTTGTAATTTCCTCTACATTTAATACAACAAAATACATTTGAGAGACATTTCATTTTTCTGCATATCTCCATATTTCAGCAATTAGCTGAAATTGATGACTCCTGAAACAAGAACGACCTTTACGCTGTTCGTGTACATATTGTGCACAATGTGTAAAGACTTCTGTCTAATTAGGTCTACATTGTGTTTCTGAGTCTATATTGCCATACATGATGTAGCACTTGCACGGTTTCTCTGGGTAAACTCGTGTCAACCAGGTGGGAATCACGCAGCCATGAATTTGCTGTTAATGAGGCCCTTTCTGTAATCGAGGAGACATCTATTGGTTGACTGAAGCTAAAGGTCAAGCTATGGCGCTGCCATAAACCTGGGAAAAGGTCAGATTCGACAATGAAGTATATTTTAGCCCAAAATCTGTGTTGTTTTTCCTTTATAGAGCCCCCAGTAGATTTACTTTATATTGTCCCCTCTGTGCTGGAACAGTCCCGACGGCGACAAGCAAACTAACCAAAACTCAAATCCTCAACAATGCTGCCATCTATTTGAGTCATGTTTATTTCTGATGCGTTTTCTGCCTGCAGTAGACTCTTTTTGTTGCAGGTATTAAAGCTTTTTTTTTTTTTTTTTTTTCATAAGGTCAAGAATCCTTTTTTCCCCTACGGTATTCTAAAGTGCTTTAAAGTCAGGGAAGCTGGTCTTTTGAATTTTTGAAGACACTTGACGTTTCATTCAACGGGCCTTTCAGATTAAAAGAGGTCAGGCTGCTTTAACTTCAATTATTCTTCTTTGCTATCCAATTTAAAATAATGACAAAACACTGAAGCTCAGGTAAAAAGTGAAGAAAAGAAAAGAAAAGGAGCCCCACAAATGAGTTACTTAGACTGGTGAGATCTGCAGAATCTTATTAGTCCAGTCTAAAAAAAAAAAAAAAAAAAAAAAAAAAAAAAAAAAAAACTAAGAAAAAACTCCTCTTCACTTATTGCTCACACTAAACGTTTTGGTTACATTGCTGAAATCAGATGCATAAAATTATGACTATAAAAGGTGTTCTGTGCACGTTTGAGAGCGTCTTCCTTACAGATCGCCCTATGCTAAAGACCCAGCACACCTGCGTCAGAAGCACATGGATGAGATGAGGACAATCTGTTATTGGACGACGTGTATGGATCCGGAGTGATGGGAGAGTTTTTTTCCCCACTTGCCGTAAAATTACTCAATAGGCTTGTTTCTCCAGCACGTGCATGTGTGTCGTCGGACGCTGCTGTTGTCATTCAGGCCGATTCATCACCATCAGTGGATCCATTCCCTGACAACAACAGCCCCTTTATAGAAAACAATCAAATTATTCAGTTTTCAAAATGTTGACTGATTTTACCCTCCTCCTCCTCTCAACACCTCTCTTCTTCTCCCTCCACCTTTCCTAAAGGCCTGTGGGCAGGAAAGAGAACGTGATGTAGGTGGGGGAAAAGCGCTCAATGCCACAGTGATTGGAAATACACTCCAAGCTAACGGCAAACAAAGACAGCGTTTTACTAATTTTCAGTCCAATTACCTTGTGATGAATGCGCCGGTGCTGGGGGGTGGTTGCCGGTGCAGCCCCGGCTCACTTCACCTGATGAAACTGCCTGTTCTGTTGCCAAAACAACAGCAGGCAGATTTGTGTTGGTAAAGAGGGATTGTTGGAGGAGAGATTTAGCCACTTTATAATTACACCGTTAATCAGATTGCAGTTATTGTCTGAGCTGGACGGTCTGAGTTTGTAGCACAGCTGTGTTCTTAATGTGTTCTGTTCGCCATCACTTATCACACAGGTAGCAGATGGAGAGCTTTAACAAGAAATGCATTTTCTTGTTGGCTCTTATCTTGAACAGTGAGATAATACAAGAAAAGAAGGAACTTTTTTCCCTTCCTGATTATATTTTATCATTTTCTACCGTTGGGCTGCCCCAGTACTGTTTGTTAGCCTTAGTGTTGCAGTGATTTGTTAAGAGGCGGGTTTGATATCCATCAGATGGTTTGTATCAGCTAGGAAAAACAGGAGTGGGCATTTGGGTTTATCATCATATTCCGTACCTGCAGTATACTTCTGTGTGCCTGTGTGTATGGATCCAGTGGGTGCTTGGGTGTGTATTATTTTACCCGGGAGTGCTCCACTGAACAGGAAAACCACTGCAATGATGAGCCAATGGAAAGTGGCTGTCAGCATTTATCCAATCATCCATCACTCTACTGTTGAAAGAACTTTAACCACTGACAAAATAGAAGACACTGAACTGGGTCTGCAGTCTTGAGTTTGAACTGATGATGTCATTGTGGTGCAATGTTTGGGCAGCCACCCCATTTTCACAGAACTAAATAATTATCATAAAAGTATTGTGCTCTAAAATAGACATCATACGGTTTAGGATTTTACTCTTTTAAAATGTTGCTTGTGTCTGAAATCTGAAACATCCTCATCTCTGTATTGCGACAAACTGGACCATATCTTAAGTCACATTACAAACAAAACTAATTACAAATAACACAGTACACAATCACATAAAAGAGTAGTTCGATACTGTAACAAAGATATCTGATCGGCAGACAAATTGAGACCCAGTGTCAGCACAGGCTCGCGGTTACACAAAGGGACCGTCTGGCTGCATTGCAGATATAAAATTCATATTCTGTGGCCGAAGTCTGATCTTCCGCCCATTCGCCGCAACAGGGCCTGAACAGAATGTAATCATGGCAGAAACAGAGGCTCAGGCTTCGCCTCTACCTGCCTGTCTGCTTCTGCGGTCTCATTAGCAACATTAGAGAACTCTGTCTGATGTGGCTGAGATAAGATACCATTTTAGAACTCATATAAAATAAGCATAGATAGAGGATAATAAAGGGTCATCATCATCTTTCTGCATTGGAAAGAAGCCATAATAATTGGAGTGAGTGCCGTCTGTGCAGTTGCAACTGAGTGGAGCCATGATAATACATTTCTGCCCATCAGATGTGTGAGTCCAATTGTGAGGAGAGCCATCGTCTATGACATTTCATCCCCCATCTCATGTCAAGTAATTAACTATAGGAGTTTACTTGCGGCTTCAAAAGTACAAACCTGAAAAGGCAAACACAAACACAAACAGCAAGCACAAACGCAGGAAGACAAAAGCCTGCCAAAGCGGTGGTGACAAAATGATTTCCTTAGTGAGTCACATTAAATGTAGTGTGGAGAGACAGATGATTTTTTTAAATGCAGAAAAATGCCACCTACTGGCCAAAAGTGATTCCAGGCTATCCTGAAAATCTAGCACACCGAGGACGACAATAACAGATAAAAATGAACGCTTGAAATGATTTTTGACTCCAAATTTGCTAAAATCAGATGCATGCACAAGAATTATCAATCTAATTTTTTTCTGCCTGGAGAGCCCAGCAGCTGCTTGAACATGCCCTTTGGGCTCCTCAGTATGAGGTCTGCAATGAGCGGGGCAAGAGCTTTGGTTGGAGAGGAGGAAAGACAGAACTCAGTTGTCTTCCTGGGAAGACAACTGTGTCTGCATCTCCGCTGCATCTGCATCTCCGCTCTAGTCCTACTGTATTCTGCAGGCGAGCCATTTGTGTTCAGTCGATTAGGAAATTCAATGTGCAATATACAGAGTGTTGGTTGGTTTTCAGAACGGTCAGGTGACAGACTGGCTGACTGATTGTGTGAGTGACTGATGACTGGGTGGGTGGATCTTTCTCAGTATACCGAGTATGACATCGCACAGACATGGGGAGGTGGATTGAGAATGGAAGAATGAAAAACAGACAGAGAGAAAAAGAAACAGTAATAAAATGGCGGCAGGTGAGCAGAAGAAGCGTCACCAGGCTTTGCTGGAGTGCGGTTTCAGGTTGCTTTAGATAAGGCTCCAACGGGAAATTGCAATATAGTGGCGCTGCCTCAAGTGGAATACAAAGAGACTCTGGTGAGTCTCTCTCTATTTCCATGAGAGCATGCCAATGAAAACCACAGAGAATTTGCTTTATGATCATGAGCGCGACATTACACTTTGGAACTGACACATGAATCTATGGAATTGCTCCGATCATCAAGCGAGCATCACCAGCAAGATGTAGAATAACCAAGAACACAAGGAGAAAGGGGGCGATTAATACATGTGTAAACACCATACTGTGAAACAGATGACACACGCTGCATCAGCTAATCTTACTGGTAACATGATTTCCTATGCATCTGCATGCTCCTGCATATTTGCTATGCTTTACATACTACCTGCAGGTTTGCATGGCAGCCAGCAGGGGGGAGTACTGATCTCCGCTAAACGTAAGATAATGCCATAATACGCACACAAAATCTGCTACTATACGCTTGCTACTACTTTTATAAGACTTGATACTTCTTATCAGGTAGCAATAATATTTCTCAATAAATGTATCCATCCGACCAGTCAGGGGGAACTAGATGACATGAAATCTTAGAATGCAGCACTGAAATATACGCATGAATGAAAACAGTGCTGTACATTATGACTCTGCTGAAGACAGTTTAGTCGTTCAGAAAACGTCACAATCAACAGAAATTGAAAAGAACTTGAACATATTTCCTCTCAGGTCTAAAAAGGTCATTTCACATGTCTGCAGGCAGTTGCGTCCACTTATTTTCTGTGCAGAAATTATTCCAAAGTTATAATAATAAAACGGAAAAATACATAAATATAAACCTGTTTTCCTTCATTTCATTTTTTGGGTGTAACTCCTTGTGGTGTAATTTGAGAATATCATCCATCTGTCTGCAATGACCCTGATCCCAGGCTGACAAACCCGAGGCAACAACAAGATCTGATCATACTGAAACTGACAGAAAAGCCTCAGGTAGACATTTCCGACAAATGGTCCCTCCCCTCAGTGCTGAACGTGGATCGTAACGCATCAATAAGTTGCAAACGTTTGCTTGACTGTGACGTGATTCTATAAAAAAATAGGGGGCAAGATATTGTTGCATGATTTCAGCAAGTTAATAGACAAAGAAAATGTCCATTAATACAAAATCAACATGTGATGCTGTACCATGTTTCAGCACTGTGGGTAGCAGGACTATATAAGGAAATGATAACCATTGATTCCCTTTCCTGTGGAGCCGTTTTATAGATCAGTAATACCCCGCTGACACATCCGTTGTATGGTTGTGATTATATAAGGACTAAATGTTGGGTCTGCCCAGTGCCTTGTTGTGACAGGATAATGAATTCAAGCAGCTGTTGGGAAGAGCCCATAAATAAAGTCCTCTCCGTGGCAGCTCACGTCGGCAATGCTTTTGATTAAGAAAATTGCGAGACGCTGATGTCAGCTAAATTAATCATGTTTTAATGCTCTTTATTTACCGTATTAAACATATTATGTGGTCCAGCTCTAACAAGTGGATGAATTCACAGCTTAGTGTTACCAAGTTTTTTTATTTCATCAAATATATTCCAAGATAGGGAAACCACACAATAATTCCTGAAGAACATATTAAGGGGGGTTAAACCTGAGACCTTCTTGCTGTGAGTGCTGACCACTGCACCGATATTCCACCCTCTCAGGTAAGCTTATTAGACCCTAGTCCATAATCTTTTATTAAACAGAAATCAGTTTACTCAGTGGTCCTAAATGAATGTAGAACCCTCTGTGATAAGCAATGTAGTTAGACACTGGCAGTAAAACAAACACTAAATCGGAGCATATATCAGTCCTGCTGGTCTTCCTGGCCTCACTGGGCTGAGCAGTTTTGTTAGCCTTAACAGCTTTTATGTTAATTAAATTAAAACTAAACGTGAGAATATAGTGTATAATGTCGACATGACCATGAGCTTAATCAGTACAATGCAATAGTTTCATTTTAAATAACATTTATTTAAAGAATTAATAATTAAACAGCAGTTACCTGAAGCTGAGGCGTGTGAGCTTCCGGCTACAGAAGCAAATTAAGTGTATTATACCATTTTCGGCCTGCATACAATAAAATACAAGCTTAACCACATTTGCTGCTAAGAAGCAGCGTATCCACATAGTTAATTAATGATTAAAGAGAATTTGTTAGCATGCATTGTACCGTGACAATCTGCAGTTCTAATTTTGAGCACAAAGGCTCGGCTGTGGAGTCCCGCAGCGATTCTGATTTTCTGCAAACAGCCTGCAGCGGTGTTGCATTTATTCACCGCTTCTTATTTGTTTTTTTGCCCATGACTTCTTAAACATCCATCTAAATACCATCACACATCCACGCAAACCCGTGTCACATCCAATTGGATGTCTGCTCAAACCAACAGCCGAAATGGAGTGAAAATGGTACCCACCATGAATAATGCACATACTTGCAAATAGGTGAGGAGTGATTTAAATGTATTACTTTGTACAAAGTGATTTGATACGATCACACGTTCACAGAATCGCTCAACTGTGCAAGAAAATGTGGCAGACTGTTGAATAATTATGTGAAAATATATGGAAATTGAACCACAAGGCTAACAAAATAAATTTGAAGCAAGATGGTCTTTTGTGTGCTGTGACCAGTCGTTGTTTCATGGAATGCTGGGAGTAATAAACTCTATCTAGCCTCAATTGTAATGTTTCTATGTAGAAACTCTTCAGACAAATCTGGCCTTACCGCTGACACACCAAACAGTCTATAAAGTAAACATATTTTAGCATTAAAGGTAAGACTGCTAAAGGGGTACATACCTGGACTACTGACTCAAATTCACTCGTTGCCTCTGCTCCGTGCTTGCAACAGCCCGGGCTGCAGCAATTAATTCAGTGCAGTGTCCTGTCAGTTGCAATTAAAACTCAGTTCAGCACTGTGCATTACTTAAGATGTAATTGCCCTTGGAGGAAGGGGCGTATGAACACAGATTTAAAGCGGGTTCGTGTGTTTATCGACAGGAGGAGAAAAGTAGTTGGGAAGGCTGTAACTTTTTCCACCAGCAGCAGTCACACACTCCTGCATGTATGTAAAGCCAAGATAGATAGATAGATAGATGATAGAATATGTAACACAGCAAAAACAGTGTAGGAAACAGATTTAAATTTTCCTCTTCAAACGGATAACAGTAAAATGTTTGATAACATCCTTTTACTGATGAAGGAACCATAAAGCTGTCTTGTGAAATAACTGGTGCCACACAGCACTCAGGCTGTTTATGCTAGTCACTATACATCAGGACTGACACGCCAAGTATGGGAAGATTTGTCAGTGAACTGGTTTTTTTTTGTGTGGTATCTGAAACACAGTAAGAAGCAAAATATTCAGAAAAGTGCTCGTATAATGAAATATTTATGTTCTTCGTAAAACTGAAAAAACAAAATGTGTAATAGAATAAAAATACATTTAAGCCATGACTTTTTGCTTAGTATATAGAAAAAGTATGGCTAATGGACAATGACCCCATTTCCAAGTTCATGAAAGTATTAAGAGATTTTAGAAATGCAAATGATCACAGAACATTAGAAGGAAAACTCCATAATCACTTATTTTATGCAACATAACAGCCTTAAAACAGAGAAAATGATACTCTTGAGCATAAGTAGATTCTATTCTTACTGGAGAAAAACATTCTGCAGCTAGAGAAACCTTCACGTACGCTGCAGAGTTGCCGTAGCTTCAGCGACAAAGCCCTTCGAACTGTTAAGCGTCTTCATTTTGCTTCGTTACACTATCTGTACACATGAAGACAAGCCCGACCTTTCAGCCAGACTACATCAATAATTGTGTAACACTGGAATATTTCTTTCCACAGACAGCCATCAAGGACAACTGGCAACCCTCAGACATAAAACCTGAACTCCAGCCTTGTGAATAAGATGTAAAACTGCTTTTTTGAAATGTTATTCCTCCTGGTTCCAGTTACTATCCAGTTACCAGGTGGATTTTTTTTTTTGTGTTATGTATATATTTGTCCGTGAGACTGAGGTGTGTAACTGGTATAAATGAAAGTGCAGGCAGCATCAAAAGTGATGGTCCTGGCCAGATCTCCAATGTGAGGAGTGTATTAGTCATGTCTATTTTGCTGGAGTTGAAATGGTGTGTTGTGCATCTATTTGTGTAAAGAAGAGGGATGAAGCATATCCAGGAAATGTTGTCAGAGATGTGAGAACATGGAGGGGAAAATGGCCCGCGTGCATGTGCATTTATGACCATACTGCCTGTGCATGTTTTGGCGCACGGCTGCCCCTGTGTCAGCTCTCCTTGCAGAGAGAACCAGCTACATCAATAGCCAAAGGCAAGAAATCCTTCAAATCAGCTCCCATGGCTCTAAACTATTAATAAAAAGGCTCCTGGAACAACATGGTTTACATCACACACCATATCAGCACCTGATTTTTTTTTTCCATTAACATTTCAAAAACATGTCCTTGTCTTTTCAGGGCTTGGTCACAGGGCTTTAAACTCTCATCATCCTGCATCACTGCCCTCTCAAAGTTAATAACAATGCATAATGAGTTGAGGAGCGCTGAGAGAAAGAGCTGACCAAAGTCTGGCAGGCAGTGTTTGGAAAAAAAAAAAACGCCTCCCCAAGTCTGGAAATCCTCACCAGGGCCAGGGCACTTTTCAAGGAAAGACAGAAACAAAACCAACTTTTATGTAGCCGTACCATGGGAAATCATGGGGGCAGTGTACCGTACCAAAGGACCACAAGATCTAAGAATTGGGGCTGTAGGTGTGTGTCTGATGATATCTCAAGTATATGTTGGATGACAGCAGAGAAAAAGTGTGAGCTGACACCTGGAATACTCGGGAGCGGTTAGGATACCCCTCCTGGTGTAGTGGCACACTCAGGTGCTCCACATCCATCCTAGCCCAATGTGCTACTGCTTAACTAGCCAGAGATCTGGTAGGCGTGACAGGGGGAATAAAAAGCCTCAGTGGTCTTAACAGGTTGTTCATCACAACCATCCTGACAACTTCAGGGTCTTCAGTGTTTTGAAAGCCACAATGGGCCACAGTTTCTTTCTGAATTATGGACATACAAGGAGGAAAGAAAATAGATCCCCCTCTGCACTTTCATGTTGTACCCTTATTTAGTAGACCGTTCAAATTTGTAATTCTGGGGAAGTAACGGGATTTCCTTTGCAGAGGGATTACTTTAAAAGTAAAGCATGCAAAACATTCACATTCGCACCAGTTTGCTAATGTTTACAGAAACAAACAAAAATATTAGGAAAGATGAAGATGAATACAGTTCTAAACTATTTTTCTTTTTGTTCTGCTGCCACAATGGTATGAGTCAGCGGTAGGTTATTAGCTTAGCCTTTGCATTCTGCTTATTACACTGCCAAATCAGACCACGGAAAACAAAGCCAGGCACCACATAATTAAATGAGACAACACTTCCATTTTAGCTGATTTTGTTCCTCCTCCAACATAATTGATGTTGCGCTGACTTCACAAACTTTGAGTCACTGCAAGGATACGTGCGCCAACTCATCACTGTGCCATGCTTGCATTAGCTCTTTCAGTTCTCATATCGTGCATGTTTGCAGAGTTGGTTGGGGTGATTTGATTGTTGTTTGTGTTTCCAGTTATGTGTCTTAATTTATTCTAAAGCGATAATAAAGACGCAATTTCTACACATTCAATTTTATTATTCCTGTTATCGATGCCTTGTTTCTTTTAGTTTACTTTGTAAGTAAAGTGCACTCTTTATTCCATGTTTGAGTTTAAAATATTGTGCAGTTCTACCTGAATTTATGCAATTTAAAAGTAAAAGAAGTTATAATGGATTTTAATCATTGAGGACGTAGACTATAACTGCATGGTGCCAAAATGATTTGTATAACTCACCACATGGAATAAGTAACAGATCCACCTAACTGCACTTGCATAAAGAATTGTCTCATCCTCATTCAGAAGTAAAATCCTTTTATTTCAAGAGTTCAATTTATCAAGCAGTGGAGCAGCGCAGCCCACAGGCACGGGGAGGCATGATAAATGCCGAGCACAGGCCGGCACAGTTACTTTAATATTTCCAATAGTAATTATAAAAGCTTAATTGATCCCCAGAGACTTGTTGAAATCACTGCCTGGAACAGAGTGCAGACTACAGAATCAGCTGCTATAGATCACTGTTGGCACCGGTGCAACGAAGGGAAGCAAATAAACAAACTCCTCAAAATTGCAAATAATACTTTTAAACCGACAGATAATGGAGGATTTTGATATCCCTGAGTGGAAACAGGAGGAACTGGAATGGAACAAAGCCATCCCTGCAGTGAAAACGATGCCCAATGGTTCAGAGATTTAGTGAGTCACCTAATCCTCCTTCGCCTGCACTGGTTCTCTCAGGCTACTCCACTTTCTTGTCACAATCCAGATGTGAAGAGGGTTCTGTCACCCCCAGGTTCTGTTGTGTATTATTCTGAGGGTTTGAGAGAGGATGTTTCTGTCCAGGAAGTGGAGGCTGTGGGAAGGAGTGTGTCGGTGTAGTAGGTCTGCGATGTATGAGGAGGCGTGCTTATGGAAGGCTTTGAAGGTGAGAAGGATTTTGAACTGGCTGCAGTGTGGAATGAGGACCCAGTGGAGGTTCTGGAAGACGGGGGTCACGTGTCCATGGGGGTGGGAGGGGTGATGGGTCCTGGAGGTTTGGATTCACTGACGTTTACTGAGGGCTTCTGACGATGAACCATGGAGAAGGCTGTTACAGAAGCTAATGCTGGATGTGATGAATGTGTGAATCAGGGCTTTAGCAGCGGAGAAAGTGATTTGCGGAGACGGCAACGTTTTTGAGGTGAAAACAGCCAGGCCTGGAGATGAGGTTTATATGCTGTTTGAAGATGAGGTTGCTGGTGTGGAGTTGTCAGTGGTAAGGCTACAGTTATGAATGGCTTTGGTTTGGGATTTGGAGCCAGTGATTATGATGTGTAATTTGTCATAATTAAGTTGTAAAAAGTTGCACATTAGGTAGATAGGCAACTCATAATTACCGCAGGGCATGACTGAGGCCCTGTGAGGGACTGTGACCTGTCCAGAGTGTATTCTAGAGTATCCCCCTGGTGACTGCTAGGATACACACGAGCAAATAATAATAGTTTTCCCAGTGCTCCCACTACTTTGCGGACTGACTGATGTCAGCAACACCTCTGTGTGGGCTGTGTTGTGTTAACAGGACTATTATGAAGCCAAAGACTCAGACGCAACAAGAAAATTGCCAGCAAGGCAGCAGTTTCATGGGGGATTTGAGGGACCGAGGTCAGGTGGGCTTGCACGGCGTCTCCTAATTGCTGTCTAATTATCAGTTTTCCTACAATGTGGTGCCTCACCTTCAGTACACAGATACAGTAAATGATCACACTTCATTTAGCACTAATAATCTACAGGAAGTAATAGGTACTCAAGGTGAGTAAGAGAGAGAGAATAGCTTTAACTGAAGTTAGGATCATAAATGTTGCCTCGGTGCAGTATTCCCATGATTCGATTTTTCACATTGCTTATTATATAGATTATGATTTTTTTTGAGCATTGGAAGCATAGCCTTTAGTTTTTCTTCCTCATCTGATTTCTTTTCTCCAATCTGATGCAGAAGATTATGCTGTGACATAATGCGTTGCTGACCCTGACACTGCACTGACTGGACAGACTGTTGGCAAACACAGCATTGAGTAAAATGATTATGCCCTTAGTACTAAAAGAGTGTGCAGCCAGTGCAAAGATATACTACACACTGCAGCTCCTCAATATTCAAGAAACTGCAGGAGTGGATAAATGTATTTACTTCATTTTTTTTTATTGGCCATTAACTGTTCATTTGCATACTTATTGAGAAATTGACCTGAAGAAAAACAAGCCTGCAAGCTATTGCAGGCTGCTGTTTAGATTAAAATGAGAATCTGCTCCACCATATATGCTAATAAAAAGCACATCCACCACAAGGGTGACCATCATGTTTATTTATTTATTGTGAACATCACCTCAGTAACAAGATATTATTGTAAACAGAAATGGAAATTTATTAAGTCCAACAATGCATGAAAAATAAAAAGCTTGATTTACATTAAACTAACTCAAGACGATAGGAAGCTTCAGTTGCTGTTGAACACCGTCTAACTAAACCTGTAGGTGTACAAGCCCAAGTATATTTCATAAAAGACTGGATCAGTCCATCCACAATTTGGTTGATTATTTCCCATCTGTCTGTTCTAACTGGCTGCAGTTCTCACCAGTTCATCTGATGATTTACCAGAAAGTCAGCAATGAGTGGAAACACGTCAGCGAGCAACTAGAGTCGGGATTATTGAGACCTAATTGTTTTTGGAGCAGCTTTTATGGACTACGCCCTGAGAAATTCATATTTTGAAATGTTTTCACCAATATTTTCTTCTCCACAGCTTTCTCTTGGGAAATTCTCTTAAATGCTTCCCCCTCTTCCTTTTCTGCAGTCTTCTGCCCTCAACCACTCTTTTTGCTCCAACTTCACTTGTTTATCCTGCTGACTTCTGTAACTCTGTGGGATTTGCTCCATTTGGATAGGCCCAGAACCAGATGGTGCTCAAAGGCTTAAAGGTTCTGACTGGCAGAGTTTCTGATTTGTGCTTATCTGGCCATGAGCTGCCTCTCGTGCAGTATATCCGAGCCAGCGGTTCGTGTCGGGTTTCTAAGCATATGACCTTTGGGATCCCATCCTTCCAGTCTACTACGCATGGAGGAACACTGGCTACCTTCAGAGTTCACAAGGCACTTGATACTTGATAACCCCCCTCATTCATTTGCAATCCAGGCAGGCAAAGGTGGAAAAACTGACATGCTCGGGAAAACTCTAGGACAAAAATACAAACCCCTGTTTAATACCATGTTCTGCAACAGTCCCTTGGCCCTTATCTGCCTCATCAACAGTGGTTGCACAACCTGCATGTTCCTCTGAAGACCTACATGATAAGAAAGGTAATATGGCTTGTGTTGTTGATATTCAGAGGTGAAATGAATTCTACCAATCCAAAATTGTTTTTGCTACTCAAGAACCTTTCTGTCGCTGACAAGGGCACCTGTATTTGAGAGAGAAATCAGTAAAGGCCGGATGAGGCAATAAAACACGCTGACAGACCATGCTCCTGTGGAAGCCTGTTGGGAGAATGTTGAATAGTTCTGTATGAAATATAATGAATGATTTTCTTTGGCTGCAGTTATCCTTGAATGTAAATTTAAAAACTAGCTCTGTCATTTATATATTAGCTTCTGACAATGTCCCCGCCCGAGTGGTCAGGCTTTAACTGGCCCTAGCAAATTTGGTAGAAAACACAGTTTGAAATGAATTGATGACCTACAGCACGTATAGAATAAAGCGGAAATGTTGAGCCCACTTGCTTAACATGTTCTTTAACCAGACTAAACATTTATCAATTTAAAGCAAATCTGTGCACACTGTTTATGAATTAACCCCACAACATCAGAGATTTTGAGTTCAGCACTATCCATCTGTGTTATTAATAACCTGCACAGCATTTTGGTGTGTATAAGGCACTCAGAAATAATATACGCACGCCTCGCACTGTTTTCAGAAAATTCAGGATTGGCCAGCAGGTGACACTGTTCCCTTAAAGCTCTTTAACTGGTGCGTGGGTGTGTGTGTGTGTGTGCCTAACATGTCTGGAATCACAGCAGACTTCAGGGAAGAAAGGGAGCTCTTTGCTTGTCTACTAATTGTCTCTTAGCATGATTGATTTTTGTTTAAGAGATGAAATAACGTCAAGGACAATGTCCAATTCAGCAAAAAATGTCAGTCGTGTGTGCGCTCACACGTGTGTGTAAGCGTGTGCCTGTGGCATCAAATCTGATGAGTGTAACACATTTCCTGTGACAGGAGGTAGTGGGTGACGTTCAATACCCTTCAGAAATAGAACCGCCCGACCTTGCATCTATTGGGTTACTCGGTATGTACAGTATGTCACCAAATACAATATCTTTGAGGATCTTATCCGCTGTTTTATAGCTTGCCAAACCATTTTCTCATTTATTTCAATTTACTGCTACAAACAGCAAATCTGTTAACAATGACTCCTCCCATGTTTACCAATTTTGCCCTCTCTACAGACGACCGAAAGTCATTTTTTTTCTTCCGTTGTTCTGGGGAACATAAAGCGGGTTTTCATTTTCTGACAGGTGGATTTTTCAAACTCCCCTTCCTGTCACTAGAGAGTTATTCACCTTTCCTCAACAAAAATAACAGTGCTTTTCCAGTTCTCTTGATCTCTTTTCCACTCTTATCACCTCTCACTCCTTCTCGTCCCCCAGTCACAACGCCCCAATATGGGCAGTAATTCTCCACTATTGTCCTTCCATTACCGACTGAAGGTCATCCTAATGGGGCCACTGGCAGACCATTGATTTGCAAATTAACATAGAACCGTTAGGCGGTGATAGAACAACTCAGTTCACAATACAATTACTTGTGTATAAGCATAAACACAGTCTTCCAGCTGCCGACAAGCTGATATTTATCTACCTGCAGTCATTATTTTACCACATTAGGGGAACCGAGAAAGACAGCAATGAGCGACAGGGTCAACGCGTGCAAGTACAGGGCAGAGTGAAGGAGCAAGAGAATGTTGTGCATAAATCCTAAATTTTATTATACAGAATGCAACATTAAATTAAATAAATATCACATACAACACTGAGATGTTTGCCTTAAATTTAGCAGGTTGTTGTGCTGACTCAGGGGAGATGAGGAAGAACAGGGCACTTGGCACATTGCCTGCATTTGTGCATACAGCGCATGTCTGCTCTGTTTGCACTTAATGCAAATGAAGAAAAGGTTAGTGGAGTTTCTCTGCATGTCAGTCATTTTATGTCTCCCCAGGTTCCAGGTTGCCTTTACAATCTAAATTTGCCACGTGTCCAAACAAAGAAACAGTTTTCTTGCATTTTCACCCTCAGAGTTGTACACATTCCATCTGAGACACTAAAGGACATTTACACAAAGCATCTGCAATACAGAAAATTCATGGCAGATGTCATGGCAGACGGTTTTTGGCCAGAAATACAGAGAAAGGTGAGGAGCTTCAGACCCAGGTAATTGGAGCTCATCCTGTTACCATCCTTGTCTCATACCTGACAGCTCGTTTCCTCAGTTTCCAAAGGTGTTCGTCAGAGACGCTCGAAAGACTAAAGATCCGTTGCCATCTTCATTTCAACTCTAGAGTTCAGCTCGCAAGAAAAACATTTGCACTTTAGGTTCTTACGGTTTCCTTTCTTTATGCTTTAACAGGCTGTAATGTTTTTTTTCCTTTTCTGGCTCAGAATAATTTGTGTCAGAACAAACAAAAACAACAACACACACATACAGTATTTCAGACATATTGGATAAAAGTCCTGCATGCAGACATGTTTAAAAACAGAATGTGATGTATGCTATGATATACTATGACAGGAAATGTCCCACTGATCTCGATCTCCTACACCAAAAAAAAATGTGAGTGACAGCATCCCGCATGCCTCTGACTGTGACTACAGCCCTATATCCACTGCAACTGTCGAGTGGACGTTCTTTGCCCTCCAGAGAATAAAAACATATGCCAGGAATACAACTGGACAGTCGACTCGCAGCCTTGGCCTCCATGGCTAACTCCAACAATATATGAATAAATTGAGGTTAGTTTTGCAGTAACATAGTATCATTACAGTTTCATTAATCACAAAAATCAAGCTTCTTGTTTTATGCTAAAGTAACAGTTGGATGCTAATATAGTTGGTAATGCGAATTTTAAGTATAAGGTATTTTTTAAATGTAAAAACCACAGTATCTGTTTCAGAGTTATGCGGGAGGATTCTTTAATGATTTTGCAGATGTGTGTTCGACACACAGTTAGACCAGCAGATATAGTAGAACACCCAGAGGACATGCTATATGTGCGATGCATGGTAATCAGTAAGCACAATCCAATGCTGGAACATGCATTGTGTTAAGCCCTACATGCACAGACACAAGCAAATCCCTTTACTAATTCTGGCCTGTGCTGAAAACAGCCAGTAAACAATGCTGCCGAGCTAAAATAGCCTCAACGGGGACAATACGTTTTAAAATTGATTGGCATCTTTAATGTTAATGGCAGTGTTATCCTTACTAATCAACACAACAAAACCTTTTAGACAACCTGTCATTACCAAAAACAAGCACGGCATATAATTAAAACTGGCAAAGCATTAACATCACCTTCTTGGTGGATCTGGTAATTTCAATGGCTATAGAAAAAAAATCGATTGCGATTGCCACAGAGCCCAGACTGATTCATTTTTAATAAATTGTTAGCTTTGAGTTGCTCTGATGCTCACTGATGAGCAGGAGTTTTAGATGAGCGCACTGGGCTTTTGACCCTCGCCTCTTCATCCCCCACGAGTGTGCCTTAGCGTGCCAAAACTGGAGTTTGCTCAAACATAAATAAATGTGTCAGTGTGCAGAAAAGTATCAAAACCACTTCTGAGATGGAGCAGGTGCACCAGCTGGTGCTGCTGGAGAGAGCTCCAGCTGGTGCTTCAAAACACCCGCTCGCACTGAAATACCCTCTGCTTACATCTCCATGACTCCCTTCCAAAACCTTTTTGCACAATGTCCAAACATCCCTACGGCCTTCGCATTCTGGACATAAATATTTATCACCACTCCTTTTATTATTAGTAATTGAAAAAAAAAAAAGTGTAAAGTTTGTTACGGAAGTTTAATCATCATCAGTTAGCACTGTTAGCATCAGTGGTGCTAACAGTGCTCTTAATTGTAGTGTACTTGATGCACGTGTAGACAATATTCTAAAGTGTCATAACAACATGCAATAAGGCTGCAGTAATGAAACCTCTGACAACGGTTGCCTCAGCTTCCTTTGCTGCTTCGACTTCACCCTGTTCCCTGGTGTCTCTGCCCTCACTCAAAGTGACAACCGAAGAAGAGGACGGAGAGAGGAGTGGAATTCAAACAAGTGAAGCAGCTCTGCTGACAGCCGTGTGTCCGTCCGTCTGAACGCAGGTCAGGTGTGAAATAAGACCTGCTCATCCAAAACCCTCCCTCTCTATATTCTATATGCATTACTACATGAATCTAGACACTTTATATGTGTGTATATATGTATTTGTGTGCAATAAGCAATAGGCCTGCTTGGCCCGGTTAATTAATGTAGATCAGTATTTTCAGAAAACCTGAGCAAAGTTGCTGAATAACAAGAAAAAAATGTGTATAGCTGCAAACCTGCAGAGTGTTGACAGATGTGTGTCGCGGTGATGATCACAAGCACAATTTTCTCCCTGAAAACAGACTTTTATGGCAAGTCAGCTGTGTTTTTACATGATGTTAGAAGCTCGGAGCCACAGGCCTCTACCTGACCTGAAGACTGTAATATAAAGTTTAGAGCCAAATTTTAAAGACTGTTCAGTCTGCCAAATCATGCTCAGAGCATGATGGCTGTTCAAGGAGAGAAGCAGTCTTAATTGATATTTAAGAATCATCTTTCCCTCTATACAGACGAGTTATTGGATGACTGACAGGACAGACTTGTGTCAGAGTGAAGCGGAGCAGATATGGATTCAGGTTTGGTCCCTGGCAGCCTCAGCATACGAACGGCCAGCGATCGATGCACATGCACGCGCACACAAGGACAGAATTCTTCGATTGCGTGGCCTCTTAACCAGTTATTGTCATTTTTACTTCAACCCACCAAAATCTAATACGCCATAAAATGATGCCATATATATCCTACATATAGTATACCATCCTGCCAAAGGGCTCAACGTCAACCAGACTAGTGCAAGTGCCTGAACACGGCCTTGAAAAGACTGCTTAATTGACTGCACGCTGATTTCGCCTAAAGTGCCACAATTACCATCACTACGCTTTAAATAAGATGCCCAAGGTGGTGATTATGTTGTAGAGCAGTTGGCTCTGAATGGGACTGAACAGCATATATCACGGAACAGCACGTGTAAACATGTTGCACTTCTCTTAAGTGTCAGGTGTGATGTTACCTTTAATTAGCATATCCATGTTTCCGGCTTAATTATGTCTGAACAATCACTGTCCAGCTTAACGACATGTCAGCAGATTATGCACAGTTACCAACCCGGGGACGGCGACGGGGACGGAGTCCACGTCTCCAGCTCAAGTGAGAGGTTAACTGGCTACTCCGCCCGACTGCCCAGAGCACCTCCGGTATTCATATTTGCAAATTGCTTGAGGGACTTTGGGTGCACGAGGCGGGCGTGGAGGCACAATAAATTATTCGGAATTTTACGCCAGTGTCCATATGAAAGCAATTTAATGAGATGACGTCAGCGTGCTAATTTTCTTTTGTCAGTGTGGTTTGCAAATTTGCCAAAAAAAATAAAATTAAAAAAAAGCATCGTCACAAATGGTCACAAAATCCATCAGATGCAATATCTCACCTCATATTTTAGTGGCCACTAATTATACAGTTAGGCCAGGATGTCTGTTTAGTTCATGTGCTGTCGTCATGATAAACGATGCTAAACTTATGAGAAACATCCTCCAGCGCCGCTGCGTGTTGTTAGCATGTGTGTGTGTCCTTCCGTAACAAACATTTCCCAGCTGCTCACAGCAGCCCAATTACTGGCAAAGGTAGGAGCTTGCTAATTAATCAAAGCAGAGTCTATTTTTAAGAGAATGATGAACTTCCCATCATGCTGCCCATAGGTGATGTTTTTAGTTCTTTAACACTGAATGGTCTGGGGGGGAAAACCTCACATGGAGTGTATTGGAGGATGTAGTCTAATTATAAACTCCCCAGACAATACAACTCAAGCTTTTCCAATCCATCTTTTGTTTTTCGTTAGAAAAGATGTACCAAAATATAGAGTTACGCTAAACTGTCATTTGTTTTACTGATATGTGGTGTTCTGATATGTAGTCTGCAGCATTTTCAAAATATCCCACTTTGATGGATTTGATTTTTATATTAATTCTGCATTTGAACACATCAATAAAGCTGCTGTTATCTGTGTTATTTGTATGTTTTTATTACTAATTCCTGTTCCAGCTAACTTAACATGATGTTACAGTTAGAAGCTTTGGAAACTGACATTGGCAGAAGTGCCTGGCTGTTCTGTGTCTCATTAATAGATGTTCATTAGTTAGATGTTCATTAGTTTAATGAAACATGCCAACTGCAGCAGAGACCTCATTCTGGTTTAACATTAACCTATTTTTCCTCTATAGATCCTTGTGCAAGATCTATATGCCCCCAGACATATGCAGATTCTGACTGTAACATCCATGAAATACGAGTGAAAAACCTGACAGAATTAAATGCAGCTTTTGTTCTCTGGCAAGGTAACATGTCACTACTGGAGTGAAATCACTTAGAAAAAACACATGCATTCTGGAAAAGACAGAATAATTTACATAAATCTTGAACCATTTTCTTGCAATAATTTGTAAATGAAGTACAGTGAGGATTTTCTATCCAGAATGGACTTGTGAGGAAAAAAAGCATGCTCCTAATCTCTGCTCAGTTTTCCATATTTAAAAATAAAGCATGCTTTGCTCTTTAACAAGGGAAAAGAATCTACTTGTACATACTTGCATGGTTGTTCTGTCAGTGTGAATAATTGGATGTTGCTGATGCGTCCCTAAACAGGGACGGATGTAACGAGCTCATGAGAATGCACAGATCCCTTCAGTAGTTCTCCACCTGAGCCCCCAGAGTCAAGACATGTCAAGTGGATTAATATAGCACCTCTGAAAACCACCAGAGTTGACAATAATGTAACACAACAAAAATATTCAAACATTACTAAAAGTGTACCATGTGGTCACGCACTTTAGAGCTTTAATCCTATTTCAAATAAAAGTTTGACAAGTCAAATTAAGGATTTACATTATATAAGATGTTTTGCGGAGTGTTTCCCCTGACTCCTAATTCTAGGCTAGCGCAGCACCACAGAGAACATTTATTTCAAGCTGTACAATATTAGCAAATCTTCAATTTTAGCATTTGCGTCTGTAGAACAGCAGGCTGTCAGCCTTTATTCTGATGATGCGGGGATAGCAATTAATAGCAACATTCCTGTGATGGATAATTATAATTTTCCTTTAAATGGGGCACTGACACTGATGTATTCAGCAGAGGTTCTTTGAAGACACCGCGATACAAAAATTATTCGCATCTTTATAGAAACACACACATCGCTCCCATGTGTCCCAGAAATCTTTTGTGTTTCAGATGAGTCACTTTTTCCGTCTTTTTGTAAAAGGAATTTATTCATTTGGAGATGATCTTTTTTACAAATGTTATAATAAAGTGTTGATGACTAACAACAAGTAAAATAAAAATCTTGAAGAAGAAAACTTTGACCAGCAACCTCTAACTTCACACTCAGTCTTATCAATCGGGCTCAAAAATCCACATAAATAAGCAATCTTCATGATGTGGAAAACATGCCGAGCCCGAGGAGAGCAGCGATGGCTGACATGAGACCGCTTCTGCTGATGAAGCGTGCAGCAGGAACTCTCCATGCTAGGGTGCAATTGCCAGTTAAATGGCTGTGCATCCAGAACTCAAAGGGTGGGGGGGGGTGGGGGTGGCGGCCAATTGACCAAGCAGATAAGTCAGCCTGTACAGCCTTGTGGGTGGGCTACAAAGACAGGGGGATGCTGGGGGGATTTGAGATGCATTAAGAAATACATCATTTGTGGACCAGACTCCCCTCCTCACATTTAGCTGGATGATTAGCATCCATTGGCTGGGAGGCCACAGTCGATCTATAGTGACACCTACCCACCCGCCTGCCTACCTGTACTTGAATTACAAAGTGACAGGGAGCAATGGTGTCCACTGGTTTAACTCCTAAATAGGTGTCCATTTTACATCTTTAATGTGCGCTGCCTCTCGTTTAGGTGCGTTTAAGGCAGAGATACTTTAACACTAAGTTAAATGAGATGAGCACACCCCGGTTACATGTTCGAATAGATGCCTCATGAAGGGTTTTAATAATAGAACGGACCGCTACAGTCTTAGAGGAGCATACCACTGTGGCCTACTTCCTGAGAGCAGAGATATTTGTCTGTGGGTGGAAAATCATTCCTTATCCATCTCCCACATCCAACCATATGCCCTCCAACGCGTGTCAAAAAGGAAGCCATCTGGTAAAGCTGGAACGGATGACAACCACGACGTGCTGCAGGTAAGTTAAGCCATAACGTATCTGTCTAACACCTGAGGGAAGGGTGAGGGCATGTACTGCACATCTGGATGAGTAACGTAATCTAACAGGGTGCCGTGATTGTAAAATTAAACAGCCATTAGACACTAAACTAATAATATGAACCAAAGACTGAGGACCGGCGATGTTCCTGTTACACATTTCACCACTAACAAGTGGCTTTTTGACATTATGTCTTTATGTGCTTCATAACGTGAGCAATATGATAAACTGCAGCTCATCCTGTTAACATTACACAGTAATGGTCATTCAGTGCCTTAATATTTCAATCTGTCCTTATAACTGTGCTCACAGCCGATTCACAAATCTGTACGCATTCCTGTAGATATTCCAGAAATCTGGCCTCAGTAGCTCCTGCCATTAACAGGAAGTGGGGTTATTTTCAGCACCTCATATAATTTTGCACTAATGCAGCTAATTTACCGTTATCTTGGCTCTGACAGAGAGTCCGATTTGTGGGAGACAGACTCCTCCTACAGTTCCCTTCCCCCTGCACAAAGGCAAATTAACACATAATTATACAGCATTTGTGCACAGTTAGGAAGCCCTGTGGGGTCCACCTGGCATGTGCAGCCCACGCTGAGGGCAGCACAGCGCCACTCTTCCTCTGCACATGCTGAACACGGGAAGCGGCGGTCCTGTTAAACGATGACCTCATCCTGTGATCCCACATGGCTTTGCTGCACACTAAACTGTACACAAGTTATGATGACATCACTGTCGAGCGGGAGGGGGCACTTGGAACATTACACGGAAATGTAGGGGAAAATATGCGCCATCAATAGCACATCGTGATTTCTGTCATAACTGCAGGAGCACTGTGACTGGATTCATGCTGCCATTATATGGGAATTTATTCAAAGGATCTACATTACCCATGTGAACATTTTGACATTTTACTCTCAAATACTCTACTTGCCGTCAACTACTGTACACATGCACTAATTTAAACTTTATTTTTCCTTCTAATGTCAGTTTTATACAGAATTTCACCACCTTTGATAAGTGTCACATTCTGTGAGATGCATTTATTCTGTCTTAAAAAAAAGAAAAACAACAAGAAAGAAAACGTGATTTAAAAGTGCGATGAAGACTGCTGAACGTGCACTGTCCCCACTCTGACTGAGTGTAGCATGATTTCAATATGTATTCTTAAGTAGAATTAAATTTAGGGCGCCCACTACTGGATAACTACAGTGAACTGCTGTGTTATTGTGTGTAATAAATGGGGTGCAATTAGAAAATAGACTGTGGCCACCATTAAACATGTCACTTTCCATAGAGAATCCACCCACTGGGTGTGACCTGGCTCTATTTCTGTGAAAGCTTTTTTCTGTCACCTACACTCATTTTTCTAGATTTCACTCCCGAAGGGGGTTCAGTTGGATTTTCTGCGGTGAAATGCAGTTTCAAAGGTATTTGCCGGTATGATCAATAAGATGTTTAACGTTCTGTATGTGTGATCGGGCCACAACTTCTGAACATTTCTCTGCATAGTTCTGTGTGACTGTGCCATTGGTTGCTATGGAGATGAGCTATGCAGGACCAATTACATAACGCCTGCTTCTGTAAAACCATTTTTACAGAACCACAGAAACAGAGAATTGAAAAGACATATGCGGTTTTGTAATACATACAAAATATATCCCAAATTCTAAATCTCAAATGATATGAGGTTAAATGTTGCAGCTACCAAAGGTGACAATGCAGTTTAGAGAATTGCAAGCTTTGAGTAACATCTCTGTTTGTAAACAGTAATTTACCCAAGTGAAGACTGATTTATAGCCAGGCAACAAATCCCTGATGTCTCTTATGCAATGTGTTGCAGAGCTCGGTATAGACCTTTAAATTGACTTTAATCAAAACATCTCTTGCTGTTATAAATTCATATAGTGCACACTTCAATGCTCACATCAATCATCAAGTGAATATTCATTAGCATTTCTTTTGCTATGCAGAGGAGCTCCCCAGCACCCTTAGACACTACAGAAGCTGGATTTTCACTTCCTTTTTGCTCTCCACATGGCACAGCATGGGGCAATTCTGTAGAAGCTGCCAGAAAAGAAAAAAAAAACAGTAAAGTAACGAGGAAGCTGGAAGGGGAGAGCGAAAGAAAGACCTGAGAAGAGTCGGTGAAAGTGAAAAGGAAAGAGTGTGGCTCATTTAAGGAGAAAAGAGAAGAAAAAAAGAGAGCTAGGTTTTGACAAAAGGAATTGTTAATACATGTAGTATTGCCAGAAGCACGTAGCACTCAGAATAAGACCGTGCAGCCAAAGATGGTAGTAACAACTAAACAACACCAGAACAACTGTGGCCTGTACACGTGTACTGGAGGGTAAAAGATAATTATCAGTCAAGGGAATTACAGTGAGACAGAAGTGGTAGGTATGAAGGAGGTCAGGGCTGGAAGGTGGGTAAAAACTTCCCCAGTCTGCTCAGTCCGCGAATGAATCACAGGGGTTGTGCGTCTGGCTCACATCTGTTGACCTCCATAAATGACAGCTAATCCTCACTCATTCAATTTAAATTCTCAGTCAGCTAATAAAGCTGTTTTTATTCCTTCAATAAAATGTTCTTACAGCAAAGATTCTGAAATCATTTCTTCGGCAGAAGACAGATCCAGCGTGCGCTGCCATCGGTTCATCCGGCAAAGGCTCCAGCCGGGGTGATTTCCTCAACAAGCGAGGCCAGCAGGGAGAAGCACAGACGCTCGTGCAGTCACACAACGGTACCGACTGGCTGTATCTTAGTTCTAATCAGAATCTTAATTAGTCTGCTAGCAGCTCCCATTAACATACTGTAAATTCCATCTAATTAACTAGGGACACATGCAGCAGCAGAGAAGCGGAGGCTCCGAAATTAAAGACGTTTCCTGAAGTTCCGCAAGAGGGGAAAAATAAATTAAAGTCAACTGCGGAAAAAGTAAAGCTTTAATCTGTCAACCTGCCTCCGCCTGGCTGTCACAAACACAGCAAACAGCTCAGCTCCGTGCCTTTTGTGGGCAGAGAATTGAAAAAGGTAACAGTAATTAGGTCTCATTACAGCACTCTACGAGAAAATAGTGCCATACTTGGCCTTGTCACATTACCTGCTTCAACTTGTTTAAAGTGACTGCACATTTTCTGTGACTAAAAACAAGATCTCGATGATTGGAAAATGGCTCTAAAACGTGCATTCCACCATTATTTACTGAATCCTCCATAAAACTTATTGTTTGGGAGCCTCAGGGGAGCCAAATATCCTACAATCTTGGGTGATTGTAGACTGTGCAAAGCAACGCATTTATCTAAAATCTTCATTCATAAAAAATCCATCATACTTTTAATCCAAATCAAGCAACACATATGGAAGTTTATTAATTAAGGTATTTTCTTCTCCGTGTGTGTTTTGCATAGCTGTATTAAAGCCGATTCCAAAAGTGGCAGGTACAACTCCAACGTCACTGTGGCCAAGAAAATGAACCGAAGCATCAAACACAAAGCCTCACAGAAAAGAGGTAAAGAGCACAACCATCCTTCCCGTTACATCTCGTCCGTAGGTGAGTCAGCCCCTAACCACAGTGCTCGGATGGCATCATGCCTGAAACAAACACTGCTTCCCAATGACAGCCCTAATCTGAAACACTGGGTGATCTGGAAGAAGAAAAGACAATGTAGGCACACGCACAAAGGCCGTGGGTGTTGACCAAAACGGGTGTTGTGGGTGAAAACTTGAAAAGGTGAATTTTGCATGAGGCTCTAATGTCTCTGTTATAATTCCAGGCCTGCCTACAGTATTGTGTCATAATTCACGTCTCTCCTATCCAGATCTCTATTCCCGCTGTGGCCCTGATTCAAATCTCTGCCATTCACTCAGCTCTTTGGAGAAAAGGCTTTGCAAAATTAGAAAGATCTTTGTTGCCATAGGATGCAGCCTGAAAGGCTGCTTGATCTTGTTCTACTTATCTACCCATTAGGATGAGCTCATGTACAATATATGCTTGAAAATGACACATTGGCACTAAAGTACTGTACTTATAAGAGGAGGGTCAAGTACATTCCCTTCTAACAGCCAACAATAACAATAGTATCCAATAATAATAATAAATATATGTTAAATAGTATTTGGAATATTTGGATACAAGTTTGCCTGCCCCTGGTTACAAGAAAATGCTTTTTAGTACCAGTGAAGGAGGACCACCATCAATACTTACACTTAAGACAATAAAACTATGATAAATATGTGACTACAGGATATGGGAGTTTGCATGGGTATATTCTATTGAGTTTCTAACAGCAGACTGTACACAATGGCCCCTTTAAATGCAATTGTGGTGCATACAAACAAGCCTTCCTGTTCCTACACCCAATTATTTACCAGTAATGTAATCAAACATACGTAGCAAAACAGAGAAAACAAAACACTACAGCAAGTATTGTTTCCCATCGTTCACTTGATGGTGATTTAGTTTACTGGTACCCCGATGTGTAGTGAATAGTCTGAACGGGCCAGAAGTAATAGCTGCAGAGTTTTTGTTTTGTTTTGTTTTTTTGGCTCGTACTCACAGTTTGAGCTTGAAATCCAGCAAGGATCGTGTGATGAAACCAAACACTGCCACAGTTCCACATGGATTCGTAGATCGAAACGAGTGGGCCCGTCTTTTACGCACGGAAATAAACTTTTACGCGCGAAAGTAAAATTTTACGCACCAAATTCCAAACAAACTCCGGGCCTGTCTAAGTGTATTCTTTACAGTTTTATGTTCCGATACTTCCAAGCTCCAAACCCGACAACACCGAAGCTAGCTTTAGGGAATCAGAGGTGTTGGAAAAGTTGCGTTTTTGTTCCGTAGTGTTAATATCGACTTCCGCTTTTAAGGGGGCGGGGTGCGCAGAATAATTGGTTCATTTTAGATAAAGTTCTCTTTCAAACATTACATTATTTTTTTTATAAGTTCTGGCCCATCTGCTCCCACAGCTGTGGACCCACCGAAGCACACGGGTGTATGAAATTAATGGTTAATTAGTGCGCTAGATTGAATCCCCAGGCACATGAGTTAGATCTTATACAAAAAAAAAAAAAAAGAATTGTACAATGCTGTCCTCGTGCTTTGTGTTGCTGAGTGTTCCTTGCCAATTTAATATGGTTTCTTTTTTTTTAATCAGTTCTTTACAAAACTGGCCTCCAGCTACACTCCCGCCCCCTCCACACACACGCACCCACACCCAAACCTCCGTTCTTTAGCAGAGAAAATATATATAGAATGTATGGAATATTAGTCATAAAACATCCTGTCTCCAGCTTGAAACACAATCACACAATCACAAATGGTAATGGTAATGTACTTTTTTGAATATATTAGTATCTCCAAAACCATCTTCTAATAAAATATTCTGAATCTCTCTTTCCACAAATATGATGCAGAGATAGCCATATTCAGATCTTTATAGAATATTTATTCACAATGTGTCCATTTGTTAATCACGTAGACATCTGCCAACAGGGTTTATTTCCAGGAGAGGTACAGTTCTGTTTTTCTGCTGATCGTTCACAACATTGTTTTTTTAAAGTGAAGGATGCTGAGAGGGAAAGAAGGGGTGAGGCTCTTTGGGGTGAAGATCAGGGCAGCGGGAGGTTAAGGCTTTTTCTCTGAGTGTGTTCAAACACTGAAAACATGTGTCAGCCTCGTCCTGCAGAGAGGACCACTCTCTCTGGATCTTCCTGCACTTTCATCCATCCATCTACCGCTTTTCCCTTAACGGGGTCACGGGCCTGCACTTCCAAATGCCATAAAAATGCAAACAGGAGGCAAAAGAAAGACATTACCAAATGTTGTTCAACAGTGTATTTGTTTCAATGTAATACAAGGGATCAAGAAATCATAACAGCACACACGACTGATGATTTAGAGTCTCTGGATGACCATGAAATCGTTCTGTACTACAAAATGTGAAAATTGCCAAAATTTGCTTTACAAGGTTTCTCAAAGAACTCTGTTTGCGCTTATTTTTTATTTTAATTTAACATAAGAATAGAAGTATAAAAATACATTTTATGGAACACAATAAAAGCCACGTGAAGTTTGGAACTGATGATGTGGAGCTGCTGTGTGCTTTACTGCATCATCCCGGAGAAGGTCCGATTGGTTGGACTAAGAGCAGGGTCGAAGAACACAATTAGCCTTAGATTTTACCTATGCTTAAATGTTTGTAACTAGGTGGAAATGGTATTGAAGTTTCCATGTGGGAATTGTGTTCACCTGAGATGGTAGACTTTCTGGCTTCTACAAAGGCATCAGTAATTTCTTTCATTTGCGTGTCGCCGCTTTGTTTAACCCTTTCAGTGTGTACATGTGTGTTTCAAATATACACAAAAATAAATGTGGTGCACATTAAATGTCACATGCTACAAAAACAGCTTACAGCAAAACCCATGCTGGAAATAAAACAACTACATTCATGAATGCATGTTACAATTTGGCAAAATAAATAAAAAAAATAAATAAATAAAAAATCTTATAACAAATATGCAAAAACAAAAGATGGTGTGACACCTTAAAATAGATTATTTACACTGTTTTACATCATTTTACCCCAAGCTTTACATTATATTATAAATGCTCCATTTCATTTCTGTTGAATGTTGGTTTATTTACAGGAGTAATATGTTCTGACTGTTGATTAATATTGCTGATATACTACTTATTATTTACATTTAAATGTGTTTTGTGTGATTTGAAATTTAGTTAAATTCACAATAATGCATCATTACATTATTTTCTGCGTGGAAGGGAAGGTAAATTGCAGGAGTCCAACTTTATAACTTACAAAATTAAATTTAAAAGCAAAAACAAAGCTGAATTTCTTTCACTAAAATGAAAAATGAATACTATACCATCGGACTTGAACGATTTAGATTAAAATCCAGTGAGATCAGTTGAGTTTGAGTGACTATATATTAATTTGTGGTTTAACTTTTGAGAACATGTAGCATTGCGCCATTTTCCCAACAGCTGAATCATTTAAATGCACGTCAAAATATAAATACAGCCTATATTGCAAATTACTGCAAATATTTGCAGTACCAGACATTCTAAATTAATGACAGAGCTGTGATATGTATGCTAATTTGTGAGGTGAGATCAACACAAATAGTACAGACAATGATTCGGTGAGAAAGAAGAGTGTGATAAACAGATTATATATTACTATACAGAGCATGCAGTGACACTTAGTCCTGTGTGGCTACATTTTGAGTAAACAGGTTTCTAGATTATAGATTTCTGAGTGTTTGTTTGCACAAGATCAAAATGGATGGAAGAGCAATGATACATGAGACTAACAAGGCAAAGGTTGGAGTTGCCTTGTACTTGTTAGGTCAGCTTTAAGTCACTCCTGCAACTTTCTTTCTCCTTACTTCGTATGAATTAGTTGCTGAATAGAAAAAGAGGCCGTAACCCGAGTTCAGTCAAACGCACTCTGAGGCAGAGCTATGGCACAAGGGGTGTAGAACTGAAAGGTGGTGTGGGGATATATTACAAAAAGACAGCCCTCATAAGCACCAGGTGTTAGAAGAACTACCGGACAGCCTCTATGGCTTTTAAGAACGTGTGCAAAATCGTCTCTAGCTTCTACCCTGTGTATATACAGCTAAAAACACAGTATCTCCAGTAAATTATATCGTCATTTTTGATTTTCAACTTCATTATTTGATACCCACATTTACATCTGGAATGACTAAGAGTTTTTAATTACAGTATATTAGGTACAATCTGCCTTGCAAGACAGGTATGACACATAAAACCTATTATAAATAACTATTTTATAGGCTCATAGTTGAGGTTTTTGTGCTTTTCATGCATTATTAATTTTCAGTTGACTAGCTGAGGCTTTAGTATGATTCCATGTGTATTTTTGGGAACTTTCAGTTGACTATACCCCCCCATTCAACACTAGAAACTTTCACAATTATCTAAAGGTTCTCTCCAGACAGGTCTTGCTAAAGATATCCATGTTTGTGCTTTAACTTTTAGGAATTCAAAACTAATTAGGCTGAAAAGAACCTCGGTTACACACCAACTGTCTGACGTCACTGATATCCAAACTATAACCAGCTTCATGTTGGTTTAAAGTAGGCCACCTGTAAATTGTACCAGCTTCTTCAGCGCAAAACATCACCTAAACCCACCACGCTGTAATCTTAAAAACAGCTATATCGTGCTCCCGGCATGCTGAATTAAATTAGAAATTCCAAAGTTAAATAAATTCAGATTCATCTTAGCTTGCTTTAACATTTTAAGCCAATTTCTTTGTGATATGATCTGTTTGACAATGACTAATGTGTGAAGCTAATGTGTTAATAAACATACAGTTTATGCAGAAGGACATTTACATGGCTCACAACATGTGTAAAAAGTTTTAAACAACTACTCAGGAACAGGCACCTGATACATTTGTAATCTCTCTCTATAAGGTTTTCATGTGTTAGCAAATGTGGTTTCCCATGATGGATCCAGTTGTGTGTTCACATTAAAATGAAAACCACAAAAAAAAGAAAGAAAAAATGAGCGACATATTTTGCTATTGTTCTGGCTTCCCTGTGTCCCTTTTTTATTTGACATAGTAAAGCCAGTAAACTACGTTGAAGAAAGAAAATACAGTTGGGAAGATCATCCGTGACCATTTGTCAATGGAGTTTACGTCAGTCAAGTCTGGGATGGTGATTTTTAGCTGCGAGGCACGCCTCCGTAGCCGGCTCTTCTTTTGACTCATGTGGCACTCCAGCGTGTTTCGGCCAAAGTTGTGCCTCGCCAGTCCCGCTTTGCGATACTGCAGAGTTGAGCTGTCGTATTTCAGCATCGTGTTTCGCGGGTCATTGAGACCCAGGGCCAGCTCTGTGACACCCATGTCATTTTTGATGTCCAGGGTTCCCAGGAGGATGTTTTCATGTGGCTCCATCTGCCCGAGAAAAGCGTTGTCAAGTTCATTCGTACAATTATCATCACAGCATTTAATATGATTATTAACATATTATCATCTTACTTGTTTTCAGTATCAAGTAAATCAAACAGGCATCATGTAACTTCAGTACTACCTTATTCTTCTGATCTCCAAGACCCATGGATGCATCATCCATAAAGATCGGCTCCCACATGGTATCATGGCTGTCGAAATCCCTCTGTTTCATTCTTGCATACAGAGTATCGTCTCTGCCAACTACATTTCCCACCAGCCACTGCAACCGATCAGATGCACTTAAAGAATGAGTATTCATCTAACAGATTTAAGTGTGAACACAGTTTTCATTCCTGTTGCTGTCGGTTGTTCAACTTTACATAAAACAGCCCACCTTGTTGGCATCCATCCTCATGTTTTCATTGTTGGCTGCTGCCGTCTTCTCAGCTGCTTTCTTCTGACGCTGAGGGCCCCGGCCAAAGAAGATGTAGTTGACCAGTGCGTACTCTAGCAGGGCCAGGAAGACGAAGACAAAGCAGCCCATAAGGTACATGTCGATGGCCTTGACGTAGGGAATTTTGGGGAGGGTCTCTCTGAGGTGGGTGTTGATGGTAGTCATGGTGAGCACAGTGGTGATACCTGGAGTAGAAAAACAGTATTCTCCTTTAGAGATCTTTGAAGTTGTGGAAAAGGAGTTCTTCAGCACATCAGGGGGAATGTGAGGACTTTAGTCCAATCAAGCTGGATTAAAGTTTCCTTCACCTTTTGCTGCATGTGCTAATTGGGAAACTCCTGATTAAACTATTTTAATATCCTCCAGGGGCATCTTATTGTGATTCCAAATAAACCAGGAGCTTAATAAAACACCGAGTCTGGCATCATCTGTCCAACCTGGGTCTAACACCTCTGTACTGTCTCTGCTGAGCTCGCAAAGTAGGTGTCATTTTTAATCATCCACACAGCGTGAGGTGTTCCTGTGATCACTCGTACTGTGTTTGTGAGTTACCATTCATGTTAGGAACAATGAACGGGGATCCTAAAATTATACCTGAAAGGTCTAAAATTACACCTGATTAATTTCACTTAGAAACCACACAAATTTTCCATAAACAAACACTGAATTTTGTTTGGGAGAGCAAACATTTCCAAACTCGGCTGTCCTGCCTCTGTAATGCAGCATTAGCTATTTTTTATCATTATTAAATCCGTGCCTGTCTTTTGCTTTGGTCACGTAAGACAGCTCAGTCGTCAATCAGCAAAATTGCCTTGTCGAACAAAGCCAGGGGGATGGATGGATGGATGGATGAGCTGGGTTGAAAGAGGGCTTCTAATAAACACAAAAAATGCTAGAAGTTTGATACAAATCTCACAGGCTACATGACTGTATTATTACGTTTTACATAATAAAGAGGGAGGAGAAAATACAGAAAAGCTCTCAAATCAGGTATTACAGCCAATGTGTTTGGCTGGGGTGAACATCCACTGTCACAGGTCATCTTTATTCCTTTCTAAGGCAATTTCATATAAATATTTGATATCTTTTCATCGTCCATAAACTGTCAGGACTGAAACTGGATCACGTGACTGGATCTGTGTTTGCATCGCGGCCTCACCTAAAGCCACTCTGGCAGCAGAGGCGTCGTAGTTGATCCAGAAGGAGACCCAGGACAGGATGGTGATGAGGATTGAAGGCATGTACGTCTGCAGGATGAAGTAACCAATGTTTCTCTTCAGCTTGAAACTCAGGGACAGACGAGGATAAGAACCTGTAGATCAGAAGACAGACAAGTTCTAGCAAAGATTCAAGAACTGATGATGCTCTCTGGTCCGTCTGATGTGTCGGCACACTTTTCTGCGCACCGCTGGTTGTATTTTGCTACAACTAAACACGAAAATGAACCGAAGCCAGCCTGCCCTACATCATCCTTTCATTGGAGAGGAGGAGCGAAGGTGGAAGATCAAGTGTTTTTAATGAAAGCATCAACCATCCAGCCATCCAGCCAGCCATCCATCAACCATCCAGTTGGCATGGCACCAGGGCTGTAATTTCACTTGATGTAATCGAGTGACGCAGACAGAATCACTGAATTATTTCTTCATGGAGTGAGGGAACATCCTGAGGTTGAAACAGAGTATATCCATTATATATAAGAACAACAGTGACATTGGCCATCCTTGGATTGAAACATGACGCTTGTGTTGGACAAACACCCGGGTGCTCCTGCTGACGTCTGCATCCTCGAGTCACCCTTGGGTCTGTCTCGCCTTTTATGCACAAAAAGGAAACCCCCATCTGCCCGTCATAATGGAAAACCAGGCCTGGGCACACGCGTGCATGCTCAATTATTCATCATTAATAGGGTGTGTCAATGAGTAGGCACGTTTCGTTAGCATGGGTCACCCTTTCTGCACTCTCTCCGTATACTTTTTTGCAATGTTTGTCGTCGGCTTCAGCAAAGTACCCAGAAACTGTATTCAGCAGAACCGCTGTCCCACTTAGGTTTGTTCAGTTGCATGACAAATTTATGAAAATGCAGAGGATGTGAATATTTCATGGTATCAGACAGCATTCATTTTTGTTTATTGCTGTTTAATAAATGATTGTATTCTGTCTCCTAGCACAGCGTTTTCATTCAAAGGCCCTACGAGGGCTCCTACCCCGCATTTCTGCACAAAGTCGGAAAATGTATTTTCATGTTCAGACAATGGAACGGGTCAGTGTTTACAGCCATCCTCTCTGCATCCACATAACGATAATGAAATGAAATATCCCTGAGAGGCAGAATATATTAAAGGGCCAGCAGCAGAGTTGGTAAAACACATGTGCTTTAATGTGCACTTTCTGGGTAATCATTTCTGTAATGGAGTGTTTGCGTTTGCTCCAAACTCATTTAGAAAGCGGTACGAGGGGTGGCTTTTCTGTTATTACCTGTGGAGAACACCACGTTCTTAGAGATGAGTTTGTGATCCACAATGGAGAACTGGGGCAGTTCGATCTTGTCCACCCCCGTCACAGCGTTGTCGCCTCCTCGCCAGTAGAACTCAATGTCGTCTGTAGTGTAACCGTCTGAAACGAGGTACAGAGGAATTAGAGGGGATTGTAGATTAGCCTTTATTATGGCGTGTTTATAATCATGCTCCTGTTGGATCCTGCACAGACCAGTAAATTAATTAGTTAATACTTGATGGTAGCCGCATTTGTCACCATGCTGTTGAATGCAGATATGCAGGTAGAGTCTAAATGCATTTATCATGTTAATAACGTTAATTTATAACTCATATTTCTGTTCTATATTTTCTATTCAAAAGGCTGTGTCTAATTCCTGAATGAAATCTCATTAAAATAGGACAGAGAAGCTAAACAAACTGCTTAAAGATTATACTGTATTGGGATAGAGTGGGAAATTGAACTGGTAGGAGGGGCTTAAACAGCTGATTATACTGGGACAGAGAGTCTAAGTGAGGCAATGGACTCCTTTTATTGGTCAGTGAAGGTGAAAATACTGATTATATTTTTATAACTCCCAACAGATGGCCTATACTGGGAAAGAGAGAAGAAATTAACTGCTTAGACAGGGACAGACTGGCTTGATAAAGCCTAAATATGCTTAATTATTCACTGTATTAGGCTTGTACTATATTGTAACGAAAAAAAGTACGGGTTCTTTGTGAGTAGACGCCTATAAATGTAACCACAACCGATGCTTTTATTTCTTGTTTCAAAGGGCCTGTACATCACTTTGAAATTCATCTTAGCATTAGCATCTTAGCATTAGCTCCTGCTGAACGCATGAGCAATCCACACACCGATGGCTTCAATTATGAAAATGCTGGGTAAAAACTTTAAATTATGAAATCAATTTGCGCGTTTATCCTCGCACATACAGTAAGATGGACTGTGTAACCTGAAAACATGAGTTGTCCTGTGAAGAATTCAATAATTAAATACCCAGAGTAAGAATGATTAAATAAATAGGCTTGTCATCCACTTTTCTCACTAAAACAGTCAAATCTACAAAAAAAAACATGACGATTGTCCATTAATATTAATGGGCACCAAACGACTTGCTCTTTTGCTTTCACTCTCACCAAATCAGTGGAGATGCCGACAGTTGGCAGCAGCAATAAATGATTGAGTAACATGGTGCTTTACAGTTACAGCTCAAGAAAAGTACAGTTAGGAAAAGCAAAGAAAAAAAAAAAAAACATAAAGAAAGACCAACATCATAGTTACATAATCCATTTGTACCGTCTAGTGAGGTTTGAGTGGAAACATCTCAGGAAAAGAAAAGAAGATTGAAAAATGCCCAGAAAAAATGGAAAATCACATAACAATACATCACAAAATCTATGAACGTCTATGATGTGAAGTGCCTAAGAGTATTGTTGTGACAGTAACAATAAGTAAGTGTGCAAAGTTAGTTTGAAGTGAGGAATGTACTAATGTGTGTATCTATGCGCTGCAGCTCATCGTGTTCAGCATCCTGAACTGAACTGAGAAGAAAGAAGGCAAAACATAGCATACGTTTCAATGCCAGGAGACAAAACAACGGCAAATTGTTGCCTTTTATCATTGAATTGATAGAACTGTCAGGTTGCTCCTGTGTGTGTGTGAAGAATTGTCTTTCAGTCCACAGCTGGAGATGGATTAGAGAATACTCAGGAAATGTTTCCACTAACTCGACATGCAACATAATAATCATTCGTGATGGCTGGAGCAGTTGTTACAAATGCATGTTTCCACCACGGGGATTTGCATGCATGTTAGATGAACAAGCTCCAGAGAGTCACTTGATTGCATGTGTGGAAGTTGACTGCATAAGGACCAGAATAAGCATTCAATCTGCATCTGTGACTTTAGATATTTTGGCTGGTCCTCAGAACTTTAAAGGGCTGTGGAAGGGTTAAGACTTGGTTTTAACATTCATGTTAGCGTCGGGATTTCGGGCCTTTAAATGTGATGGTTGGGGTTAGAGTAAGCGGGTGGGGAATCCATTTTTTGCGACGTGTCCATCTACTCCATCTTCTCTCCTCCATCTCCCTCTCTTCATACCACACTCTGCTTAATTAATACTTCTGTGACCTATTTAGTGACTTTGAATCTTTAAAGAGGCTCTCTCCGCTGTCCGCTTTCAACGTGATAAACACCAACACCCACTGTTCCTCTTAACGCGGTTGGCTGCTCACAGTGTGATGGATGTGGAAAGACCCAGCGAGGGTTAAACAGCTTAAGATGTTTCGCTGTTTCATTGCGCTTTTGAGCTGTAGCCAATATGAAAATGAGTAGTTTCCTTTCAAAACCCTATTTGAAGTCATTTGTAGTCAAGCCACCTCTTCAGCAGTATAGTCAAACACCATCAGTATTTCATTTCAAACCAGATTTCTGAGGCAACAAGTAGCCAAAAGAGATCTGGTAAATTAGATAAATGAGATATTTGCTGGCAGTTCCAGTAAAACTCCTGGCAACTGCATTCTCCATCGCCCAAAAATGATTAAGTGCTTCCATACAAAGTGCAGTGTCTAGAAAAATCCCATTAGTAATGATGATATGAAGAAAGAAAAAGCAGGTCAGGTCAGGGGCAGAGAGAAGTAACTTAATTTTGGATACATTTTGATGCTGATCAACCCCCTTGAGTAGCACCTGATATTTGAAAAATAACATTTATACTCTAATAGAAACAGAGAGGAATTTAAGTTAGACCTGGAAATGGTTGTCAGCAGATTGAACACGGTGGGACCTGTTTTAAAATTATTGGATCCTAAAATTCAATTAGAATTCGGCTACACTAGAGCACAGGTATTGTTCTCATACTCACTTAAAATGACTGTTTCTGAAAGACATAAACACATTTTTAATTACAGTAAAATATTTCACAGTGGCATATATAAATGCACAATTTCACGGCCAAATGTCCATTCTACATTTCAGTAAAGGCTTCTATCGTGGATTCCAAAATCTGTGAGAATTGGCAGAGAAAAAAAAAATAAATGAAATCATTCACGATAGCATCAGAGGGGATAGCAAAACAATGCCACAGCTATTTAACTGGGATTTCTGGCATATCTCCCCGACCAAATCTGACTCCAGGCTTTTTTTTTTTCTTTTTCATTCAAGCCTATAAAATAATGTCTCAGTTGATTTGTTTTAATGGGCAAAGAAGGATTTTAGAGAAAGATAAAAATGTTGCTCCCGGCAAAAACCAGCCCTTCTGAATGGTTCTATAAATCATATTCCTGTCTACTGTATTAAGCACAGCTGCCATTGTGACACACACTTTGAAGGCCCAACGGAAACAGAACAATAATAACAAATTACACACTGTGATCTGATATTCTTTACATCTACAAAGACAATGCGGCTTATTGCTAATACAGCTTCACAAGCTTTGATGCAGAGGAGAGATTTTATTTGAGTCCACATCTAATCACCACTTCTGGACAACCAAAACATGTCAACATTGTATATCAAATGTGAGCTGTATCACATCATAAACGATCCTTTAACACACGAGCTGATGATTCAAACATGTGAGACACTCCTCACTCGTCTGTGTGAGCTCAGAAGGCTTCTGCACTTTTAAATCGGTCTCAGATTAATTTTTGATTCCAGGCAGTTCAAAGCCACTTTTATGTCAGTCCTCGTTTCCAATTAAAAATGTCTTCAAACTTTTTGCGGCACTGAGCCATCGGCAGCATGACGGGCACAACATCTGAGGGTTGGTTAAATAAATAAAGGCTGTGAGCCCACATGCATGTAGATTGTGACGGATATGGAAGCAGCTGTGGTCCGGTGGTGTGGATCATTGTGTATATACTTCCTGTATAGATGTCCTCTTGAGCTGCTATGCTACATATTCTGTAAGTACTCAATGTAGTTAGCTGCATTACGATGGTGACCTAGAACATCTGGGGTTTAACCCTTTTCAATAATGCAAAGAATGATGTTCTCTAATGTAGGCTGGTCTGCAGTGTAAGTTCATGCCCTAGATTGGTCACACATCATTGAAATGCTGAGCAGATAGTAAAAAGATAAATGGAAGGTGATGGGGTTGAGCTTGCTGAGTTTAAAACTCATCAGGATCCAACATTACTTAACCCAGGGTTAGGCTAGTGCCATACTTAGAAGTTTGTGTTTGCGCTCAAAACGTCATGACATCTGTCCTCTGACCTAATTGCCCGCCTCCAGTGGCTATGCTAATGTGGTAAATGTTCCTCGGGGTCATAGGTGTTGGAATAAAAGCTTTAGTTTGTTAAAGTTATTTGGAGGACATGGTGGATTTTCATTGGCTTGTGCTTGATTTAAAAAAATAAATAATCCATCCATCTATCATGCCAAACCAAAACTACAGAGAGAATTCCATTGATTTCCAGATACAAGACCATGACCATGCCTTGCAATGTTCCTCTGGAAAACCAAGAATGCTTACATTTACATATGTTGTTACCATGGTTGCCAGAGCAGGACTCAAAGGATTGCCTGCCAGTATAATTGCTGATGCCATGTGTCTACAGCCTGACAGGTGCCTGAGGTGTGATCTATGGGGCCTCCATGCTCACTGAGTTTCCAAAGTACAAGTTCAGTACAGTGAACATGGTGGTCATATTATAATTTATCTGATACTGCAGGAAACCACAAACAAGATAATAGTATTTGCTGCTCTCACAAAATATAAAGAATACCAATAAATGACCAAAGAGCATAAAGAAGAGACTGAAAGAAGGGATTACTCACAACTCTCTATCTCCAGGGTGCAGTTCTGCTCATCCAGTGGATATCTTCTCAGGTCCATCATACATGCAGCGGTGGTAGTTATCCTGAAAACATATGTGACAGTGGTATGTTCAAGTCACGGCATTGTCTTGAAATTCTTTGTAAAGTTAGGTTTGATAGTTAGAGGTTGTTACCATTTGAGCCAAAATTGTTACCAAATTGTTTATTCTTTGCTTCTGCTAGACAGTGCTGAAAGAAATTGGTCCAAATACACAGATGTTGTGGGTTAACCAAAGTTCCACCGGTGCATGTAAACATACCGCATGATGGTGAGAATGAGGATTAGAAGGCTAAAAATAATCCCAATGTCCCAATTTTAGTGGTGTCTGGATTATGCAGTGGGGTCCTCTGGTCAGACCCCACCTGAGATGCCACCCAGCTCACCACAGGGGTCAAACCCTGCATGACAGCGGTGGCGGTTATAGGCCAGAGATAACCCTGCCTCTGTTTGTACTACATGGAATATCAGCGTGACACATGCTGGGGGGATGAGTGTGTGTTACAACCCGATGACACATAAAAACATCAGGGAAGCTAACGGTTTCTTTTGTATTATTCATGCCACAACCTCAGGTAGGAAAGAAAAACAGGAAACTACATATTTCAGTTGCTGAATTAACTCTGTTAAAGAGTTTCACAAATGACGAAGGGATTAGAGATGCTTTGCAAAAAATGGAACATATATTATATATGGTGTTGGCCAAAAATGCATATACACACTGCCTTGGTGCTTGTAAAAGAATAATGAATTATTATTGTTGTTGTAAATGCCTGCAGCCCCCAGTGTTCCTCTGTGGGGATCAGATTTTTATTACACAGGAGAGCAATTAAAAAACATCCGACACGCATTTTATTATTTTATCCTGTTATTGTCCATTAACAAAAATTTGAAATGACAGAGAACTTGAGAAGAAAAACCATCAATAGATCTTCTAGGAGCCCCAAAGTGGATTTAATTTCTATCGCCCAAAGTGCCACAAATCAACAATATGTCACCCCAAAGAACATGTCGAGGCAAAACAATCAATGTGGCTGTAGATTATTATCTTCTTTTCAATTCAGATGGACTCAGGGGTGATTTTATAGACAGAAACAAGTGCTTCGTGCTTAAAGAGGCAGCAGCAAACACATGACACTTGAAGATTTACTATCCGACTTTTCCCTCCAGGAAAATCCAATTATATCATAAAGGTTTGACATAATAGTTGTCATAAACTCAATATGTAGTACAGCGAAGAACGACAGGGATTTGAGTTCTAATTTAGAATAGACACACAAGAGAACTGTTGTTTTAATTATATATATTTTTCCTTACTGTGGTCATATTTTGACCTTCTTCTTCCTGACCATGGCATTACCAGTGTGGCTTGAGTAAATATTTGTGTTTTACATAGTTCTGGATTCATTAAGGATTAGAAAAATAATGACATGTAATATCCTTGATAATTATTCTCATTTAAATAAGCCAGTTAAAATCTCCCTTTGATATGCATGCCAAATTTTTTTTCATAGATGCACACAGGTGTAATCATTATTGCCTCAATACATTTTAATTTTTTATGTCAACACAGCATTTAACATATCAAAACAGACTTAATAAATCATTTGGACAGTGATGAAGAGGAGGAGGATACTAAGAGTACCCAAGCGAGAGTGAATAGAGAAGGTTATATTGTCCATCAGACTTTGTGCAGAAAACCAAAGAACAGGTCTGAGTAATAGGCTGCCGTTCTTCTCCTGGCCCGTGTGAGAACTTGACTCTCACCAAAGCAGTTGCTGCAGAGCAGCACAGAATGGTGGGTAATCGCGTAGGCACACCTGACAACACAGATAAATTTGTGCCAGAGGAGAGGCTCATCTTGAGTCCAATCCTCTGTGTTACACGGCAGAGATAATCACTCTGGCATGTCCCAACATCTATCTCTTCCTCCTTACTGTTCCATTATTCCAACCAGCCAATGCTACAATCTTTCTGCATTTAATAATCTAAATGTTTTTCTATTTCTAATTTAAAAAAAAAAAAATCTCTCTGAGTTATTGTAACAAAGCGTTGCTTTCAGTGGGCTTTTGTGTGCCAACAGAATTATCTGCAACCGTGCTCACGCTAACCAAATCCTAACGCTAACCCCAACCCTGACAGCCGTCTGATGGTAGGACAGGTGGGGCCAAACCAGCACCAGCTTTTTACACAGTAGTAGTCGAGTAATCACTGAGAAAAATATTTTCGCATCTTACCCAGTACATGCATTAGTGTCTTTTTTTTTTAAGTACTTTTTTTTTTTATTATTCTGTGCCCATAGATCTGACAGGTGTTTCTGAAATCATGTAACAGATTTGGACTGCAATACCAGGAGATATCAGGAGTGAGACAATGCTAATCCATCCTTAAATACCAATTATAAACACTTGGCTATCATGGCAGTCAGAGAGGAACACAATAATGCCAATAAATGATTGGCTGTTGTGTTTTCTTCACGTAAATATTGAGAATTTATTTATTTCTTTAAATCTGATGTTTTTGAACAGTTCTATGAGGAGATCTTTGAATGTGACGCTTTTATGTTAACATTTCAGTGCTCTACTCCGTCCTCTAACACCTGTCAATATATATTTTTTAAACTATACTAACCTATAGTGGCACTCGACCTTGCATTTAATCGGTGGATTACAAAAACAAGCCAGTAATCCTCAGACATGCCTCTGACAGACATGGTTTGTGCATCAAAGTACATTAAAAACACCATATGGACGAGTTGCCAATGTCAAAAAAAATGCACTTTTCCTTAGAGACAATCAGCAGATGGCCTTCCAGCTACAGCTGAATTCTGCAGCCTGTTCCTCACCAGTGTCTCTGTATCACATTCTTTCTTCAAAAAGCTGTATTAAAAAAATAAATAAATATATAACAAAAACTAGAAATTAATCAACTAAGAAAAGCTTTGACTGACCTCTAAGAACAAGGGTGAAAAGAATGCTCAGGTTTACATCCAAACCACTTTCTTTCTTTGCTCTTGTCTCACATCAATGTTAAGTCACTCCTCTGCGATGGAGCTGCTGCCGGGTTTAATCAAGGAAAAAATTGCTGGTTACAATCTGGCAACTTTCTGATCTGTGTGTCAAGTTGGAAGCAGAGTACCACTGAAAACCAGAGCTGCGAGTGAGCTGTACCAAGTCTGTGCATGGATATGTACTGTATGTGCCCCATGCGCTCCTATGCTACACAGTGTGTGTGTCTGTCACAGAGCATTTTCCATTTACCCACACATGTTGTCCCACTTGTCCTATCCAATAAATGATGCACAGCCAGGCATCCTTTTTCCACGGATGCTTGCTTACTGCCTCTGGACATTGCCAACACACCAACTGAGTCCCATATGTCGCTACACCTGCAGTGGTTGTCCAACAGGGGACTTCCAAATGGATGAAACTTAGGAGGTCTGATAAAGGCCACGCAGCCTTAATAAGGATTCCAACAGATGCTGAAACTCAAGAAAAGTGATGACTTCTGGTCCTGCTATGGTGATTCATAGTGATTAATGTTAAATCCACTAAAGTTTTAAGGCTCAACGTAGCTCTCAATTATCAATTTAATTAGATTACAAGTCCTGTCCTGACCTGTCCTTTTGTTGGTTCTAATCAATAACCCATAATATCAACCATAAACACAGCAGTTCAATTCCGGAGGGATAATAACACAATTAGTGTTCATTTTATTGCCTGTAAAATTCCGCAAGTTCAATTTAGAACCAAAACATGTGCCACTCGCAATGTTATTTGACATTTAAGATAATGAAAGCATTCAGAGAGCACTCAACCTCCTGAGCCATCTGGTTCCCACCTACAGCAGAGCAGAAGGAAAAGAAAATAGTTGGCGGGAGTGGGATGTTCATGGAACCAGATCACTTGGATACAACAACACTGTTCATATAATCAGCCCAGTCTGAATATTGGAATACTAATCATCTTTGTCCTTGCAGATACAAATTCATGTGGTATTATTAAAATCTGATGTCACTTACGTCACTTTTCCTCTCCAGAAGTTCAACAAAACCCTGTGCTGCCTTTGTAAACTATGGCAAACTTTAGTCACAAACAAGACTCAGTTTAACAAAGAATGTTAAACCTTATCAGTAACAAAGGCAGAACCCTCATTTAGACATGCCTTTCAAGTCTACCCTGCCTGAGAAACACACAAGAAAAGAGAGTTTTGTTCCACTCGTTTGCTTTGGGCTGTCATTATCTGGTATTTGCTGTTTCATCACCAGTTAAAAGAATGCCCTTGAAATGCTGCTGCAGTGTGGGGGCAACATATAATATGTAATACATAAATATAATACAGGCAGAAAGCAATAGAGTGCATGCCAGTAGATACCTGCAAATGAATTTGCAATATATTAGTGCAAACAATAATTGTGCCTGAATAGGGACAGTTTCCTTTCCAACAGCCCTTGTTGTGTTGGAATGCTTGTAGATGCAGAAATTATGCCTCATATTTCAGATTGTACTGATGTAATACTGTTATTTGCAACATCCTCTCATAATAACAATAATGGTAAATTAATTACATCCTTAACTGGGTTCGGAATAAAAAAAAAAAACATAAAAGCACAATTTATTTATTTGCATTGTTCGAATAAATTTAATCAAATGTTACCCACCATCTCTGGCGATGTTGCACATACTGCGACTCAGGTCTTTAATGAGGTTCTTTAGGGTTTGTATAGTAGTTTTTATTGTAGTTTTCTGCTTTTCTGCAGTATATTCAGTGTGATTACGCATTTCTCACTTGCTTATTAGCTTCGATGATGAAGTTGATACTGGGAGTTATCGTTTTAATTAAACTAAAATGATATGAGGATGAAATGGATTATGGAAGCATAATCTTAGATACAAGTTGCCTCTCACGTTTTCTATAACAGCTACCAAGGCATCTAGGACTACATACACAGAGAGAAAAATATTGTCAGTGCTCAAGGTGGTAAGCTTCAGCTGTATTTTGTCAGCCTTGTCTTGTTTTGACAAGAGTGTCTCCTGACTGATCGCCATGGGATGGTGCACAAGCCTGTCCGCAGCAGTCCAGGATAGATCAAAAATGTGTGATATGTTGCTATTTTTTGCGCTATGTGCGTATCAGTCTTCACTCTTTGTTTTTTTTACTTTCCCACTGCCAGTGTTTGGAGATGTACGATAGCTCCTAAATCGTCATATTTCCACTAAGGTCTTTTATAATATGTACACCGATGAGGTGCTGTGAATTCCCTTTTGTTTCTGAAAAGTTTTGAAAATGCCAAAAAACAGTAAATATGTCTTGCAAAATTTAAGGAGTGAAAAAAACAAGATGGAGTGGGAGTCATTAAAAATGTAAGATTGGAACATTCTGAGTCAACAAATACAGTGAGCGACAAGAGCGTTTCCATTCTGTGGTTACAAACTGTCAGTGTGCGCTTTCTTGTTCGCTGATGTCATACAGTTAAAACAAGAAGGGAAAAAAAAGTCTTCTTTCTTCGCAGCATCTATCAAAAATATTATTAGCAAAATAGCAGCCAAAGTGAGCCACCACAACCCCATTTTGGATGGGGAAATACAAAAAAAAAACAACAAACCTGTCAACAGCTCCGCGAGCTTGTAACCAGTATCTGAAATAACCACCTGACATTTAGAGGAGCTATTTAACATGCGGCAGCTGACCAGAAAATTAGCTATTTATCCTGCAAACTGACATGGTGCCGTGTTCCCTGTTGGATGTTTGCTTGATCATTAATTGAGCAAATCATGCGGAAACAGGAGATGTGTGCTAGTTAAGATCAAAAGCAGGAATGTTGTGCAGCAGGATGCTTTGAATGCATGCGGGCAACCTAAAGAGGGACAATAATCCACTTTATATAACCAGTTACTTTTCCAAGAAAGTACTACTAAAACTAACAAATATATGACCTTCAAGTAATATAGCAAAAGGTTTAATGCTAATGTGTTTTGCTTTGTAGTTACTCTCAAAGGTTTTAAGTAAATGATGGACAGCAAATTCACACAGTACACCATAATAATGACGATTTCTTAATCATAGACATACTCTAACCTCTGGTAGTGCTGTGTAATATGATGGGTGATAAATAATCATCAGCAATATATATTTAAATAATCAGATGGAAGGCAAGCAGCCTTTAAGGTACGAAAAGACTAACACTTGTGCCACAGCCAAAATTACAGATTATATAATAATAGACTGCCTGGCTTTAAAATAACAATAATTACAATAACTGGTGGTGCATTCATGATGTGACGGGTTCAGGGAGCATGCAAATTACAAAAGCCTTTAGTTAGTGATATATGTGTCCTGTAATGAGGACACAAGTAGGTCACTTCATCAACATTTAAATTTTTGCTTTGGGGCAATATTGCACCTCACATCAGTAGTTTTCTTCATCTGGCTCTAATGAGCTAATTACTGTTTGAGTGTAATGTTGCAATCTTTGCCTCATTGCCACATTAGTTTTTTTTTTTTTTTTTTTAAATTCCTTTAAGGGTTCTTTGAGCTTTGATTTTTTTATGTGGCATTTATCACCTTTAGTCTTGTTTTTCTGTCAAAAAGGGTCAGATCTTACCTCAGACCATACAGAACGGTGCCGTCTGGGTGCAGTCGGATCATTCTGTTTTTCACCGTGACACCGTGGACGAATGATTTCTTGTCATTGAGGAAATACGTGTCTGGGACCCAGAGCTGGTCAGCCACCCTGTTGTCTAAGGTCAGGTTGAGTGGGATCTCAGAGTAGGACAGTCGCTTGTCTCGCCAGGCCTGCTGGAAGTACATCGTCAGCGTGTAGTCCTGGAAACGCACAAAAAATTAGCAAAATAGGGCAGAGAGGAGGCAAAGAACCACAGAGGGAAAGAGAGGACGTCACCCCCAAAAAAACAATCATTTCAGACAGCTATGCGGAAAGATTTGGCGGCACTCTGCAGTTAGACACAACCAGGCTTCAATATTGGATGAAATTCACTTAAAACCAAATGGAACCGCAACACAGGCCAGGAAACTCCAAGTACAACACAGAGGGGAATTACTTCTTTTAAACATCGAGTTAAGGCAGTGAAAGTGTGTGTGTGTGTGTGTGTGTGTGTGTGTGTGTGTGTGTGTGTGTGTGTGTGTGTGTGTGTGTGTGTGTGTGTGTGTGTGTGTGTGTGTGTGAGAGAAGCAGATGGTTGGGGTTTGGTGTAACCTGTCTGGTATGTGTACAGACAAAAAGGGAAGGAAGAGAACAGGAAAGAGCATGTTCCAGACAAATGACAATAACCTCCAAGCAGCAGAAAAAAGATTGCTTTTCTGTCTTTCAGTAATGTTATTGAGATGCACTCGACCTATATAATGTATCCACTTTCTGATCTTTTATTTATCCTCTCAGAATTTGTCCCCTTGGACACATCAGCTGTATGAGTATAGGAGCAGCGAGTAGCCTTTTGGGGCTAAGAGGACATATATTTGAGGACACGTATGTCACATTTCACAAGCCTGTGGAATATGTTTTTATATTCAACGTGTGAAAAATATCTAACCATTCGGTGGGATAAAATGGATGTTCATTTAGAACAAATAAATAAATAAACTTAACTAATCCTGCTGTCTCTTGGCCTTTTGGTGTTGAGTCTTGCAACCACTTTCTGGAAGAGGCTGAACATGCATTTTCGAGTATGCCTGTCAGTTACAGATCTGACATTCCTCGTCACCTTGGGAACTGACTTGGGTATCAAGTTGATGGAGTCAGGAAAACAGGAGCAGGAGGAGTCTTTTTATGTTCTCTGTGCACTTGTTTGACATGCTGTGGTGGTTGGTTGGGTCCTATTTTGGCTCACAGTGGTGACTACCAGGAGAAATGAACTTGGAATGAGAATTAAAAATTGATTCCAGCGAAAGCAGGGCAAAACGCAGAATGGGGTTTTCGAAAGATTCAACAATATCAGCGTTTTTGCTAAAAAGATTGCCTCAAAACAAAAAACTCAAATATGTACACTCTCAGATATTAACAGCAAGTCCTCAAAGAAGCTTTCACCTCAGCATTTTTTCCACATTCTCTGAAGAAAAAAACAAAACTGAAGTCTAAAATATGAGAGGGTTTTATACTTGCATCATTGAATCTTTCCATGCACGTGCTGCCTGCCCAACTCGCTGGTTATGTAAGAGCTCACACTCCGCTGTCTTGAGTATGCTGTGCATGCCTGTACGTGCAGCTTAAAAGGTGCTTGTTGCCATGTAGTCCTCCAAGGAGGCTTCTCTCCCTCTGTATACGTGCACGTACACAGTATATTGTCTCTTGGGGCGATCCTGTTCATCACTCCTCATTCGTACATGCTGCTTCTGTATGTGCAAGTTGTGACTGTCATAATATCAGTTTACCAGTGTCAGGCATCAGTAAATACTGCTACATGGAAAGGAAGCTGGAGAGGATTTCAATTCAGACATGTAAAGACAGGTAAAGCTTGTTGCATCCTAGGACACGCAATTATAGATTTTGTTTTTGCTCTCTTTATATACAACTTATATCACAACTTAGAATCACACTAATGCATACAGCTGTGGGCTTGTGAAATGGGCTGTTAGTCTGGGTTTGATCTGTACCAGGCTGAACAATTCTCATCCATCCAGATGCAGGATGCAGCATTTCAATATCTCTGTAATATGAAACAATAGAGAAAATGATGTATAATCTTTCATTACATCACTCCCAGTCCCAAGACAAGAGCAAGAACATATTGCTGATAGAATTATTGAACCAAGGGAATGCTGACTGATTTTTGGGGCCCGTTTTCCTGTGGTTTGCTATGAGGAGGACTGTGTGGCTGCTGCTAGTTTACCATGAACATAAAGCTCTCCTCAGCAACAGCTAAAGGGCCTCTCTATTTCCATCTCTCTTTCTCAATTGTAAATTGCCAGAGTAGCAGCGGCTGCCTGCATGCATGTAAATGCAAAGGAAGGCTGTCATAACAACAGCCATAATGAGCATCAGTACAATAAAGTGCAAAAAATAAGAGCGAGAGAGAGATGGAGGAAAAAATTTTACATTTATGACTGCAGAATATGCTATGCTGCCAAGATGTCAGGAGGACAGCATAAAGTGATCATTATGTTCTGGTACGTAAGTGTAGATAATATGCAGTTCCACAGCATGCCTCCAAACATAATGGCTCAGCCGATGGACTTCCCTTTCCTCTGCTTCTCTATCAGTGAGTGCAAATGGAGGGTTCTTTCGTGCACGCTGGAATTGTGCGTGAGCAATATCATGCCAGCACTGGGTGCTTCAAACAACTCACTTTCTTTCTCAAGGATCAATGGTAAATCTACAAATTCCATAACAAACGTGAGAAGAGCTCCCAATGTTGAGGATTAACAAGCAGGAAAACAGAGTGACTGGACAGAGTGACTGGAAACTGGAGCAGAACTTTTAAAGCATGAATATAGACATATTTCTATTTGTTTACTATATATGTTATGTATGTATTTGAGAGGAGAGAATATATATTAATGGTAGTCAGGAATGCTTTGAACCAGCCCGAAATATGGAAGATAAACCCATTCTGAAAGACGATGCTTATACAAGCTAAGCCTTTTTCCCATCACTGTGAACTTGATGGTTAGCCCCAGAAAGGGTTAAAAATGTTGCCGCATGCAACATTAAAATATGATTTTTTTTTTGGTATATATGTAGCACCTTGGAGAATAGAAATAAATGAGGAAATGCAAGGTGGAAAAGAAGCTGGAAACAAGACTGATAAAATATTTGCAGCGATTTGTGCAGCTGTGCGATGGTTGCAAAATGAGGACAGAGAAAGAGAAGGCTTAAATCTACAAGGGATTTGAAAAAAGAGGGATCAAAATGAGGGTGAATCAATAGCAAGAGCTGGTCTTCCCGACACCGTTGAAGGCATTTTTTTTTTCCATTGGAAAGCCATGGAATGGTGTGGTGAGTTTACTGGAAAGGATGGGCTGTAGGGATGGTGGGAAGGTTTTAAAGGGGGCTAAATGAAAGGCATCGGAAAGCTCAGTGGCGCAGTGATGCAAATTGCTTTTATTCTCAAAGCTCTTCACTTCCAGCCTCTGATTTCAGCATCAGCAATGACCTCCCTTTGCTGCTTTCACTCCCCCATCCCTCTTTTTATCCCTCTCCTCATCTGCCCCATCCATTCTTTTTCCTTTCTCTTTTATGTTCTCTCCCCCAATTTCCCCTCCTGCTTTCACAAGTCTCCTTCCATCGACTTCTCCCCGTATAGCTCTCATATATTCCCTCGCCATCCATCCAGCTCAATCTCAGAAGAGTTCTCGTTGCATCTATTTGCATGATGTCGGAAAAAACAGGGAAGCAGGAGCATTTGGGAGGTGAGTGTGAAGGGCTTAGATCATTACCATTAAACAGACACAGCCGAAGGAGCCGTCTGTAAAGAACACGACAGGTGTTTGATCAGCCTTTGAGGTGCCAGATTAGAGCCGAGAGGGTCCACGAATGATATCTCTTTCAGAAAATTGTGCCAGCTGAAAGCTTGGGAGTGCTCAAATGAGGCAGGTAAAGCCAGCTAAGGACTAGGAAAAATTGTCACGACTGTGCAAAAAAAATGGAATATGAATGTAATAATAGTTGGCATTGACATTTTTAATGCTACTGATGTTACTTTTATAAACAGTAATAAAGGCCACAGAGATGTGTGAGATTCCTTAGAATGTGTCACACATCATTTCACTTCATGCTTCATAATCATCTTCACTGGTATTGACTAATTTAACCGCAAAAAAAAGCAGATGTTTAAAATATGTCAGTTATTCTGAATATATAACTAATTGTTCCGAAAGTGCAGTGACCTTGAAGGATGCGACCTAATCATGAACCATCTTGACTCCATCCTCTCTGTGTCTCTGTGATCCCTCCACCACTCAGCCACATGGCATGCATCCACTCCACTTCCTCCATAAAGCCCTCCAACAACAAGTGGCTTTCAATTTCCTGTCTCCTTTGGTCCTCGAGCCTGGCACGGGGAAGAGCATTTCCAAAAGAGGCCTAATAATACATGCCCTGATCCCCGTGGAGCTGAGTGAGATATACTCCGCAGTCTCTCGGGAGCCACAGTCCTTCGAATTCTGCTTTGTATCTGGAACATCTTGTGGACTGCATGTAGAAAACCAGCAGCGGGAGAGCACAGAGGTGTCTAGTGGGTGTGGCAGACCAGAAAATAAAATAAATAATCAAAATACAGAGGAATGTTGGCTTTCAGATTGGCCATGAGCATCAACCCCATGTCTCACCAATTGCAAGAGACAAATTAGGAAATTCACACATACATATTAAATAGGTAGCGCAGATCAAATGTACAGTAAAATATGCTAATATACATTCCTATCAATATCCTCTTATGCTGGCTGTGCGTGAATTGTTTCATAAGTTTGCTAATGTTCCTATAAAACCAAGGATCCTGAGGGAGGAGTACTATTTCTGAGTGCAAAAGGGAGTCATTTGAAACCAAATGTGAGGGTAGGTGAGGGAAGAGTAGCATTTTTAGCCTGTTGGTATTGGTCTCTGACTCCACTCAGTCCGAGTACACAAATGTAACTCGTATAATGAAGAAAACAGAAAAGACTAAAACTGGACGTGTTTTCGAGAATCAAAAATGATGGTTAGTCTCTACAGTGAGTGCATTTTTTTACCTTGTTAGAGTCCTAAAATTGAATTCTCTTGGCATTACTCAGACCAGGGCTCTTACACTTACTTTATGGCATGTCTCTAAACCAAATAACAGATTCCAATAAAGCCCACACTTGTTTGTTTACTTGTACTTTGTGTAACCTCTTTCCATCCTCCTTCTCTGTCACTCATTCTCTTTTCCTCCCAGTGATTATCTCTCTCTGGAAATATCACCATGTCTGCACAGGCTCCTTACTCTGGCCTGGATGCAACATTCAGGAGAGTTTGCTGCTGAAGTTCAATCAAATTGAGAGGAACCTTTCCCCTCGAGCTATCCTCAGGCTGAGGTGCACAGCTTGGGCAGTAAATGGCTACATGCCATGTAGTGGAGTTAATTGCAGTATCTGCGGTCCCTTTTGTCTCTCTGGAGAGAAGTAAAGTGGAGTGGCACTGAACAGGGAAGGAGGTGCTCGGCAGTAGGTTGATGGGGGAGTGGACACGGGAGATGAGGATCCTTCTGAATCAAGACATGGGGGAGGTTAATGCTGGTAATGGAGGCAAAATTCTTGGCTCTTGGGAAGAACTGTCTCCGCACTTTATACTGCCACTTAGCATTAATTTTCCGATAAGAGATCACAAAATGCTTAATATGGCTGATATTAGCACTTTTAACTCTGTAGTTAGCTTTAGCATTGACTGTTTTACTGCTGACTTCCCTCACTTCCTGGCTTCAGAGCAGCTAAAGTTCCATACATTTGCTCCCTGACCAGCCTATACCGTCAATACTCATGGATATACACACCGATTCACCAGAGGAGGCTCTCAACTCATGCATTATGGAGGCTGGGGGAAGAGGGAGGACCAAACTGATTGCTATTCCAGCAGTGTACCAGGTGACCATCACATGTGCACATTGTCAACAACATATGGATTAGCTGGACCACTAGCACATGGAGCTCATTGAATAAAGGAAGCTGGATATCAATCCCTATCTCAAATTCAGTTTAGGGAAGTGTGTTTATGTGCATGTACATTGTTTGGACTGATTTGAGAGGCTTGTGTGCTTTAGGCTGTATACAGATGCTCCTTGAGCAAGGATGCCCTTGAGGCAACAACACCTCCTCCACCAGTGGGCACAGATTTGTACATGTACAGTGTGTGCTCTCTCTCTCTCTCTCTCTCTCTCTCTTTGTGTGTGTCCTTGTCAGTCCAAATGAAGACCAAAGACCAACAATGCAGGAAAAAAAATCCTTTCTGACATTTTGTTTGGGTTCATGACCACTGTATGAAACTGCTTTAGGTTGACGAATAACTGTTGAAAGTATAATGACACTGTTCTGTGACCCCAGGTTTCAGATCTCTCACTCCGGTACAGATAACGCAACTCCCTGTTTTACTCTCCATTACTCAAATTGTGTGATTGTATTTGATCATGATAATCAAAGTGCCGCAGGTTTAAGACAACACCGACTTCTTTTCCCCTCACATCTTCATGATGGTGGGTCCCAGGTTTTAACCTTGTCATTATGTGATTGCTTACGGTCGGCCAGCTGCCCTACTGATGAGAGGTGGAACATCTTCAAGAACACAATAAAGAAATGCGGCTGCTGAGAATTAAAACACCTTCACTTCACGAAAACTGCAAACAATTAAAGAAAGTGATGATAAATCACATGGGGCTCCTCTGTTATCCCTCTCAGCGCTGTCCCATTATCGTTTCTGTGTCAGACCAATTTGCAGCGGACGTCTCTCCTGTTGGTCATTATTAACTTCTTGTACTTGTACTGACAAGCTGTGATTAACAAGTTGAGTCCTTTGTGTCCCACTGAGGACTGGCATGATGGGATTTTACACTGGTTCCTACACTTCAGATTGTAATATTGATACATAAATGCACATAGGAGCTCTTTAACGCACCCTTGTTCACACATTCAGCACCGATTTTGCTGTGTTACGCGATTAACACGTTCACACGCGCACAACCTCTGTCACCTCTGTCAGTTCACCATGGGTGGATGGGCCGAAATGAAGCAATCTCACTTTACACTTTGTGGGAATATCATACCGTGCGTGTTAGTCTCAACACGTTACCTTGATTAGCAACCTAAAAATAGCACGCAGTCATCATCAGCGTCATCCCCGCTGCACAGCAGATGCACGCACAGGCAGCGCGAAATGCTCAACTGTGTGAATGTGTTGAAAACCTTATGTAAGACATCAATTTCCTCAAAGCCAGTCAGCACAGACCTTTTAAACCCTCATGAGAGATGAGATCTTGCTTGAAGCTCCTGATTCAGCCAGAAACATCGATATTTGGTTTAATTATTCAAGCTGGAGGATTGGTTACTAAATGTTAGGACATGCAAACCTGATGTTTATGGTCACAGAACATCGCTGACATATTCTCATACAAGGTCTGATGTTTTGCTACAAGGTGGAAGTGAAAGAGGAGACTGAGAAATGCATGCCAACAGCCTAACCAGTTGTTTTTGGGACACACTTTTAATTACTGAAAGCAATAATTACCTTGGCCAAGGAGGTTATGCTTTTGCTGGTGTTTATCTGTTTGTTTGGTTTACCACAAGGGACCACGAAGAACATCAATAACTGCCAGTATGAAATATAATTTTATCACATTCGCTCAAATATTCAGTTATATTGTAGTTTCCTATACTTTAATGTTGTTAGATTGTGTCATTTTCTGCATGGCCTATTAGCACTGCATCACGTTAGCAATAGTGCTGGTGAAATAAAGCTCCTTAAGTGGTATGTCTGCTGAAAATGCACTTTGATTTGTGGGCCCATCTAATCCCTCCTGCAGCAGAGCCCCAGGCTTTAACAACAACGTGATGGGACAGACAGAGCAGAGAGCGAGATGGAAACAGAGAGCTGCTGTACGAGAATCAGCTTGACGACAGACAGGTGTGGGGGAAATATTGCCCTGCAATCAGTGAATGGCACAGTGGCAATATGCTGTTGATTCCCCACAGTCTGCCCAGCGACAGGAAAACAAGATGCTGCTGTTTAACAGAGTTGCAGTTGCAGGGAATCCCCTGCTGCTGCTTCCTCGATATTTGTTGCCTTGTATTATCAACACATTAGACAAAAATCCAAACTCTGTGACGCGGACATGCGTGTGTGGAGAAATAAATTGCACCGGTTCAGTTTATGAATGATGATTAACAGATAGAGACCGGAAGATTGGACAGTGTTCAGTCAGAGTGAGCCGCTGGGCTGATTAAGAGATGATTTACACACATATATGGTTTACAGAGATCAATTAAAAGATTGCTACCTGAGCAGATTTCATGATTGTCACAGGGATTTACAAAGCAGTCTGCAATGACACAACAACATATTTCTGGCATCTGCTGGTTGGCATGGCAGCGGGGCTTTTTGGTCATGCTGCCTCACAGCGTCCTGGAAAGTAGCGTTCCTGAGAGCCAAGTATTGCTTTTTCTGCTTCTTGTAGATAAAATTGGTCTTTGATTGTGCCAGTTCTTGACCTTGAGCATGCCCTGGGGTGGCTTGTGGGATGAGAACCAGCACCTCCATGTCAAAGGGCACAGCTCTCCAATTAAAAGGCGAACTCTTGCTCATGAGTGATGGAACGATGACAAGTGCTTTTTGCTGAAGCATCAACTGTAATGTAGGTGTTGTGAAGTGGGAGCTGAGCAGGAAGGACAAGCTCAATTCACCGACTCATCCACATTTCAGCTCTGAGAAAAGTGGCTGAAATGAGTTTCTGGGCTTATTTTTAGAGATGGGAGGTAAGACATCTGGGAAATTCTCAGAGTAGAAGTTCTTTGCATTTTGGTTAGGCCTCCTCCTGTAAGTCTTTCAGGCAGATAGTATTATACAAGACCTATAAAAGCATTCAGGTTAGCCATTAATAGGTGCAGATTTTTGTGATTGTGATGATGCATGTGCTTGGATGCAGAGATTTTTCTCTCAAGAAAACAAAAAACAAAAAAAACAAAACAAAACAGACACACGATGGACCAAAGTCATGTGTCTGATGCAGAAATCCAGCCAGGAGGAGATTTAAAGAGATATCTGTTCTGAGGCCAGCAGTAATGGTCTAATGCTGCAGTCATGGTTCACCCAAATATATTTGCACCCACAGCTTATGAGTTTTTGAGTGCACAACAGCAGTAATCTTGTCATTTTGTTAGCTTTTTACCTCTCCACCTCTGAGTTGGGTTCCTCTCCCCCTCCTCCTCCGTCTCCCCTCATCTCTTGCCACTTAATTAATTCCAGAGATGTACATTCCAACAGACTTGTCTGCTGCTGTAAATATATTAGCGATCTTTGTAAACATCGCGTTAGAGCCAGCAAACTCTGATGACATTTTTGTTTTCCTGTCACAGAAAGGAAAAACACATTATCTTTACTGCAGAAACTAAAACAAACTGATGACTCAGGTCTTCCCTTCTAATTAGACACTGCATTAAAAGTTATCACGAAGGTTCTATAACATGACATATAGCTTTTTCTCAAAGAGTTCATGAGCTAAGTTTGTTGTCTTTGTTAGGGGGAATGTGTCTACTGCATATGAGAGAAAAAAGGCCACAACTGCATCAGTAATTAACATGTATCGCCCCCTATATTAAAGCTTTAACTATAACGCACAATTAGCATGAAATGCCATTTCCTCTGTGCACATATTCCCTCAAACACAGCACAGTGCTCTGCTGAAAATGACTGCCAGCAGGTAGGCTGAATTCTTATACTAATAAAGTACATGATGTTGCATTTAGTGTGTAATATAATAGAGAGGCTCGTGGATGATGAGTTGAGTTTATAGCACAAAGTGTTTTTTCGTTGCTCACATCCTGTTTCCAGTACACAGCTCTTCTCTGTAACCAACTCCACCCAACAGATAATTCTTTCATGGGCAGAGCAGAGCACATCAGCAGTAAACAGAGACGGTCTTCCTGATGGCTGACCACCAAAAAAGGAGAGAAACATTCTGCTCTGTGATTGACGGAAATGTAATTAGGCTCGGTTTGTCAAAATTCGACTTCATATTGTGCTCTGGTGTACTTTCCTAAATTTCTATTCAACTTTTGATGTAACAGTCTTGGGAAAAGTGTGAGGAGATGGATAGATAGTCTGAGGAAAAGATGCATTAACATGAGCCTTGTTGTTTTTTCAGTTTAGTGTACTGAGCTGTGAAAATAAGGCAAAATGGCTACTTGAATTTATTCAATTACTAGAGGATTAGAATCGGAGAATGTGAGTTACTCAAGTGTAACAACAATCTCAGAATGTTGTGTGGAATTAACAGCTGCAGACTTTCATAAACCAACTTTTATGCTTTAAAAATACCCCCAAAAATAAAACTCCTAAAACTGTGTGATAATTAGTTCATGCTATACTAACAAAACAAAAAAAAAAAACCCTTAAAATTACATTTGGGTATTACATGAATCCCCATCTGTTCATTAGATTAATATAAAGATGATAGTGTGGAGGGGATCCTCATAGCTTGGCTAACTGAATTGCTCCCATGAGGTTCTAGCAATGATGATCATGATGAAAAATGGCTGACAAAAATGATTTGTTTTTTAAAAGGAATTATTATGTTATTACTGCACAGTAGCAATATACCAATACGCCCATAAATGTAGACTTAATGTGATTTTTAAGTTTCCAGGTCTGGATGAGAAATGACACAAGTGCTCTGGCAATCACTCCTTCCTGATACTGTCACACAGCAGGCGATAATCACGTTGCCTTTCACCCAGCATGCACGTCCCGTTTGCGCAGTATAGCTCAGATCTGTAATTCGTAGTACATTTACATGCCATCACTGTTGAGGGGTGGGAATAAATGGACACTAAAATGCTGGTTCTGGATTTCATGTCCCTCTCCAGCAATCAATGAGCTACTATTGACCTTTACGTGCATCAATAATGGTATTTCTGCCTTTTGGAAGAGAATAATAAAAACCTTCCTTTTTTCCAACATGTATTTTTTTTTCCCCCTCTGTGAAAATTGTTGGTGAGCTTTGTTGAGTGCTTGGGAACTTAATCCAATGCAAATATTAACATAAAAAATGAACAAATATTCTGTGGTTATTACTGAAACCTGAGAAATCTGTCAGCAATATTTGTTGATATGACTCAAAAAAAAAAATCACAATTACAATACGTAATAATGACTGACAACAATAATGCATCTCTTCCTCGTTGCCACTTATTCATAATGGGGGCTGGATGGAGCTTATTCCAGCAGGCAATAAGGTAAGGTCACTGATCTTTTGCAAGGCACACGCCATCCTTTAGTCTCCAAATAATCCATGTTTTTGGACTGTGAGAGGAAGTGGTCTACCAGGAGAAACCCTTTAAGGGACTGGGATCCTGGGCAAAATACTGCTCCAAACCTGGACACCATCACGCCAAACCACTGAGTGTGTGTTTATTTGTCTTCTCCAAGTTTAGCACCCTTCCTGGATACTGGTACCCATCATGCACGAAGAGCGAGACACACCAGTCTGCTGATTTGAACCTGATTTGAAAGGCATGAGTACAGGGCTCACAAAACCCCTTGCCATGGCTTTAGTGTCTGATGTGCCATTGGCATTCAGAGCAGGAGCCCTGGCTGTATGTCCTCCTCTGAGTCAGACAGAATAAAGCCTGAGCGGCGCAAGGTACATGACCTTCCTAACATCATCAGCACCGCTCCTGGCTCTCCACATGGAGAGTTGTTAATGGCAGCGCTCTCTGCCACGTCTATCTCGGTCTCTTGCTGTCACGTAGGTGAGAAATTTGACCCGAAGGTCTCAGACAATCACATCCCATCCTTTTTTTCACTCCGGAGGGTTTGAGACTCTGGCTCCTGACACCCAGGAACCAGTGACCTTTCATGGTTTTATAATGGACACCAGTCACAGCTTCCTCATTCCATGTCTGGCTCCAGGCCTAAGTGATTTGTAATGTAGTTTCTATATCATATATGACTCAGTAAAGCTGACTTGCATGAAACCATCACATGCTACCTTTTCTTTTTTCCTGCTGACATGCTCATCATTAACTAAGAAAACCTGTCTGGGGGTTTGGGGCACACATGTATGAGTTCCCATTGCTCATTTGGACAACCAACACTGGAGAAGATGACTCACGGGCACTCACACTTAGAGACTTCTCTGTGACTCATCTGAAATGAGCTACATGGCTATGCGGTTTCTAAATGGATTTATGCTCTGACAGAAGAGTAACTGGAAGATCCAGCCTTCTTTTAACACAGAGCAGTGTTGGGTGAAGCATGTGTTGGTGCTACACAGAGGCTTTGAAAGCACCTTAATGGCTAATGGGACAGAGCTGGATACATCTCTCTGCGACACCCCTCCATTATCCTCCAACCTCACACGTCAACTGTTCTCGAAAGAAAGTGCAGTGTGGCTGTATCCCCCGCTGAAGTAAAGGACAGAGAAGCAGACAGATGGGGGAGAAAGGAAAGTGCTTCCCTGCCAGCTGCTAGCCTGAAAAGTAGTTACATTTACAGAAAAGCAAGCAGACAAAAGATGCCTAAACTACCAACACACACACACACACACACACACACACAACCTTGTCTTGTCATGGGTCACTGATGGGTCAGATGAGAATGAATCCTTATTCTCTTTGGAAGGTGTCTCAGAAATAGAGATAATAGCATCACTAGCTGCATTTGCTGTATGAGTTGGCTACCCTGACAGTGTGTACCTGTAAGAGCATCCTCTAAAGAAAATGCGTTAACATCGATACTGATGTGGCTTCTTTTTTGATATTATAGCAAAACACAATATTTTTGTCAGTTACAGTTAAATTACAGACAAATGGGTCTATAAAACGTAACTATGAGGATTATTTAGAGTTCTTTAACTGCATCTTTGCCCTTGTGATGCATAAATCCACAACAAAAATAAATATTTTCCTCTTTGCTTTGTACAGTTATTGCGTTGAGGTTAAATGAACTAGCACTTTTGAGACGATGCCAGAAGATGACAGTGAGTCCTAGAATTGCACGTTTGCAATTTTAAATACTGTCTCTCTACTCACTGCAGAGTAGCTGTGACCCTCATACCAGGAGAAATGCCCTTAATTAAGAATTCTCTATCATAGTGGATGGTTGTGTGGAGCTGCACTGCTAATGTTTGCACATGCACCTTCCTGTGATGCTGTGGCTCCTCTATATAAATGCATGCAAACAGACATAATTTGCTTTCTCCTATGATTTGTACACATCAACATAACATACAGGCACACACAGATAACAGCACAGAGGACAGCCTGGCTACTGCTGCTAAAAATATTCCTGCACAAACTCACTCCCTTCCAGCCTGCAACACCAAAACAACTGCAACAGTAGGACACATCTGTGCAGAGAAGATAAAGGCCTGCAGCCTTTACCAGTGGAGGTCAAACACTGAGACAGAGAGAAACATTATTGGAGGGAAACAATCACAATATACCTAGCAAAGCCTCGTGCAAATTACATAAATGTCCATTCATGCTCACCTTGTGATCTGTATTACAACGGTCTAACATGACCTTCCATAATGATAAAATGAATCCTCTTCTTTCTCTGCAACCATGCAATTCTAACATCTCATCACTAGGAGGTGCACTTGTATGGAGCAAAAGTTAGCCTCTACTCATAAGCAGAGATGCTCTTCCCTCCCGCCGCCGTGAAAACAGTTATCAAACTACATATAGATCAGCCTTACTTGAAAACATTGGGGGTTTTTTTCTGTTGGCAAATGTGTTTATATCACTTTTTAATCAATATTTTTATTATTTTATGAGCTTAATGGTGCTTAAAGCAATGCTCTTAACCCAATAATCAGATCGTGACACCCAAAACAGAGCTTTCATGACATGTGAATAACTTCAAACCCCCTTGAGAGGTCAATTCAATCCCTTAAACCCTTAAACATAAATGTTTGTTTATTATTCCCTTTGAATTCACAAGTCGATGTGGTGATCAGGAAAAAAAAACAAAACAAAACAAAACAAAACAGAGCAGCATCGAAAGGGGCTTCCCCAGTGGTGGTGAAGGGTATTTCCCATGACAGGTAATATAGTGCATTTATCATTTGAACTGCTATTGTAAAAAGAGAGGTGATAATGACCCACTTACCATATTGACTTCTGACACCATATCTATGCTGGCTATGTCTATATTCATTCCCACTCCGACGGGAGGACCTGGGGAAGGACAGGAAAAACGTCAAAAGCTGCAGAATTTAAACATAAAGTGGAGCCTGACATCATCTGAGGAGATGCAGGGAAATCAGGAAAGGCTTTGCAAATGCCGCAGTTGTCAGTCGGATAATAGTTCACAGTATTCATCCCAGACGGGATTAAATTCCTAATAAAAAGTGTTGGTAAATGTAATCATCTGGCCGTGTGATCGGCGGCAACACTTTAACTGGAACGTGGGTATAAACAAGAACGGGCACTTAACTGTATTAAATCCCACCTGGCATGCACGCCGGGAGTTTACAAGCCATATTTTCACTATGTTGCTTTTGCACTGGAATAAAAAAGGTTGATGTCTCAGGTATTTCCGAGCTGGGTTGGTAGTCGGGTTGTTTTGACGGATCGTGCACGAATCATCCCCAAGCTTGTGGCGTCGGAGTTGCCGACGAGCTGCTCTTTTGATTTCTTGGAAGCCTCATCGACATGCTGATTATTTCAAAAGTAAACCCCGCGTCATCGCACAGGCTGACAAGGCTGAAACTCGGACACATGAGTGATAATGCGAAGAAAATTACCTCCGAAATCTGGCCTCAGTCGAATATCATAACCTTTCAGGAGTCTGTCCACCGTTTCTTTAACCACAGACATATTGCTCGGGTCACTGACACTTGCACTACGGACAGAAAGAAGCAAAGTGTGCACGACAGAATTTAATACAACGCATTGTGGAGCATCAAGAGAAGGATTTTTCATAACAGTCACACTTGGTAAAAAAAAAAAAAAAAAAAGAGTGGAGCATCCTCCGACCCCTTCACTTACCTCTGTGCGCGCACCGCGGCCACCACGAGAGGGAACAACCAGACGCAGAAACACCTCATCCCTCTTTTCCTAGACACTGCTATACTCATCTTTGTGATTTTTTTTTCTATTAGTGAAGACAGACGAGGTCCAACTTATTCTTGTCAGTGCTGTATTACTAATGCCGGGCGCATGCGTGTTCCCGACAACAACGTGAGGAAACCGCGTTACTGCTGCTGCTGCTGCCGCCGCTGCCGCTGCTGGTGATGTTGGTCGTAGCAGATGATGTAAATCCAGTCACGAAAGGGAATCAAAGGCAGACGCGGGGCTGCAAGTTATTCGGGGGTTGACGGGGATCACCCTCGGTGCGGCTGGCGCACAAGTGTGCAACTGTGACGGGAAAGTTGGCAGTTCGAATCCACGGGGGCGAGGTGGAGAGATGTAGGTGGGGTTGGCTCATGTGTGATCAGCCGTCCAGCCGTGCCCAGACAAGGCTCTTCACCAGTTTAGAAGTGAAAACTGCACTTGCAAAACAGTCATGAAATATCGGAGAAGGTGTGCGTAAAATATGGACAACGCATTCACGTTCACTTCCATGAGTTAATTTCCATATTAATTTGCTAGAGGAAAAATATTGACAACCACTGTGATTACGTCGTCGAACTTTTTTTAGGTTGTAGTTCTGGAGAAAGGAACACATCTTCGATACATTGTGCTGCATTCTCTAACGCCGTCTCTCATCACTGTGCAGAACACCGAGTCCTCTTTTCTTGGGGGCTTGTTTATGTAGAAATGCCTCTCTGCACCACCAGCAGTTGCTCACGCATCGATCTCCACGCATTCGGGCCTCTGACCAAAACGGGAAGTGTGGCTTTGGAACTGTGAGAGGCGCAGCGTCAATGCAGCGCCCCGGGCTTTGAAGCGGGACGCATGGAGCGGAGCAATGCGCCGAGGCTCTCTCTCTCTCTCTCTCTCTCACTCTCTCTGTCACACGCGCGCGCGCGCGCGCACACACACACACACAGAACAGCTTATGCAGCCGTGCAGGGTTGTGGTTCCACGCCCTGTAAGCAGAATGCACGCCACAGTTCAAACTCACACATGAGGAATTGTCATGGATCCGGAGTGAGACGTTAATGCCAGCGCAGAGTTCAGTGTCTTAAAGCTCTGTCTGAAAAAGGAGGGGGCAGCTGTGATCTAAACAAAATGATCAAATCTAATATGGTGGCTTATTCTCATGATTCTAGTTTACAGTTTGCCTAATCAGCTAAAGGCACCAACTTTTAAATAGTGTATGCAGTTGATCTTGGATGCAGAAATGTCTTTGCAGTCTCTGGAGCTGGTGGGGAAGGGATCAAGTGCCCTAAGTGGGACCCTCCTGAGATCGCTGCAGAGGCACAGGTGGAAATATTGAATGAATTTCCCATGAGACAGATTACCTAAAGGTGAACTCAAATGTCAAAGTAGATCTGGTTTCAACCTGGAGGTCGATCTGGGCTCTGAGAGTGGAAAAAAAAAATCCCGGTGTCACAAGAGGGTGTGCAGAATATCAATGCTGTAGGAATGCCCAAAAGAATCAAGGCTGATCTTTCAGAGGGGGCAGTGGAAGTGTTGAAGCAGGGTGGGGTAGGGCTTGGGTTTGGGTTTGGGGTGGGGTCCCTATAACACAGCAGTGTTATAGGGACCCGTGACAGCTGAGAACCAGGAGCTGAATTTGTTCCGGCCCACAAACGATTAAAAAAAAAAAACAAAAGTCTGCTAAGAGTGTTCAAGGAGCTGAATCCATCCAAGCCTTGGGAGATGACTGGGCTGCTGACAACACCAGCAGCAGACATGAGCAATTCTGTAAGCAGCGTCCCTGGGGAGCACCTTGTCTTCTGGAAGCTCCTTTCTTCTCTGCAAGGAGCCGGCACAGATGGCAACATGGTGACTATGGCATCAGCAGACTAAAGCTAGCAGATGACTGGCTAGTTAGAGGAGAGAGTGGGGGTAAGCAGCTGGCCCTAAAACTGGGGATCTGGTGCTCAATGCCAACAGGCTGAGGTGGCAAGTGGGCGCTAGAATGCTGACAGAATAGCTTGGAAGAGGAATATCCTCCAGCAAAATATGCTGGTTTGTTACCCAGGGTCAAATCGAGGTGGCAGTCACCCCATTACGACATAAATAAATGTGAATTTGTATGCTTCTCTGACTTCATGCCCATCGCTGCCCAGTTTCCTGTTTTCTCAGTCTCATCAGTCCCATCACCAGTCAGCGAGAGTCAGCCTCCACCACCACCACTGTCCTAACCTCAGGGGGGTATTTTACTGCTAATGCTAAGAGCTCTCTGATTCTGGTGCACATATACTTCCTTCAAAATATAAAAATGTTTATTTATTTCCCATTTCCAGTCAGAAATACAACAAATCTATATTTTTTTTTTGCATCTGTCTGAAACTGACACACAGCAAGGCATGAGATCAAACATTTCCAGGACCTGACATGCAATTCTGAATGCCTGATTTAGTAAATTGTTTGAAATACCCAGAAGGGACTGGGCTCCACTCCTCTGGTGTTTTGTCTCAGTCTTTCTGCATCTTTGCACAGATGAGAGGAAAATAAAGAATGCTTTTCCGAGCCTCTCGGTGAACCAATTCATCCATCAGCAGAGGACATCCACAATGCTCAAATAAAGAAAAGGATGTCCCAAATGTCCTAAAAGCATTCATGCTTTCTGATGTCGGTAAACAAGCTTGTTTTTTTTAGCATCAAGGCTAGGTAATGGAAAACATGCCTGTGAAGATTAAAAACATTATGGATTTGTGCTTTCAGTCCTTATTTCCTTGCAACATTGGTCTCTATAATTATAGTAATACTTGGAATAATGATCTTATAGTGATGATCTCAGAAGTTTTCAGTAATAAATTATCCATCACACATGCAAGCAAATAAGAGCATATACAAATAATTTTTACCTAATGGTTTGGGATTTCTGCATATTTTAGTACAAACAGATTATCATTAGCTAATCTAGGTAAACAACTGTAGCATAATCTTTGACCACCAGATGTGTCAGTCAGTGACTGTTTTCTAGGTAGTCAAATATTGGCAAAGCAGGAAACCCATCTTTCATTTATTTACACACCTCAGTCATTTCAAACAGAGGGTGTTGAGGGAACCGGAGGATTACTAGAGTGTGCAGTGCTTAATAAACTGGTACAGACTTCAGCCTTACTGGGGAGATGGCACCTGGTCTGTTCCCAGCAGGTAAAAGCTCCCATTGACTAGCTGTCTGATATTCATCCAGCCTCGTAGGCACTGAGCAGCAATATGCCCATCCACCTGGCCAAAACAGCGCCATCATTCCCTCTCTGCTGCCTTTGACTTTGCCATCGGCTCAGATATGGGTTAGCATGAATACACTTTACCCATCATATTAAATATAATCAGACCACATCATATCTGAATGCTGACGTACAGTATAAATGTTCCGCATACACACAATCGTCTGCCAGCAGTGGAAATTCCACGCTGCCTTTCTTTGTAATTAAAACATCACTCTGCATTTTTGTCACTCTGAAGAGTGCAATTAAAATACGGAGATTGCTGATTAGCTCTTTAACTCAACAGGGGGCCTCATTACAGTTTGTGGATGGTACATTTAAATAAATGACCTTTTCAATATTTGGATGAAACTTCTGCACAGGAAACAGTCTTCATCCCACTGCTAGCAGTGTTCTTATCATCTTATGAGGAAATATTTCATCTAAATGAGCAGAAAGGCTCAGATGATGTGAAAATAACATCTGAAGACATCCTTCAAAATACCTGTGAACCCGTGAGTTCTATCACTCAATCAATACAACTGCCATAGGGCCTTTGTTTTTAATCTAGTGGCCATGCACATCTAGTGGCCATGCACATAATGACAATCTGGAACATGTAATAGCAACCAGTTTATTATAATAACTCTCTGATGAGGGAGAAGAAAAAGTCCCTGCTGGTGTAACACGTAGAAGGAATTAGACATTTCTAAACATTCAAGCACAATCGACGAAACAGAACCTCAGAAGTTCGTCTTTACATGGGAGACAACCCAAACCTAAATCAGCAGGGTGCTATTGTATCAAAAACTCAGTAACATCTTAAAGTTAAAGTTCTGCATCTGTGTCCACAAATTGGAGAGGACAACAAATAATTCGATCAGAAAAATGGTGAGAATCCAGTTTTTCTAGCCCATCATCTGAAGAGCTGGTGTCCATGCCAGTCTCCCCACCTACCAGCCAGGCTCGGGATCTGCGTCTGGCAAAACACGACCTCTGAATAAACCAGATAACCTTCACACTTCATTACCCTTTAGCTACCAGAGGAGGCGCCACCTGCTATCTCGTCAAGGGTGCCGCGTCCTTGCCTCCCACCAAAAGCACAGAGACTTGGCAGATTCCAATGGCAGATTTATCTTCAAACAGGGCTGTCTGAGTCACTCACCCTCTGACAGACACTGATTATTAAAGCCAGGAGTCCAGGTGAGATTCGGCTTCAGCCGCAGTTGGAACCCACGGAAATATGGAAGCCAAGAGGCTGTGTTCACCGGGAGAGATGATGTCACAGGATGACCCCATAGTTAGATGCTTGACTCTCCACCAAAAATAAAAACAAAAAATAAATAGGATTACATTTCTATATTTGTGAATGAAAAAACCTGCATCTAATAACTGATGGGTCAGTGTTGAAAATGGAAAGTGTCAGATGAAATACTTTACACACGGACCTCGGTGCAAATATTGCATTCAATAACTGTTTTTATGTTATTTCAATAAAGAGATGTGCATGGTGGACCAGACTGTCCCCACTTCAAAAGCATCCAGCCAATTCAGATTAATAAAGTGCAACCTTGACATCTGCGTTGACCGAGTCCGGCTCAATCGGATCAACTCAGTGTGAAGATGTTTCCACAGAGTTGAAAACACAACACCTCTCCATGCTGGCTGACTTCTAACTTTACACTGATTTTTTTTTTTTTTTTTTTTTTTTTTGTGGTAACCATAGAGACATAACACTAACCACTTCCCTGCATCTGCTGATAGAGACCACATGCTCCACAGCTCCGTGTGCAAAGTTGAATGTGGAGCCCTTCTGACACCATCTGTGCAGAGCGACACCACCCTTTCACAGATTCTCAGATTGATGTGTTTCCTTCCACGTTTTAAATGCCGTCACTTTGATGCTAAAGTAGAGTGGCATTTTGGGACCAGCGATGTCATCATAAACATTCTTTACATTTCATTACATATACATTTTATGTCACATTAGCGGTGGTTGGTTTCAATCCGAACTGCGTGGCCGGTGAAAGGAATTAACGTAATGCTCTGAAGACAGCTGCTGTAAATGAGCCTCTTAAGCACAGCTAAAATGCACATGCAGAGGTTGTGCACAAAATATTAACACATTTTTCATCGATCTAATAATAGACACATATTTCGCCAGATGTACGGGACTTGTTTCTAAGGATACCGCATCCATCTGATTGTCACTGCTGTTGTTTCGTCGGTAGTTCACAAGTTCTACATGTCTACAGTAAATCCAAGTCCATGTTATGCATGAATAAATCCATTATTACGTGTATCCCATACATTTTCAATAGCATGCTTGCAGAGACAATAAAGGTCATTGAATCAACTCTCTTTTCTTTACCATGGAAGAAGACAGGCGAAAGGTCAGCTGCAGCGCTGAGGACAACTGCTTCCTCAAAATCAACATTTATTTTATCTCACTTTGATATGGTCTCCATGGAAACTGCTGAAGAAATCATTCCCAGTGTTTAATCCACTGGAGGTGGTGCGACGTCAGAGAAGGAGAGCTTTTAAGCAACTACTGTTTGTGTTTCCTCCTCGGGACACAAGGCGGAGGAGCGCAAGAGAAGGAAAAGAAAAAGTCTTTTATGAGTCCTGAAACTTTAACATGGACAGTTCAGTTTGGAGAAAAGACTGGTATTTCAGTGCTATACCTTACACATATTTATGTAAGTACAGTTAGGTTAACTCTTAAACATAATGTCCTACCACAAATATTCAGGATTTAACCTCTCTGGCAACTCCAGTACACTCTGACCTTTAACCCAAAACACTGTCAATTCTCCGTTAGGACCAGCGAGCTGAGAAAGCAAACTTCATATCTGGAAATCACATTTAGACCATAATAGTCCACAAATACCCTCACGCATATTCCACCACACATTCCGTTTCTCCTACTGTAAGTGGTTACCATAGATACCGCATGGCCAGGCTCGTGAAGTACAGTGGGTCCATCTCATGTGGGAGCTGTTGTGTATTTATAGAAGCATTGTGGCGTGGCCAGAAATGAGAGTAGAACAAAAGACTTTTTCGGGTAACGGCAGAGTGAAGTGTTACGGTGGCGTCGGCACTGAGCTCTGACTCAAATGCAAGTTTGTCTTATTTCTATTCTGTTGTTTTGCCACTCAAAGGTCAGCAAATCTGCAAAGTTTCTTGCAGTAATCTGCTCATTCGGTGTCCGGATGCACATTACTGAGAATCAAATACAGAGTACATATCATGATGCCTTTAATTAAATCCTATTTTGATGAATAATGAACTAATTAACAAACTCCTGCCAGCTGGCTTTCTGTTTCCCTGTGAAAACGCGGCAGATTTTGAAGCATGTCCTCTTATCTCCCTGAATTAATTGTACTTCCGAAATTGACATAATTGAGTTGCTACACACTCTGACGTCTGAGCGGTATTGTTCTCACAAAAAAGGAGCATACCTAATTGCAATCCTCCATTATCACTGGTTCTGTTTCATGTCAGTGCAGACGCTAGCTCTGAAGAATGGATCAGCGGGTTCTAGTTTGCGAATATGTTTGCGTTACATTTCACAGAATCCAATGATTTATGGTATAAGCTAGAAACTACTGACTAGAGAGGGTAATGGGTCAGATGGACCAGGAGGATCAGGATGTACAGAGAAAAAGTCTTTGGCTGAACCAAATATGATCTACTTTGACATTCAAGTTTTGGGATTATTATTGTATTTAAAAGCTTCCTGTTAAACCGGGTCCAACCAATCAGTGTGGATATTTGTACAGGTGACTGATAGAAATGCGCTAATATAAACAGTTTCCAGGCAGACATCCTGCATTAGAGTCAGCTTAGCAGAACATGAGCTAGCAACCTCGACATGAAAGGAAATCAGGAGGCTACACAGGCAAAGAAATGCATAAAGAAATGCATATTTAGATCACAGTCACAGTCTTTAATACAAGCAACATTGTGGCGTTGCATATCACCCACCGTATCAAGCTGGAATTTAAGATTGTTTCACGTTAATCCTGAATTATACAGTAAATGCTCGTGATAGGTGGAATGCATAAAAACGCAGAGATTAATGACTCCAGTGTGACACTTAAAGCTTCCTGTTGCAGACGTGGATTAAAGAGTAATGGTCCATGTCGTGTATAAACTGGGGTCTGGCTGCTTGGCTGTGGGACACCGTTGCATGTTAAGTGCTTTCACACCACAAGTTCGGCGTGATGGCGGTCTCATCCTGTCCCATCCAACACCTTCACAAGTGAATCGGGACAGGACGAAGAGCGTTGTGATTGAATGGATGAGCTGACCTCTTGGTTGATAAGGTCAAGTCAATCACAAAACAGAAATAATATAGGTTTTTATCCCTGTATGAATGATGTTTTCACTGTGCTTTCACTGTAATAATGTTACTTTTTTAATGGCTCCAGCCGACAGGTGGTAGTGAAAGGCTTCTTCAAATATGCAAAATAGCGTTACCTGTCATGAGTTTGACCATATTTGTTTCCATTTCCTCCACAAATAACTTTGTTTCAAATGATGAACAATTACAGTGATGATCTCTGAGATGCATGTATTTAATTTATATACACATATTTTGAAATCATATATTTTAGTCTTTTCAGTGCAAAAACAGGAGTGTTAAAGGATCCTGTTGCATAATCATGTCAAAAATGTCTCCACATTTGAATGCTGTCAGAGGAATATCCTATATTTTTCTGCCTGAAATAAATTATTTAAATTATTACTATGATACTGCTTTTAATGATATCAGAATCTAGCCCAGTGGCCTGACATGTAGCACAATTAAAGACTCTATTCATGCAGAGATTTTGCTTCTGCTTATTGCTTATCTGCTTTCTCTTCAGATGAAGCTTTGGGGTTGAGAGCTGGGGTATAAGTCTTTACAACCCAGTCCAGGGGTTCATCCTACACAAGGATTTGCTTTGTTGAAATGTCTTCACGCTGCATTTTTGCACCATGAAATGTTCAGAACAAATGTAACCTGATCTCATAAAATTTCACTGTTCACCGTCGAATGAGCATTATGATCGAACCATGTGTTTGTGTGTGTGTGTGTGCACGCGCGCGCGGGCAAGCTTTCTCTCCCTCCATCCCCTCTCCGGCTCTATTTTCTCTTCAATAATCGAACGCGCACGGCAACTGTCATCACATCAGACGTGTCCAAGTTGAACTTGACAGCTGTTTATTTCCTGAAAAATGCGCCGCTCGCGTGGTCTTTGTAATACCCCCCGAGTCCCTCCTCTCCATTCTCTTAAAAACTCTTCAGGTCTTTTTTTTTTTTTTTTCCTCCAGCTGAGAGATTCAGACTGAGGCGGGCGCAACCGCACTAGAGAGAGAAGTCAAGTCGTGCTGGACTGGCGCGCTATCCTCGCACGGTTCACAACTAACATAGAAGAGCTGACCCGCGCTGAAACCATGCTTTTCAAATGATGGAATATGCTGATTTTAAAAGTTGACCCGGGATTTGTTGTTGATGGGTGCTTACGAGGCATGGCTTTCTTTTTAACTTGCTTATTTTTGTCTTGGTGAGTACGGCAACTCTTTTTTCCCTCCTCTCTCTGCATATTCTCGGACTTTTATTGTGCGACAGGATGGATGAACGCGCTCGCATTTTCTTGCCCGCTTGAATCATTAATTAGTGCATCTGTACTTTAGTTACAGCGCCGGCAGTGTGTGGGGTAATCAGCACAGTGAAAGCAGCATCTATTTGGATAACATCACCCGTATATTGGATAGATTATTGGATGGATATGACAACAGGCTGCGACCTGGCTTTGGAGGTAAGGCAATTTTACGCGCATTTTACGCGCAGTTGCCTCATTATTTTGAATCGACGGTCTGCTTGACAGAAGTTCAAGTTTGGCTCTAGTAGCTGCGTGTGGACCGTTTCTCTACTGTGATGGTTAAATTGTATATAATATTTGCGATTTTATTCAGGAAAAAGTACCAAACAATTAAAGTGTGGCTGACAATCAAACCATTTTTTATTTTTCCAACATTTTAAAAAAGCATATAGGTCATGCATAAATTGTAGATTTCGAATTCTTGCTTTCTTGATGTATTGTGAAAAAGTAGCTGTTATCTGTTTTAAAGAGGAACTATTTTTTTTTTTGTACCATAGGTCCAGTCACAGAAGTCAAGACTGACATCTTTGTCACCAGCTTTGGACCCGTTTCAGATGTGGAGATGGTATGTAATCCATACTGACCTCTGTCACACTCACACAGGATGCTTCGGCTGACTCATTGGCTCCCGCGCACATGCACTCATGTTTCATCACTTTTCATAAACCAGCATCGAGCTGGGCGCTCGAAAGTGAAGACAGAGTTTTTGGTTGTTTCTTGGCAACTGTATGTGCTGCATCAAGTCGTGGTTCTTTCCACGGTTCTCACTAGCCTTCATTATTCCAGCATTTGTGCAGGATGTCATTAGTGCAGCTTAGGATTTTAATCTGGTTGACAATCCCCCCACCAAAGAGAGAGAGAGAGAGAGAGAGAGAGAAAGAGAGAGAGAGAGAGAGAGAGAGATTGAAGAGATGTGGTGGATGTTGGGATGAGATAGGTTTGTCTCCCGTTATGGGATAGGATGAGCGCTGTGTGTGTTGTTTAGGCTTTAGATGTTTCTCTACATCCAAAGCCCCGACTTGATCTGTCACATGACATGCTGTAGAGAAGGATGTATGGCTACAGCGCATCAGGGTTAGAGTTCACTAAAAGCTTCCATGACAGACTCAGGTTAAAAACTGCTCACTTCAATAAGACAAGTGAGGTTTGACGTCTTGATGGAGTTTGGGTGTATTTTGAAGAGTGAAAATGTGACTCAATACAATGCGTTCAATTTTCCTCAGTGACCTTTACGGATCATTTTTTATATTTGATACCAATATTAATAAACTCTTATTATGTGAGACAAAACATTTAAATGATGCTTTGAGCAAATAAAATCTAATATATACACATATTTCAAAGTGTCAGCAACATTGAAATACGCCCTTGTGGACTGTAAAAACTCTGTATTCTGCATTAAAATGTTCCAAAGTTGCTGAATCGCAAAGGAGCAAATGTTGCTCCGTATTCTTAAAACATTTCACCACCTTTTGAAGGCACCACTCATGCTAAAGTTGGCCTTCATGTTGTTACTGCGTCCGTCACTATGGATGTATCTTTTCAACCGATATTAATATATGTGATTGTTCAAGTCTAGTAAAATGTGGATTTTCTCTACTGATTTTCTTCTCCTGAATGTTAGATTTTATATACTTCAAGTGTGAATCTCATCTCAGTGCTGACAGAAGTAGCAGAATGGTCCAGATATGAAAAAAAGAAATAAAGAAATAACTCCTAAAACCAGGACTCCAGCAGGTCCAACCACACAGGGGCTCATATGCCCATCTGTCACTCTCTCCAGGGGTAGAGCAGACAGTAGTAGGAGCAGAAGCTGCATCAGCATGAACAGTAGCAGCAGAAATAAAACCCTCCACTCTCAACTTCTGCGCAGGAATACACCATGGACGTGTTCTTCCGCCAGACGTGGATTGACGAGCGGCTAAAGTTCGAAGGTCCGATCGAGATCCTGCGGCTCAACAACCTGATGGTCAGCAAGATCTGGACGCCAGACACCTTTTTCCGCAATGGCAAGAGGTCGATTTCTCACAACATGACCACCCCCAACAAGCTGTTCCGCATCATGCAGAACGGAACCATCCTCTACACCATGAGGTAAACAGAGTTGGACAGCACGCTCCCAAACCAGCCAAGACCAGAATAGAGTACAGACCTGGAAAGCAAATCAAACAAACAGGCATCCAAGAATATGCACAGACATGAAAGGAATGAGGATGCCATTCCAAAAACAAGATTTCCGCCATCTGATATTGAAAACAGGCCTGGACAACGTTTCAAACAAACACGACTTAAGCTTCTCACTTCTGACTCTAGCACGAAAAAAAAACCTTCTGAATTGGTAAAAGCCCATAAGCAGACACAGAAAATGCGTTTAACAGCCGTTAATATAATGCAAAAGTTATACTTTAATCTCCGCTTCATGCACCCAGTAACATCAATTATTTTCTTTATTTAGCACATTGGTGCTAATTAAATCCAGTCCCAAACTGTAATCGTGACTCATGCCAGCAACTGTTTATCAAATATAAATCAAATGCTGCTTTCAACACTCCTCTTCTTGACAGATTAACTATAAATGCCGAGTGCCCCATGCGTCTGATGAACTTCCCGATGGACGGACATGCCTGCCCGCTCAAGTTTGGGAGCTGTGAGTTTGCCTTTTGTTTTTTTTTGGAGCTGTTCTAACGGGCGGAGACTCTCCAACCATCAAAATGCAGCTGAGCGGCTTCAGGAGGAAATGGAAACAAAAATGTGAATTAATGTCATTCTCCCGTTCTTCTTCAGACGCTTACCCCATCAGTGAGATCGTGTACACCTGGAAGAAAGGCCCCCTGTCCTCTGTGGAGGTGCCTCAGGAGTCCTCCAGCTTGCTGCAGTACGACCTCATCGGTCAGACGGTGTCGAGCGAGAGGTTGAAATCCAACACAGGTGACGAGAGATTGCATTTCTATATTAAAACATTCATTACGAAATGATTTAAAAACCCGTATGATGGCCTTCTGTTACAACTGTCAGTTTTACAGGTGATTTTTTTTTAATCCTGGAAGGACTGTAATCTGTCTGTAATCCTGATCCTGCACAGGTGAATATGTCATCATGACCGTCCACTTTCACCTGCAGAGGAAAATGGGCTTCTTCCTCATCCAGACTTACATTCCCTGTATCATGACAGTCATTCTGGCTCAAGTCTCCTTCTGGATTAACAAAGAATCCGTTCCAGCTCGGACCGTCTTTGGTAAGATTTCCTTCTTTTCATTACTTTGTCAGCTCTTTAGTAATGGACCATTTACTGTTGACCTATGACCTACAAACCACAACAACAGTCAGTCATGAGCGAACAAGTCAGCAACCCAGAGGAGCCATTTTTTGCCACCTTCAGCTGTTTTTTTTTTCTGTTAAACTCCTCTGTTTAGCTTTTCATGCTGTTTGACCTGGGTCAGGATTGGCTCCAGAGCTCGTAATAGCAAAAAAAAAAAAAAAAAAACAGGTAAAAAAAAAAAACAAAAACTGGTATTAGAATAGAATAGAATAGATTAGAATAGAATAGAAATACTTTATTTATCCCAGATGTGGGAAATTTGCTAGATGGGAAATTCGCTAATGGTATTAGTTCAACAATCCTTTAAACATGAGCTTCCAAAGGAGAACCAGGACAGAAGCAGCCATCACACATGCTAACATTCCTGTGATCACTTTTCTTGAAACGTGCTGAGCTGGATTCATCGGGAAGAGATGTCCTGTTGTAAAGTGGCCATGTGAAGGCTGCAAACGGAAGCCTGTTTACTTGGCCCCTGCCCGGGCACTCGCAGTTCCGCTTGCTTACATTACATCACGCTACAGTTGCCATCAAGCTCTAGCCTCAGGAGCTGAGAGAACGAGAGCCACCGAACAAAGACGGAGTGGGAACGAGAGGATGGAGGCTGAGAAACAGAAAAGAGGGCAGAAAACATGCGTGTGGCGAAATTCCTGCCTTCTTTTTAATTAGATTTATGCCCTGGTGCATCATGGTCCGGGGGTCTTTACTTGTCTTTGGAAGGGAGCCATCACTCCATGGAGCCCACGCACGTTTTTCATGGAATGGATGGCGGTCGTTAGCGTTCGTATGCAAGTTGAGCCCCCCCGCGCAGAGAGCGCATCTGTGGAAACTCATAAAACTCCCTCGCCCCGCTGTGCTCATTTCACTTAATATTGAGAAGAGATAAAGGAAAAAATGCAGAACGCTGGAGGATTTTCAGAGCAACTGGGCATTTCACAAAAGGTCATAATGTTTTTTTCAATATGACAAAATAGCAGATTTTATCGGTTAACTGAGATAAAGTTTGGCTCTGCAATGAAATCCGAAAGCACCTGCCTCTGGTCCAAAGAAACAGCCCGACAGTTATATTATACGTCATCAAAAACGCTGATGGTGCAGAACAAATGAGGAAGAGGAGGAGAAAAACTAGGGAAAAACTGTCATCCACATGTTCTCCCTGCATCGATAATACATGAGGTCATAGCATGTTGTGTGTGGGACTGTCAGCTCCCCCCCAGAGCTGAAAGTCCCCTGAGCACCAGCCTCACAGACTTAATTGAGTGTGGCCTAATTTGTACCTGCTTTTTTTCCTATAAAAGCACATAAATGCCCCAAGCGTTTTGTTTTTCCATCCCGTCTTTGTACCTCATCCCCCTCCCTCCTACACTCATTCTTTCATTCTTTCCCTTTTTTTTCTTGCCTTTCCCTCCCACCCTGACAGAGTTCCATCCTCAGCCCTTCCATTGAGGCTGCGTTAGAGAATTCTAAGCTTCCGTTGCTGAAGTGAGGCGCTGGGTTTCTTTTAAAGGGGCTCAATCCCTCATAGGTTTATCCATCGCTAAGCATCAGTGCACGAGTGTGGGACTCATTTGGTGAAAACATGAACAGCAGTGTTCAATGGCCCCCTTTCCCTGCTTGTTTTAGCTTGATGAAAGTGAATTAGATATGTACTTAGTTAATGGGCTATTAAAAGTGTTCACTCTCAGCATCTTTCTCCGACTTAATAAGGATGGAATCCAGGAAAAATCCAACTGCTGTTTGAGATTAAAAGTATGTGTTTTTGGCATTTTGGGTGGTTCAAAACAAGCTTTCATTTAGCTCAGAATTTATGACTGCCTTCAGGTCCAAGTCATATCCTGTTAACTTTATTCTTCTTCTCTTCCACTATTGTGCCTCATTCTCTTATATCGCCACATCCTTTGCTCTGAAAAATGAGGCACTCACCAGCAATGACCAAATACTACTGTGCGTCTTCATGCTGCGTCTTTCCCGTGAATGTTTACAGACATTGGCTTATAATTTGCCAGTCGAGCTTGTTGGGGTTAGTCTTCTTATGGGCAGATCAGTGTCCATCGAAGAGGATTTTTGGCAGCGGAAATGTCACATGGCCCAGATTGGGGAAAGTAGCCACATGTCAAAGATATTTCTTGGAAAAAAATCAATTGAGACAAACTGGCGACTTTCAGTATCTGGCTTTGTGATATTATGGATAGGTGCTCGTCATATTGTGCTGTTTTTGTAATCCGTGTCAGTTTGATCTCTGTTCTGAGACCCCTAAGGAGCTTAAGCTTTGTCCTCAGACGGAAGTTTCTATATGATGGCAGGCTATCCTAGCCTACCAAGAGACACCAGAACTCTTAAATCTTTCACAACAGTCATTGCTGTTGTCTGTAGAAATTGCCGCCACCTTGCTAAACATTAGCTTCTGAACCAATTCTGCAGGCTAATTAATACTAAAGCCAAGAGTGTTTCCACTGCTGTCGTCACATGCTGAACGGATCGCGGGCGTCGTTGCCAGATGGTGAAGTTTACAGAAGCTATCAAAACGGGCAATTTTCAAAGAAATGCTGCAGCAGTATTGAGACTGAAATTATGAATCTTAATAATATCTTTGGTAGGAAGACCTTATTTCAGAAAAGTAAAATGCATCAGGGATAACACGAGTTTACTCTCCATGCATGTGCAGACACCATCCTGTCACCTGGAAGCGACATAAAATACCATCAATCTTATCTTGGTCAAACATGAGCTCTTATAGCTTAATTTCCATCAAATATATGCTGAAACATTTGTGTTCATATATCATGTTCAGCATGGCGGCAGTTAGCTTAGCAGCGCTGTGATTTGCTGTTAGCTATCAGATTTCATCTCAGAAAATTCTGTGCTATATATAATTAATCAAATATGCCCTGGAAAGATCAGTTATTTAGGATTAAACCCAGCAGTGGTTTATACAGAGTTTTAATACATACATACATGGCTTTACTTCACAAATTGCTAAATACTGAAATTGTGATATTCAGACTGCTAACGCTCGTCTCCTCTTCCTGCAGGCATCACTACCGTCTTGACCATGACAACTCTCAGTATCAGTGCCCGCCACTCCCTGCCCAAAGTTTCTTACGCCACAGCCATGGATTGGTTCATTGCAGTCTGCTTTGCTTTCGTTTTTTCCGCCCTGATCGAGTTTGCGGCCGTCAACTACTTCTCCACCCTGCAGGCCAACCGGGAGCTGCGAAAGGCGGCCGCAATGAAAGTGGCGGCTCAAGAGGCGGCAGCTGCTGCAGCGGCCGCAGCCCCAGCACCGGCCGCTGGGAACGATGCAGAGGTTTCCTCGGTGAGTCTGGCTCAAGTTTGCTCAATATACGCAGGTGATGGTGTTGTGTAGCGATATATTCTTTTTAAAAAATACATTTTTCTCTGGAAAAAGAAAAGAACAATCAGATCAAGGATAACTTCATCAAACTTCTGTCAGTGTATGTCTACCTTTAACCCAGATCTTAAAATGTGACAAAGTACTCTTGACTCATTTTGAATTGTCAATCTCTGTCTATTTAACGTTTGAAACAGCAGAAAACGGGTTCGCTGTTATATCATCATAATTATTTATGTATGTTGATGCTGACGTGAGTAGAAGCTCATTCAGCTTGTTTGGAGCAGAAATTCTATATTGGGAGAACCGGACTCCCAGTGCTGGGCTCCTCATGTGGATCCTCAGCCTGGCCTCTCTCTCCTGGACAATCATCCCCTGACCCCCCCCCATCTCTACTTCATCCCTCCTCCCAGCCTTTAAGACACGCGTGCATATATAATCTCCGGTACCCACTCAAACACATCCATAAGCATGTATAGATTTTTCCGTGTAATCTGCCTCCGCATCAGTATAACTCATTCATCAACGGAACGTGCACGTATTGCACATGCGTTGTCCCTCTCGGCCAGTCCTGTCTTCTGGCCTATAACCACTGTCCACAATGGCCCCTGAGAGTGACGCAAGGAGACAGGCAGTGGCTCTGTGGATAATGTTGCTACAGATTATGTAAGAGCCATAGATTAAGGGAATATCCAGCAGATCAGCGCGCGCTCACAGGGGGGGCGGCCGCCACACTGACGGTGGAGTGGGGGCTGACAAAGCCCGGCCAGTCCATTTCTGTGGATTCTGTGGAGCAAGCTAAAGAGATGAGCAGCCACTGGGGTTTGATTGAGTGTGTGTGTGAGCATGTGTGTGTGTGTGTGTGTGAAGGGAGAGTTGCACTGAGAGGAAGAGAGTGGGAGGGATGCATCACGGAAAATGACTGCTTTCAACAAATATGTAGGAGGAAAGACTCTTCGTTACACAGAGTTAAAGGGGAGAAAAAATACATTGTCATATCAGTGCAAATAGAAATGCAGCCGTCCATCACGCAGTCACGATTTCAGACCGACGTGACCTGTCGAGAATACAAGGTAAACCTGAGCAGAAGCCTCATGGGAACCAGAGATAAACGCCGCCTCTAATGAATCAAACCTTCAGCTGTAAACACCAAGAGAAAGCGGGTGTTGGCGGTGCGTCTAAACGGCATTGAAAGCACTCTGAGAGGCGTGTGTGAGTAGGTGGCTCAGTATGTTTCTGGAAATTAACGGAAAATAAGGCAGCTGTGGGAGGAAGGCAAAGACAATCGAGGCACCTTTATTTATAGGCCCCGCAACAGGTGCCAGCAGTTGGATCGGTGATCGCTGCTTAGGGGAAGACACGTGTTTGTCTGATGTGGCCTAGAATTTAAGAGTGATGGCGATATTTGATCCTAAGGAAGAGGAAGATCTGATCTCCTCAGCCTGGATTTCCTCAAGTGTTTCCTGCTTCCAGCTGTGTGACAGATTAGTGGGATCAAGAGGAATGGTCCCACCCTGGAACTGGTATATGTGTGGCTCTGTCACGACCCCTTTGTCAATGATTGTCTGGAATTCTGGATTTGTCTGGAAATGCATTAAAAATGTTCTAGTTGTTGTCATTTGCATGAAAATGATACAAAAGCATTCAGAATTAGGATTTTTTTTTTTAACATTTAATCAAGAAGAACTGGCATGTATCCACTTTAAGGAGCAAACTGAAGGCAGTTTTTCTGGTCTGCGCTGAACATCTTAGCTTGACCTGTTCAGAAAAAAGAGCAGAACAGCTCAGTGTGTAAGAACCATCAGCAGAGAACTTAACAGGTTTTAAAAAATCCTAATACAAAAACTAAGGCTGCAAACTGGATCAAAACTCCTAACAAGCTAGTGGCTCCATGTGTTAACAATACGGTAAAGTTTTCCTTCTCCAGCTATTGATCTTGTTGTTAGGTGTTGTTCCTTGAGGTCTCGACTCCACTAATTTGACCTGTTTTCCAACTGTGAGCATGAAAAAGAGTTCCATTTTCATTCTGTTTGATTGAATGTAAATAAGCATAAAAATGGATCTGATGCATGTTTACAGTTGCTCTTCATCGATATAAAAACACCAGTTGTGCACATCCATCCCTACTACCATCTAATAATCATCCACAAGTGAAAACACCCACGCAGCACCCACACGGATGGACCTTCTTGCACTTACTGGCATATTAGTACCACACCGTTAGCATAACCTCAGCACACACACACACCCTTTTTTATATATATGAAACAGTTAAATGCTGCTTCCACCCACTGACACATGCATTTGCACACATTTGTGCAGCATCCAGCCCTCCTTGTTGTCAAGGGGCTGGTGAAGAGAAGCTGGTCGTGTCAAAAAAGGCCACATGAGTGGACACACACCCTCTGCCAGGCATGATGATCATGCATCAGGATATGGAGACACATGAAGCCTTTTATCATTAGTCCTTTAATATTAAAGCATATGGTCGCTATATGCTTGTCTGCTTATTGATGTCGTTGTGTCAGCAGTGATGTGACGATGTGCTTTCACAATGAAAGCCTTGCACATGTTTTGTTTTTCTTTTTTAATACCGCTATGTTGGATAAAAATAGACAGCGCTGTTTTAGCGGTAGATGCGTCACTTTTCCATTGCTTTTTATCAGCAGTGTCACTGTCAGTGTCATAAACGCACTTGAATATAAACGGGGAACAGTCGAAAAGCGTTGCAGATGCTTCATCAGGCGACATCAATAAGATATTAAAAATAACTTTTTAATCAATAACAACACTAAATACAGAAACACAACAGGCAATGAATGTGTCATCTTGCTTGCTCTTCACCTTATAATTGCTGAACCGATTCAAATCTGGAGGTCAGAGGTCAACATAGTTGCAGCTGCGAGGGTATTACAGAAATATGTGTTTCATCACTCCCAGAACATAATCAGTCTCAGAGTAGATATTTGGAATGGTTCCACCTTCAACTGATTAATATTCTCCCCTGCCCAGAGGAGTGTGTAATCATGGTACAACTGTTGGAGAAAGCAACATGTGCGAGCGCCAATAGTGTAACTGATGAGGCATCAATCACGTGTTCATAATCAACAACGTGCCCATACACTGCCAGCATGTCGCTTGTTTCTTATGTATTCTGTGTGTTCTCTCTGTTTCCTGAAGGTGGACGCCAGCAGTGTGCTCAAAAAAAGAATGAATTCTGCACCGCCGTTTGATCGACCTGCAAAGACCTTCCCCAACCCGCCTGTCAACGCCCAGGCCTTCTTGCAGCAGGGCTCGGCTGTGCCGGCCAACAACGTTCTGACCGGCACCAGCATTATCGACAAGTACTCACGAATTCTCTTCCCTCTTTCTTTCGGCGCCTTCAACCTGGTCTACTGGATCGTCTATCTCACCAAGGACACCATGGAGATGTCCAGGTGAGTGCGTGCGGCTGATCGGAGATGTCTAGAGCAAACGACTGGTCCAGTAAAAGACGTGAACCAGTTTGAGGCAGCCAGCGAATCAGGGAATGGGAAAACGGGTCAAAATTTGCACCCCTTTAACTCTTGAACAAAACACTGTTACAAAACTCTAACTGTGGTGGTTTAAAAATGGATCAAAATGGGCCAAAGCATGTCCTACTTATATTTACAGAAAGAGAATTTAATGAGTTGCTTAAATGAATGATGATGATGAATAAGTAAAAGCTTCTGAATTTTCCTCTCATGTCGAAAAAGTTGCGCTAATGTTGATGGAGAGTTCATCAGAGTTGGCTCCAGGTTTGTTTAAGGCAACAATAAAACTGCATGCCTACAGTGTATATCTGAGGCAGCTGTTGAATCCAGTTATGTGATTTTAAATGTATTATTTCTTGTACTTAAGAGCTTAAATATTATTCTACAGCCATGTTTTGCGTTTTTACATTGGTTCCATTTAGAAATGAGGCAACAAAGTGGTTCCCAGTGTTTACATGAACATAAAAATATGATAACAGGAATCAGATAGAAATAATTGAATCTGACGACTTGGCTGCATTTCAGAAATTCAATGTACAGGTTTGAAACCATTTATGCGATTTCTTTCTGAGTGACTTCCTGAACCATCTGATCTTGTCTCGTTAAACTTGGCTACCCTAACAGTCTGTGTATTAGCTGTGCTAATGTTGGTGCTAACACTGCTGCTGCTTTACCCTCCATGTTGTCCCTTTTTCTCCATTTTTTTTCCTGATACACAAATCGAAAGAAAGACGACATCAGAGTGTTGAGGGAGGATCTAGGTGCCATTATCTGATAAAGCAGGTCGCATTATGCTGTTTACATGATCACTTATAATGACACTGATAATCTGATAACTCCAGATATCGGATAATGATCGGATTTTTATTGTCATGTAAGCAGGCTCACCGTTGCGCTGCTGCCAAATGTTCAGAGGTTTGTATTTTTTGCAAGCGCTTTTTAATGTCATCAACAGAAATGTTTGATCCAGCATTGCTGCTGAAGGTAGGATGATGGCATGTTTCTGGCGCTGCACCACCATGTAGTCTGACATCAGTAATGTCAGACATCATCACCACTGTGGATCTTCTGCCAAAGCTGCCTCTCACTGCAGAAATCACTGTCTTTTAATGAACACATACATTTCTGTTGATCTCGCACTCCCGAGAGGTGCAACGGCTCAATCGCGTATTTACATATGCACCATCAGCCCGGGCCCGGTTTTACATTTACATGCGCACTGTCAACATGCCCCTCGACTCCAGGGCTTTTCAATTACGTGGGTTCACCTCCTTTCAATCCCTTTCTTGCTCTTTCTCTAATAATGGAAAGGCCCTGCAGCCTGCGCTGGGAAAAAAAAAGCGTTATATGCCGTGGCAGCGTTGGCAGACATTTGGGATAGCTTTGTGTGACTAAGCCTCTTACTGACATTCTCCTAACTGTTTCTATTAATTGAAACAGCCATAATGGGGGCCAGAAGTCAGGAAACGTGATCAACATAACATGCATCATGCATATCTGAAATAAGTGAATATAATTCAATTTGATTTATAGTTTAGTAAATATCTAGATATATTCCAAAGTTTATGCATATGCATATATGAAGAAAGAGTGACTGAGATGCTACATTAGGTAGGAGAGCGATGAAAAGAAAGGAGGTTATGTAACCTATATCAGTGTTTCTACTGTGGTTTAAAGTTCCAGAGCTGCAGAAACTCGCAGTTGATCGGCCAGAGAGCAAAATCAGTCCAGCCACAAGGTGTCAATGTGATTGATGTGGTTATGTTACTCCCATGGTACAGTAAAACATGCTCTACTCGATATTGCAGTTGAAATTACAACAGGAAACACAAGGTTGCCTGTGTAGAAATGACAAAAAAAGAAGTGTTCTTATAGTTAAAGAGTTCGACTTTTGAATTCTTCTCGTTCAACAGACTCTAGCCAACAAAATTCCACAAAATAAATCAACAGGCCATAGAAAGTCAGTTAGCTTAGCAACACCTCCCTTTCCACATCTATGCAGGCTAACTTCAAGAACAGAACACCTGATGCTACAAGCATGCTAAAATAGCACCTCCTGCTGTGGAGACCTACTTTGATACACTTCCTGTTTTAGCCTTTCCATGGTGATATATGACAAGCCAGGGCTGTGTCATGTCCTTGCTTCTGATGTAGCATATACGTTGCCATAAATGAGTGTTTTAGAAAATTGAGCTCAGCGACATCACCACAACATGAAACAAATAAATGTGAATGACATCAAAGTTACACGACTGCATTGGAAGCGAGACACTGTAGCCACTTGCTTTGGTAGTAGTGAAAGAAGCTGTTCTAATCCTGTACAAAGCTTCACACTTCACACAATTAACATGTCACACGTTTGTTGTAGTTTTTCTCGCATGTACAACCGATACTATTTAAGGCCTCGTTCATCCAAACAGATCCAGATAATGTGCCTGCTGATGATGAGCGGCTACCTAGATGAGCTGGGCCATAAGCAGACCCTTTCTGTCAGAGCGTGTGTGCAGGTGGACTCGAGTGCATCTGCTTTGTGAGAAAACGCAGGCTGTGCCGACTGACTGCAGGCTGTTTTAATGAATGGCGCCATTAAGGGTGAGACATGAAGGAAACAAATTTGCTGAAAACGCTTCCTTCCATGAGGGGCCCCAGCTGTTTGGCTGACTGCTTGCCGACTGCTTGGCTGGCAGGCTGACTGGTGGATGTATGTCAGAGTGGGGATAGCAGGTGATAAGGCTTGCTCCTCTTTATTGCCCATTAGCGCGTCACACTTGAAAAATAACTTCCTGGTTGCTGCTCGTAAATCAAAACTGCTAAATGCCGTTTCCAGCTCAAGTTTCTGTCTTTGACGGCGTCTCTGTATTTTAGTAACTTTGGTGTAATGACTGTTCAATTACAAGCCATTCAGAGGGGGGTCGGTGTAGAGGGATATAAATAGCGATTCTTTATCATACGTCTCTGCGTGGCCCCTTGGGAATTGGAAAAGCTGCCTTTATCACCCAGAGTGTGTGTCTTTGCATGAACACATCCCTCTACCTGTGTTTACATGTCTCTCCGTGTGCACGGTGAGGCATGGAAACAAATTCTTTGAGAGATATAATTTGTTATGAAAGAGAGCGCTATTTGTTCTCGGGATTCTCTCCACATGCCCGCTCCATCTCTCTCCAGCCACCCTCACGCTCAATTTCTTTCTCTATTTCTCACTTTATCACAGTCTCTTACCTGTTTTTCTCCCACCCATCTCCCATTTCACTCTGACACGCTGCACGCTCTCTGCGTCACCTTCGATAAGAGGCCATCCCAGGAACGGAGCAGAGCGACATCTGTCCACCTGATCCGCTTCTCGTTAATCACGCAGCCACTTTCAGAGCATAGAGCACTCGTCTGCGGTTACGCCGGCTGTCTTTTAGGCTTCGTTTGTTCCAGATTGTTCATCTATTTATCGGGGCAAACAGAATTAATGGAGAAGTGAAATGGTCCAATCACAGCCTCTGCAAGGGCCAACAAGCCTGTCTGTCACCAGTTGTCGGAACGATGACCCATCCCTGGAGCCCAGCACCATTTATGTCACATCAGCTGCTATGATCAGTTTTTCCTAAGGCAGTTTTTTTTTTTTTTTAATCGGACTGGTTGCCGCTGTGTAACATTTCTAATTTGAAAAAATGTAAACAGGTTGCTAATCACAACTAATGAAGTGGCATACTGACTTGAAAATAGTCACTTTCTGGTGTATAGGTTATTAATCCACAATTATCTACGGCATCTTCTCCGTTTATTAGGCAGAGTCTCCATCAATCTGCTTGATTATTTCTTATTGATTATGAGTAAGGTGGTTCTCCGTGAGGTCAAATGGTTGTTGTTCCGCAAGGAAAATCATTCTCTAAAATGACTTCCAGTCTCATAACTAAGTCCTACATATTGATTGTTGGTCCTTATGTTTCTATTTATGATAGCAGAATGGGGAATATGTCCTTAATATGTGAATTTAAAGCTTTTATGATTTAAAGCTTTTTATGAAAAACTCAAAATAAAATAAATGAAATTCAGGAGCTCCATTATACATATGTTAGCAGTTTTGGAGTCTGTGAATTTGCAAATCTGGTGACTCAAACAGAGTTTTAACCCCCGCATTTGCCATTAAGGCACCTGATCCCGGCTCGCATTGGCAATGACCTCATCTGCCATGTCCTCCACCCACAAATGCAGAAAATGTCTGTTATTTTGCCACCAGCCGAGCTTCTGCGGCTAAAAATGGCTGTCAGCGCTGTCAAAAGTGTCTCCCGCTCTAACACATCAGGTGGAAGAGGTGGAGGTGTGAAACACCTGGCATAGGTTCCCAGACAAGTTTCACAAGGTCTTTTGTGAACAACTTTGGCAGTGAGGGTCTGAATAAATTGAGGTGTTTTAAAAGAATTTGCCTGGAAACACTTTAAGCCTTGGCAGCATGGTTGAACTGGAGTGTGCTCTTGCATCACTTCTATGTGTGCTCAGGCAAATGAGGACAGAGAGCGTGGGAGTGTGTGTAGGTGTCCACACGTATACATCTGTATGTTTGGATGTGACAAAAGATCTGGACTGTATTTCAACTATTACGTGCACAGATGTCACTAATCCTGTTTTTTGTCTGTCTATTACAGGGATACTGTCTAAGCCAAGAAATGTCCTTCCTGGAAGTCTCAGGTTGTTAAACACCTGTACGGACATGCAAATACAAACACACAGATACACATGCACAATAAGTAGATGACAGACGTTTGACAAGCACTATGCCGCCTCAGTGCATTGTATTTCCCTTTCAAAGTGAGCGTGGTGAGAGCCGATGAACCAGCTTCTGCCAATCTGACCTGGGTCCTCTCGGTCTGTGGGCTATGCCCTGGAACCATCTCAAACAGATATCGCATCGCTGTGTGTCTCTTCCCTTTCTTCTATTCCCAAATATTTAAAAAGAAAATGTGTTTGAGGAGAGTTTTTTTTTTTAACTGTTTGTCCTATTTTTCCTGCCCAAGTGTTTTGGGCAAAATGTGAAAGCTAAGCTAGCTAGGCTGTAGAGCCAGAGGCAGAGTTCCTTTTCTTGATGTATTTAACTCTATATGCATGCATTTCCACACAAGAGAAATGTTGCATGTTTCTGAAATGAGACTACCCTGATGCTCAGAAAACACTGGAGGGAATAAGTGTCCCCATTGCCCGACTGCACCCACTTTGACTGAATGAATGACTCGCAGGATCTCCGTCTCCTGGAGCTCTTCCCTGTCTGCCGCACGTTGGCGGACAAGTTGGGTTCACTTCATTGTTTTAATTGAAATGATTGAGTTCTGTGGATGACTAGAACAAACTTCAAAAGCATTTGCAGATGTGTTGGCCTGGTTGCAAGCCCACTTTTATGAAAAAGCGATTTCCTACAGAGAAAAATATTTGACCATAAAAAAAGTCACCGAAATATCAACCGTATGGTACAGAAAACAGACACAAACTACAGTGAACTATGCAGATTTTTCAAGGGAATCAGAATTTAAGTTAGCTTGACATTAAATGTAGCCAGAGAGATTATTGTGTATTGAAACAACATCCTTCAGTGTACTATGAATGTTGTAATTGCATTGGTAAATGATGTTATTATTATATTTATTATTAAAAAATTGTGCAATAACCCACTGCTGTGCATAAAATTAAGAGCATATCATTTATGTTACCCGGAAAACATCTCCTCTGAGTAAATTTAAGTTTTTCATAAAATGTTTCATTTTTCATGTACTGTAGCTATTTTAATTGAAATTAATTGATTCCTGCATGCTCCCTTTTCTGACACTGAAACTATGGTTTCTGGTATGATTACGAAAGCAGCAGAAATAGAAACCTAAACCTATTATCATCAATTACTCTGTATGAATGTCAAAAACATGTTCACTAATAATCCACTTGTGTGGATTTGCATATAATTATGCAGCATTTCCAATTACAGAGGTATGATAACATGTTAAAAGCATGTTCAGCCCAGCATCGCTCATTCCTGTGCATGCTCTCATTAACACGGGCACCTTTTTAATTCAGAAAACATACCGGAATTGATCACTCTCTCTGGCTCTTTAGTTGGTTAAAAGAGGAGCTGACCTAAAAACGTCAGCTACAATATGGCATTTCTTTTTCATATGTGAAATTTCTAACGGGAACTACCTTGAAAACTGACTTCTTTGGGTCGTTTACTATCATGTTGCTACATTTTATTTTTAGAATGGAACAAGAGGCACTTTGTTTAATTATGTTCATCATGATGAGATTAATTTATGAACAAACCAGCATGATAGAGCTCAGTTCATCCATGCTGAGGATACGATAAAAGTAATAATGTATGATTAAACCTTGCAGGAGGAACAATATGCAACTAATGGAAAATGCAATACAAACTCTCCTGTTACATAAAATCATTGTTTTTGCTTTTACTTTTACTACAAAATGACAACTTTATTAATATTGGACTGCAAACTTCATGCCAAGTATTAGAAATATAATCTCTGTTCATGACTAGTGAAAAACGGGTGACAGGAGGCTGCTCACTCTCTGCAGGTCAGCAAAAGTCTGTATGAAAACCCCTGGGATGGACTCATGACGTTTATTTCTTTTATATTCTGTTGCATGTTTATGTGACACACGCTGGGTGTTCAGAACAGTTTCTCCTCCTCCTCCTCTGAGACAAAGGCTTCGGAGCATTGCAGTCGTTGCCCCGTCTTTGCAGCTGAACTGGGGAAATCCTGACGGCATCTAGAACTGCCATCTGAATCCCGGCGGAGCCTCAAAGAGGCCCCGAGAACTCCAGCGGTGATGGAATGTGTTCCAGCGGCTGGACAGCCAGACAGAATCCACAGCAGTGGAAGAGCGTTTTTGGATGCGTGTGAATGTTTTTCAGTTTTTGTACGACTTTGTATGAGCCGACCCAATTGATCTGCACTCTGACCCAGCTGCTCGACTGCATGACCTCTGACCCTTTGTGCTTGTTAGGGTTCTTGAATGTAGAAGGTTGTGAACTCCAGATTCCAGGATTCTCTCGCTATGGTAAATGCAGCCACAAATTGCCCTTCTCATCTGTTTACATCAGAGGCTTCACCGACCATTTCGTTTAACCTTTCACTTTTTTCATATCTGCGTTTGCAATGAATGCTGTCCGTTGCTACTTTATTTGTATATTTTGTGAATATAACTTGCCTCCGTAGGATGTTTGTCAACTGTCAGACCCCGCCTGAAGACCGCCGACACCTCAGTCATCATATGTAATGTTTGAAAATGACAGATTGCAACTTTTGTTGTATGTTTGTACTTTGGTTCCTGCAGATTTTCCCTTGTACTCGCTGCTCTCTGTCAGTGTTTATGGTTTCCATGACAGCAGAAGACAGACTCAGTCTCCTTCACAGGACTGTACAGTATATGTTCAATAAAACCAGAAACTACACACACACACACACATATATATATATATATATATATATATATATATGTGTGTGTGTGTGTGTGTGTGTGTGTGTATGTGTGTGTGTGTGTGTGTAAATAAAGAATATTTATGTCTTCCACTTTATTAGAGTGTGTTTAGGGACACGCAATATACATCATGCTTTTACTGTGTTATTCAAAGAGGACAAGAATATATAAAGCTAATTATGATGTTTCTATTCACTTTAATGTAATCTAAATCTTGTATTTACTTAATTATTTTTAATCAGGATGCCTTAAAATATTTTCTGTATAATTGTTCCAAGTATGAAGCCAACTATTGTCATGATGTCCAAGTATCAAATCTTTCTATATCTAATATATAGTTTTTGTTTACATATTTAACATAAACTGCAGCTTATGGAGCATCTAAACAGATAAAACCAACCTGTTTCTGCTGTCTGCAGTAACACAGACACTGAATGCCCAGACACAAGAGCAAAATACCTACACAAAACCTCCAGTTATGGATTTAAGCCTAAAGGAAAGTCAGCCTTTAACCCTATCAGTGTTAACTTTCCATTCATCCACCGAGAGAGGTATCCCCCCCAACACCCACCACATCACACTCCTCTCTCTCCGTCTGCTTTCATTCCAAGACTTTAAGAGCAGCCCAGAAGGCAGAAATATCCAGAAGACCGAAAAAAAATAGGGAAGTTTTAGCATCAAACTCTTGTGCAAGCAAGCTCGGGTGGCTGTAGCCAATCACAAAAGGGTAGAGTGCCACCTATTGGTACACAACCTGAGTAGTCTTGTATTTAATCACCACCAATCTACCCCCCTTCCCCTCCTCCTTCCTCTCCATCCTCCCACAGACGCTGGCAGTCTCCACCCACTCACTGACTCACCATATGTTTCCACACACGCACAGAGAATATCACACTTTGTGAGTAGACCAGAGACACGTAAAGTTGCACAAGGATGCTCGGCTTTTAAGATTCAGTACAGGAAGTCAAATTTAACTGGTGTCACAAAAGTGACCTGATGACAGTAAAAAGTTAGTATTAACAAGCTCCATTTTGTGTTATAAAATTCTATTTATATCACACATAGGAAGGGAAATATCTTTTTTTTTAACTCATTGGTGTTGCATCAACTGGGTTGTCAAGGCAACGTAAAGGTTTCTGAGCTAAAACGTATCCTGCAAGACCAACTGAAAAAATATATGTATTTATTTTTTACTTTTCCAGTCAAATCTCAGTCATCCCAGGAAGGAGAAGTGGAAGCACAAGATTTAATAATATGGTATAATGAAAATTATGCATATTTATACATTTAAAGAATGAATATGCAGCAACAACTAAGCCAATTATATAAATAACAACACTGGGCACTGCTTTAAATATAATCCAAAGATGTTGAAGAGCATTGACCTGCTGAAATCAGTGTGTTCCTTAATCCTAATTATCATCATGTAGGAAATTCTCTGTTAACGAGGTCAGAGGAAGCAAACATCAGAAAAAGACTCACTTGTTGTAAAGCAGCTGATCAAACCTATGACATGCGAATAAGCTTGACCTCTGTTTAATACTAACTCATTAATGTTGAAACTATGGTAGCCTCTCTGTGGAACTGACCTTTTCATTTCCCACATCAGTGTAAGTGCATGTACAATCTCATCACATGAAAAGGTATTTCCTGGTTAACTTGATGAGGAACATCCTGTTCTGATTAGACCTGCACATGGGAAAAGAGTTAAAAATAACCACCGAATCAGAGATGAACAACCTCTTTTCACATTTGGAATGGACACAGAGGAAACCTCAATGAGACACTTTAGAATTTGGGCCAAATCACATCCGACAAGGAGAAAAATCGATTCATGTTTATGCTGTCTGTGTAAACTCTGGTGATTTGTTTAAAGGTGTAAAAAATTCTTCTTTTCTGCTGCTTATCACTTTTGTGCATTGCTGTTGCAGGGATTCAGATGGTGCAGTATTAAAGACATGGCAACATACGGTACATAGTAACTCCTAGCAAGCATATCATTACAATTCTCCAGGATACCATGGCAACCAACTTTTTTCTTCCTGCAAAAGGTTAGTAGGAGCCTTTAGAGAAGATGGCAGAGCACCAGTGGCTGGGTCTCCCACGCTGTCGGGCAAAAAGTCACACTTGTGTAACTTCTGTATCACTCTTCCTCTGCAAAGTGCCGATGACAGCAGCCTCATCATCTCTCTCAAAGCTCTGCAGCTTATCAATTATGACATTTTCAAATGATAGTGTACATTTTCTATCATATTAAAGAGTGTTCATATTTTTGCTGCTAATTATATCCATCTGTTTCACAAAGCTGGTAATTAGTAACAAGGAAAGTTTTGGGTTGCATGATGTGATGCTGTACTGCACTGTACATCGACTCTATGGAACTCTATTGATGTAAGGCTGTAGCCAAGGCAACTAGCTAACAAAAATTTGCCGGCTCCAAACATGGTGTAAGACTTGATAACAAAACAGGAGCTAATCAAATGCTGCTCCTATCAGAATATTAGTGGATTAATAATGAAAGGACTATTTGACTCTGTTATTCATATTTATTACGATAGACAGTTATAATTTTTTTAAATGTAGAAAATACATGTGCTGCCCTCTTGTGGCTGAATGAATCCACATAGTGGTGATGTGGAATTCTGCAATAATTGGTGGTTGAGTGTCATACCAAGACCATTCTGTTAAAGACACTAATGTGCCATGAGACAGATAATGTTTGCTACCACAGTGCCAACATTTCTGTTACTATCAGTCATCAGAGCAGACTAGCTCTGAGACTAGTCTGAGACTAGTCTGAGACTAGACTTTACTTTTAAGACAATATTTATGCAAAATATATCTGAAATGTTTTTGGTGTTAATATTGACACTGTTAAGCAAAATAAGTCAATTTGAGGGATTAGAATAAAGAAAGAGAGAGAGCAAGAGATAGAGAGAGGGAGAAAGAGAGACGGCGATGGGGGAAGCACATTTGTACTCAAAGACGAAAAAGAACTATTAATCTTGGTGTGGACTACTGTATTTACAAAGCACACGCACCCATTAATCCACATAACATGGCATAAGAAATAAGCTGATGTGCTGTAGAAATATTTTAGAAAGTAAATTTAATGATGGGTTGTAGATCTACTATTTTTGTGGTACGTGATTTTTTTAAAATGTACACATCAAATATATTGTCATATTTAATGACATTTGAAAGAGTGCCTGAACAACAACAACAGAGTCATTTCATAACATCCATCTACATCAGCTTCCAATTGCATTAAAGCATCAGTATGTTGATGGAACTGTGGTTCCTGGCTCAGCTCTGAAGAGGCAAATAGTTTATGGGTAGTTTAACAGCAGATGAAATGAACAAAGATAAATGGAGTGAGGCTGCAGGGAGCCTGGAAGGACCAGTGCAGGTAAGACAATGTTTATTACTTGTATACTGTAAGCAGAATTTAAATAAGGTCAAGCTGATCACATTTAAATAAGTGAGGAAATTAACCTTCTAGCACTTGCCTGATGCGCCACACAGACACAAGAAAACTATTAAATTATTGGAGGATGCCAAGGTGCATTACACGTTAGAGAAGTCTAGTCTGCCATCATTGCATATCTTAAGTGGATGATTGATGACATGCTGGTTGCTGTGGACAGAATCTATGGTAATAAGGACCACAGGGGACCTCCTGTGGGTCTGGAACACAAGCTGAGCAGGAAGAGGTGACAGATACTCCCAAACATAGCAGGTGCTGCCTTTTTTATGTGCATATGCAGATGGACAGGCATCAACGTGTGTTTTTACCTTAAATACCTAAAATATGAGTTTAGGTGAATCTGCACACAGTGAATTAGGATAGCAGTGTAGACACTGAATGCACTTGGTGTATGTGTGTGTGTGTGTGTGTGAGTGTCTGTCTGTGTATGTGTGTGTGGGAGGTCTGTATGGTGTGAGTAGAAATATTAGACAAATAAGGTCAAATCCACATTACCATGGTAACCCTCCATAAGAGATCAGCTGGTCCATCTGTCCCTCGGCTAACTTTGAGATGGTTCTCCCACACCTCAGACCAGCTGTTGTTGTTATTGTCATACAGGATCCCAGCGTTCACTCATGCAGGAAGATCCTGTCCTACATGCACTTTCACCAAGTTCAGTTTGGAAAAATGGAAAGAAGGAGAGCAGGGAAGGTGTTCAGGAACAGCCTGGTAAAAAGCCATTTCTCCAGGATTGTGATTCTGCTGCGTTTATCCTCCTACACACAGTCGCTCTCGCCAGGTCGAGTTTTTGTAATCTGCCACTACATGCTTAGTTTAATCAGCTCAATCAGATTGCCTCTGAATGGGACGTTGCAGATGAATGTCCGACCGAAGCAAGTTTCTTTTGAGAGTAAGACTCCTGACGTCTGACAAGACTTGGTGCATCAGTAAATGTTAACTAAAATAAAGTTTTAGCTCTTGTTCTAATGGTGCATTGATTTCTGTTGATGATTCCATCCCACCAGCTGCTGATTCCCCTCCGCCTTCAATCTCACCTTCAATCTGCATAATTCTACTCATTTTATACATTTAAGCCACTTAAATGTGAAAAGCCAGACTGACAGTTTTATTGTAAATTCACTGTGGTGTTACATTGAGGGACAAGTGATGCAAAAGTACCAGTGTTCCAATAATTACAGAGGACAGAACGTTCAGTTCTGCTCTCGTCTTCTACGTATGTTCTAATTCAGCTGCCCTTTCCTTTCAGCATCTTTCAGACAGAAGTAATAGTTAAATATAATCTAATTACAGCATTTGAGGCTTGAAAAGTTGGCCTCATTTGACATTTGAAGACGCACAAAAAGCGAAACATCACTTTAAATGTCTTTTTCTTACCAGGACCAGGATGAACTTTGCTCCTTCTCTCTTCATCCAGCAGTTCTGTCAGCCTTTGATGTGTGATCAAATCATGCTACTGCCGCAAAAGCTTAAACAAATATTTTGGTGCAGATGATGTGCACATGTTCCTACAATCTGTCAGAGTAAAACCCCCAGAGTTATTACACATTCCTGCAGCATGAGACATTTCAGCAGCACACTTTACAAGACAAAAAAAGGGTCAAATGTTAATCAAAGGTAAGACCGGTCTTTTCTGCCCAGGGTTAAGTCCAGGGTTGTGATGCAATGAGATCAACTTTTTTTTAAGTGCTTTTCAGTCTTTCAAAGGGATATTTTCTGGGTAATTTCTCACTGCGGTAGCTATTCTGGTCATGAAATGACTAAGCGACTAATGAGCTGTTTCCATGAAGACTTCTCCTGAGGTTGTGTGTCTCCAGCAAGATGTTTAGGAAAGGAGATGGAGTGAAGAGATGAGACAGAATTAGAGGAAGAGTGTCAGGAGTAATCAGAGAAGGTTGAGGAATGGAGCAGATGGTTTGGATGGATGGGTGATGATTAAAGCAGGGTTTGCAGCTCTAAGGCTGACGTCTTAATGGGAGTAATTGTAATTATTACCTACGCTGTGTCTCGGCTCCTTCCTCATGAAAAGTTACCGCCGACTGATTGCGAGCGGATCTGTTTGATCTGGAAGCTTCCCTGGGAGGTTTCCTGTGAAAATTTCTGCTGAGAATGCTCTGATGTTTCACCTGAGACCTGCGCTCAGTTATTTTTGGGACTGGATGTGATAATCAGCTGTTAACACAGGCTGTCTCAACTTTAGTAGCCTTTTCTTTTCCAGCTTGTCGTACTGATGATATTGGTCGTAATGTGCTTCTGACTGATGCCTTCTTCCATTTGTTTGCATTTCAGTCCTGCTAAAAAGGTGTTCTGAATAATTTTGTGCATTGCATTCAACCAAACCCTAAATTATATGAAATTGCGATTAAAAAAAAAAACAAAAAACCTGACAGTTATCCATATTATGTAGTGGTGGTGGTCAGAAGGCGGTGGTGATGTGAAGTTTTAATTCAACAAATTAAAAAAAAAAAAGTATTTACTGCAGTTCAGGGCACTGGGAGATACAAGCTGTGATCAGATTTTACAAGTTCACTAACTTCTTCAGTGCAGAGGAAGCGTTTGGGAAATATTCAGCAGATTGTGATTCGCCTTCGTCTCTTGAACCCGAATGATAATACGGGAGTAGGAGTAGCACGGGGATGTTGGGCTCAGTCAATAACATCTTTGCTGAATGCTCCATGCGAGCCCTTTATTCAATCTTATGTAAAATCTATGCTTTTCTGCTCGTGGGTGGGTTTTGCATGACCAAGATGAAGGCAAAGCTGAAAAACATCTCAGCTCAGGATGAAAAACATCTGTTTTCTTTTCTCCATTAATGAAACCGCTCTTCTTCCCAAGCGTATTATTCCTCTAGTCACACACATTTTCTCTGCAGGAAGATTTAGTGAAAGTGTTACACTTAAACCCTGTGTATAAGGACAATCCTTTGGTTTAAAATGTGAAATTAATTAAAAACAGCTCAGTGATTTAACCCTAAAGTATTTCTTTAGTAATTGGTTTACCTTGAAGTGCACACCAGGAGGCATGTTGGATTTAGGGGGAAATGGGAAAGCTTGCAGGGAGGAAGAGGGTGAAGACTGGCTGCCTATTTAAGAATGAGAAAAAGGGTTTTTAAGCTTAAAATGTGATGGAATATAGAGACTGATGTTCCACAGATGGAAACATGGGTAAAAGGTAAAAACAATACAATGGAAACTGAACACAAGTGAAAACGAGGGATGAAAAATGAGAAATACTCGCTGCATCAACTCGGGAGGATGTGGAGGGAAATAGATCAGTGAAGGGACAAAGGTAAGATTAGGGAGAATGATTTCTTTCTTCGATAAAAGAAGGAAAATAAAGACACTGGATGAGTGAAACTATCAGTCCGGCAAAATTACAGAGCAGAAAGAAAAGGAATAAAAACTAAATAAGCAGGGTTGACGCAGGAAGTGAAACATGTTGGCTGAACCCGGGAAAAGAGATGAGAGCCACGTGTAATGGAAACTGTTGGAGGGAGATAAGGGATTCCCTAGATGGATGGATGGATGGATGGATGACTCAGAGCCAATAAATGCATTAACAGATGATGGGCAGATGGTAGATGGATGAAAAAAGGTATCTGAAGGTGGGCGGTGTGCTGACGGTGAAGAGTGAGAAAGGAGTGAATCCATAACAGAAACAGAGAAGAACCACAAAATGAGCAGATGCAGCAGATTTGTCAGAGAAATCAGCTCCTCCATTTACCCTCATCCCAGCGTGGATGGCAGTCTTGCAGTGATTGTTTGCTATCGAAATAAAAACTAAAAAATAAAAAAAATAAAATGAAAGACGTTTCTAGCCTGATCTGACATGCTGACAGTCAGATCAGGCTAGAAGGCTCCTCCCTGAGGAGAAGCTTCATTTTCCGGTCTGACACATGTTTTATAATTGATAATAAGGAAAACAAGACTGATGTTGATGTAAACGAGGACCTCCAACCGTGGCACTAATACACCTGCTGCAGCCGTCTTAGCCACCATCACCCCTTATTAGCCCTGTCAGCACCGGTGGTCACCGATGTGGTCCAGCACCTTTCATCAATCACTTTCAACCACCTATTGCGCGTGAATGGTGCTCGCTAGGGGTTGAAAAGCATCGTGGACGTGGTAATAGCCTAGACAACCGTCGGTTGGCCGCGTGACACACTCTGGATTTTATTTGCACTTGTGGTGTCGTTCAGTCCCAATTCACTCGCAGTAACACTAAAAAAGACTTCTTTAGAGGTTCGATGTCCACTCTCCTTAAATGGATTTTCCACCGGCATATTTACACACGGAGTCACATGATCACTGCTACCAGCTTAGGTCCTCATATCAGCACCATCAGTCTTCATTAGGTTTTTGACCTTGGACAGTGAGGAGGAAAGCATGAAGGGTGTCATCCTGCCTGAAGCCATTGTGTTTGCGATGCTTTTTTGTGTGACTTAACATCCAAATATTTTCAGAGAGTTTGCTTTTGGACCCATTTAAGGTTAAATTCATTTTTCTAGACTACGTAAGAGCTGCACAGGGATCATTTGGAGCATCTACAAGGCATTTTTATTTGCTCTATAGCATCTTTTTTGAGGTTTCTATTACCAGCACAAGCATTTAGGAGGAGATGGAATGTTTGGATATGATAATTCCACCGTTGGGACTGCAGTGTAGGTCAGCACAGCCTTCCTCATACATTCAAGTTAGGGCAGCAGAAGCCGTTATGTCAGTAACTATCTCAGCATCTTATGGAGTGAATTTAATATATTAATGGTCAGAGTTGGAATGCGCTAGTTTTATGCAGCAGCTGTTTTTTCTGCTCTTCAAACCCGCTGAAGGTCAGCGGATGAAGTCAGCTTGCTCAGAGGCACTAACGCCAACCTTTAAACCATTCTGTTGGTGGACCGCTCGAGTCAGCCAAATTCAAAAGTCAACAAAATGGTGGCCAGCAATCTTCAGAATTAGCCCACGGTTGCTGATTGGATTTACACCAGAGTCCCCGCAGATATTTTGTTGATGGCTTCTTGGGAGCTGTAATGGAATCACTGGTTTGTTGACAAGTGACACATTAATGCCTTCCATTAGGATTGTCCCCAAAGTGGGGACGAAGGGGGCGGGGGGCTTAGAGGAGGGTTTAAGGGGTTCTCCATGCAGTAACGAAGGGCAATTGCTAATTATTTTATGATTTTTGAATCAACTTGTATCTTTCTATTTTAATTCAACACTTCTTTACTCCATTTCCTGGGGTCATCAACATTTCTTGTGTACTGTATTCTGCAGAATATAAGGTTCAGGAATTTTTGATTTATTGAAGACTTTTACACTAGGAGAAAAGGCTTTATTGTAGAAATTGGCTTATTGGTATGCACCAAGCACTGATTGGAGAGTTGTCTAAATCAGACAATCATTTGTCTGTGATTAAGTTAGAAAGCTGAGAAACAGAGATGCGAATGTGTCCGAGCTGCATGGAGAACCCATTTGGGCTCTAGGTGTTAAATTAATGCAGGTGTTATGGGAACAAAATTACAGAGTTTTCATTTTTCATTTTGCATCCGACTGATTTTGGAGTAGAACAAATAATTACTGGTTCAGTCAAGATGTTAATTAGCAACTGTGTCCCAGAATAACAAGCAGAAGGCTGAACGACTGAACGAGGGGATCTAATGAGATATGAGAGGTGTGAAACATCTTTCAACTTTCCAGAGTCTCCCTGTCTTTATCTATACTCTTATCTTGTCACAATCCCTTTCACTAACACACACATATACACCCACACGCACATATACACACACCCACATACGCGCACGCACACGCGCACACACACCTCCAGGAAAAAGAAGCTGCAACAGACTCTCAGTGAATATATCAGCCCACGTGTTGATAATGTCACCTTTCCAGTGTTTCATTACCTTGTGCTAACAGTCAGAGAACATCTCGCCCGCTTCCCTCCTTCACTCTGTATTTATTTTGGGATCAGTGGGATGTTTTGAGAGCAACTGCTGCTCCGTGTAATTGCCGTGGCTCTGCACCACAAGGCCTCCCTCCACATCTGGAGGGTGACGACAGAGAAGGTGAGGATGGTAGAATGGCAGATATACCGTAACTAAAGCAATGCCCAAAAGAGAGACATTGATAATTGATGATTGATAATTACTAATATAATAAAAATACCTCAGAAATTATTTAAAAAATGTATCAAAAATGTATCTGACCTTTGGGAGTATTCAGTATTAATACAAGTTTCTTTTTTTTGGTCGTATTTAAAGATTTGTCACTGTAGCATTTAGCTCCAAGTGCGTCTCATTTCCTGTTTCCATACCACATCACTAGCTGTCCCGTTGTCTTACATTCTGCCCCTCTTACACCCTCTTCCAGTCCGGTTATAGCTACTAATCTTCCATTTCTTTACCTCGTCTAATTTTTTCAAGAAACAGAAGATTTATCCTGCCAGCTCACATTTGGGATTGATTTTCCGTGACAGATTCTTGCGAAATAAGTTTGTCTGCAAGACTTTCCTTTCCAACTCCAAGTGTTTTTTTGTTTCCTGGTTTACATTGTTTTTTCTTCTCACCTGCAACTGGCTTTTCTCTCCCTTTCTTTCCATATTTCTTTCCTTTCTTCTGCACTGGCTATTTCTAATATATGAGTCAAATATATTTCACCAGACAGAGCTTATGGAGAAGAAGACAATTAGAATAATCTAATCGTTGTGACACTCATTGTAACAACATTCCAGGATTGGTTCCAGTAAATCTGGACCTACTTTCCAGGCTGTTTGACCTCAGCTTCCTAAATCTATGATTGCAGAGTGAAGCCACAAACCCTCGGCTATGCTAGTATGAAGTCTAACTAGCTATAAAACAGCTAATGTTGAACTCTCAGTGAGTGTTTCTAGATTCTCTTAATGTCTTATACACTAGTATGTTTGTAAACTAATGCAAAAAAAACCTCAGTTCTTTGTAATATATATATGTATATATATATATATATATATTTTTTTTTTTGTGAAGGAAAGCGACTAAGCGGAGCAGATGGACACTGAGTGTGTAAACTGAACGCTTGTGCGTCAGTTGGCTAAATCTCAGGGTTGTAATCAGTGTTATGTAAACTGACATTTGAAAGCGCCGCTGCTGTGCGTTCTGCCTCCACTCCGCGGCCCTGCGCGCCTGCAAACCGCAGCAGTGTCTGCGACTCCGAACCGCCTGTTTGTGCAACGTTCACACACGAGCCTCGACGTTTCTGAGAGGGGAGAAGGAGAAGACGAGCCAATACGAACGTAAACCAAGAGAGAGGAGAAAGAGGCCAGCTGGGAGAAAAAGATGGTGGAATTTAAATTCTTTTTAATGGGACAGCATCCTTGAAGCACACACCATTTCCCCAGATCAACGACTCCAGCTACAGTCATTGATGCCAATGCAGAGGCTCAGAGTCAGAGTCACTTCCTATAGTGTCCACTAGAGGCTTGTTTAAGGCGCTGCAGAGACGTGACTGGGGAGAAGTGGGAAAAAAAGGACTAAAATGTGACAGAAACTTCAGATAAAGAACAATGATTACTAGTATAATTCATTTTCTTGTTCTTATTCTGCCTATTTTTCCAATAAATATAAGAAACTAATAAAGAATTTAAAATTTTCCTGTTGAAAGCTAAAAAAAAAAAAAAAAAAAAAAAAAAGAGCTTCCTGCCACAGCGTTTGGTACATGCATGCACTCACCCACGTGGTTCAGCCATGTGTCAATAAAAAGACTTATGTTGGTTTTAACGTACAAAAAAAATCAATGGGCTCTCACTTGGGGATACAAAGATGCAAACAGAGATATGTGAGTTTCTGTGTGTGTTTCTGAACAGGCAGCAGAACCCGGGAGCTTCTGATTTCTGCTCACGTTCTGTATTTCCAGATCAGTAGCTCCTCATCCATACTAAGGTTCCCCACAAAGATCTGGCCACTTCCTCTCCACTGTGGTTTGGATGTGCATCATTCCCTCCATGAACATATGTGGGGTGTAAATCCGTGCAGATATGTGCACGGCTAGCCTGAACAGGTCTGAATGTGGATACACACGAGTTGTTTGTTGGTCCTTTGCAAACACTACAAGTTTGCTGAAGCATTTATCTTTTTATGGATTTGCTCGTGTTGTTATAGAGTTACTGCAAGATTCTGCTTTTTTAATGAATGAATCATTTATTTTCTGAGAGCTGCTTAATGGAACTTTGCTGCTTTTCCACTACATATATTTTTCCCCATATTTGTGTATGAGTGCCAATCTTTAGTGTGTTATTAATACATGATTATTGGAAGTTTTCATATAGGCACAGCTGCCCTTAACCTCTTTAAATCTGCAGCTTTATGTCTCCATGTGGAATGCCTCAGATGTTTGACAGGGATCGACAGCTGCAAGTGCAGGTTTCCAGCATTTCAGCCACCCTGAATTCATCATTCTGTAGATTTTGAGCTGGTTCATCTCTCACTCCTCCTCCAGCCAGATGGGAGCTCTGGCTGGCACGGGTGCTGTCATGCCTTGACCTGTAAGAATATTGTCCTAAACTTTGTTTTTATTCAGCAAAACTTGTTAAAACTGGACTAGAGAAGTCCTAAAACTATTGCTGATATTATTGTTTTACGATTCTAGCAATTTCATTCTAATGACTAAGAAAAAAGGTTTCTGACACACAGACAGCGTCAGCATTCATCAATATTTGGCCTTGCAAAATACAAAAGCATTGTTCCCAGGCAGTGATTATTTCCAATTCAGCCTCACATCTCTCAACTATTACCGTCATCCATCTCCCTCCGTTATGCTCCCTCTCTTTTCCTCACATGCACACAAACACGCCTCTCACTTCACCATCGGTTCCCGTCACCTGCCCAGAGATGGAGCTGTAAGCAGTCGCCTTCGATTGTCGGCGGTATTTGTGTGAATGTCTCTGTGAGAATTCTCCTTAATTGATCACTTGTGTTTTGAGAAGCTCGGCGATCTGTCTGTCACCCCGGAAGGTTGTTCAAATATAGGCGCACAGAGAGAGAGAGAGAGAGAGAGAGAGAGATGGAGAGAGGGGTGTCGCACTTCTCCACTTTTCTTCCACTCTCCTCCACAAGTGTGCACGCGGGCACGTGTTGGTTATGCATGCTTCCACGTGCACGCGCGCCAAAGCATCAAACTGAGTCACATGCAGCAGCAGCCGCGGCACGCGGTAGCGGCTGCAGCGGCAGCGTCTGGCGGTGGGAGGAGGTGAAGCGGCTCTAGTGCTGCCCAACTTGCATCATAGCGATTTTACTTCCCGGAATATTAGATATATGAATTAGTTATAGAAACAACCCTCCACGCGTGCACGTATTCAAGTTGCCACGTAGATAGATAGATAGATAGATAGATAGATAGATAGATAGATAGATAGATAGATAGATAGATAGATGTGTTTGTGAGTCCATTCCGATGTGCATTACTATAACCACGAGGAGAAATATGCATGCGCGCACGAGCGCAATCTCTCTCGCTCCAGCTCTCCCTCTCTCTCACGCACGCGCCGGCGAACGCGCACGCTCAGAGGAAACGTTGCACTGCAGACCAGACTGACGTGACTACACTGCCAGCTCACTCTGCCCTCTTTGGTGAAAATAAAGCTCCGGTTCGATCTGAAAGCGAAATCCCGACTCGTCCCCTCTGTCAAAAACGTTCCAAAATCAGGTTTACACGAGGCTTACGCAACAGTGAGCCCCACCAAATGTAGCTTGGAAACTGACCATAAGAATCTCCTTTGTCCTTGTCTTGCTCCCCTGCCACTGGTCCTCGGGGACGGAAACGTCCTCCGATTTGTAGTATAACTCTGAATACGCAGATGAGTACAAAAACACACGCCGGGTTATCGCCAGGCCGTTTTCGCCCCCTCCTCGCCTCCCAGATGCACTCAGCTCCGCGCTCCTCGTCGCGCTGAGCTCAGTCTTCAGCGGCTCGGCTGTTTGCGACAGAGGATTTGGCTGTCAACACAGACGCGGTACTGTTGTCTCGATGCGAAACAGAGACTATTAGAAGACGGTGAGTGATTCATGGAGGATTCGCTTTTTTGCAGTGAGCCGCGGACGGGTAGAGAATACGGATTTTTTTTTTACTTAATTTTGGAGGCGCCTTCTCTGCGTCTGTGCGCCGCGCGTATCTGAACCATAATCCACTGGTATTTAGCGCGTTTCGCCTCTCTACATCGTAAGTATACTGACACTTTTATTGCCGCTGGGCTTGTTGCTGAGATACCCGAGATGTCCGGATATTTGATAGCCAAATGTCAAATTTTCATCAGTGAAAACAGTCACGTTGGAGTCAAGGGGCGAGACATTCAAGCGCGACGTGGATGCAAACAAAATGCCAGGCATCCCAGAAAATTTAAGAAGATTTTTTTATTTTTTATTTTGGTGTAACTGAAAAAGATTAAAGCGACAGCAGTGCAAGTTAAATTGCGCTGCATGTAAAATGGGCGGGCTGGTCTTTATATTGGGTTGGTACAGCCTATTCTAACACTAAATGATCTGCGCTTGGACACAGCGTGGATGCGAGTTATTTTTGGATGCGGGCGTAATTCATAAGCAAAACGATTGTTTTAAAATTGAAATAGATGGGGCATGGACTAGACTCATTAGTATAGTTGAGTGGAACATTTTTTTTTTATGTCGCTGACAGACGGAGAGAGTTCAACTCACTACAGCACTGCCAATGAATAGTGAGAGAGACCTGCGCATATCGTCAGCAGCCGCTTCTCCAGCCTGAAGCTAAAATTCGTCAGATCTGAGATCACAGAGGATTTTTCCCATTCGGTCCGGCTAGAGAAGCTATTCTCAAAAGTTTGTTGATATAGCCAGCGGACATCGAATATACACGGACACGTCTGGTGTAAGTGATTTTCTCCATTTTCTCGCGTTTTTATTGAAGGAGAGAGGGAAGAGGCGCGCAGCTTCAGAGGGGGAAGGTTTGATCGTTCGTGCTGCCGGACGCGACCAGAATCGAGGGCTAGTTTTATTTGGGAAGGAGGCATCGTTTTATGACGCGCTGGCGCCGCCGGTTTCAGGACCGCGGACAGCGCTCTGAACAAACCCACGTCCACGCACATTTGCTTCTATTACTCCGCCACGCACGATTTGGATAGCGATGCGCGTATTCGCTTGAGTGTCGCGGGGATGCCAGTTGCACGCGAAATATCTGCCTAGCTGGGGGAAAACTGTTTTGCGTCCTAACGGGAGAGGGTGACATTTCCTCAGAATGACTTAGAAAGTGTGCTTGTGCGGGATTTTCTCCTCCATTCGCTAATCTGCATCATCCCGCTCTCTCAAATCCCCTCCAGCCAAAGGATTTATACATTTTTATGATCATTATTTTATTTGCTTATAGGTGAGTATATATAGTATCCGTGCCCAAGTGCACATTGGAGCGTCACAGCCAAGTGTAGCAGCCGTTTCGTCTCCCACGTCGGTTGTGTTTCACATTTTTTTTTTTTTTTTTTACCTTTTGGAACATTAACGCTTTATTGCAAGTAAGTAATCAGTCTACTCGTGGATTATCCCGTAAAATCGACAATGAATGCGCCCAATGGCTCTGGCTAACTGCTTATTTATGTCTGACATCATAGCCGAATGATTGAGAACGAACGAAGCGAACGCGCCTGTTTGAGCAGGTTGGGGTTTAATATTGCGGTGGCCACCATCGCGCACTGCAGGTGATTGGGAGAGACGTGGGTGCAGACAGGTGCTACGAGCTCACAGGGAGTATTGATGTGGTCGATGATATGCTGCTTTGTTGAATGTTCTTAATCATCATGCGCCGCAGACGCACAGAAGGCTTGACGCGTGCCTGCGCACGGAGAAAGAGCTCAAACCGAGCCTCATCGCACATGCTGAAGGGCTATTTAAAGTCGGTCTCCCACGTTGCTTCGGCGCAGAATATGTCTCTGTCAACGTGACGGGTAATTCGGAATGATGATGTAAAGTGCGCGTCAAGCGGCGACGTGACGGCCCAGTGCATGTGGCACCGCCATTCGCTTTGATTCATGTGCTGTCAGGGGGGTCTGCGAGAGGGGCCGAGGAACGTCTCCCCTCGCAGCTTCCACCTCTGTGTTGCAAGAGCGAGACGTTGCTTGTTGACACCCGATGTGGGGAAACGCTGGAGTTGATGACGGGCCGCCGGGTCACGTGACTTTCTGATAACCCATACGTGTCTGTCTGTGTGTCTTTGACCATCAGTGGTGAAAAGTCCCCATATTGCAAAGATGTGCGGATGGAGCAGGGCGACCTTCCTGTGTCTGTGGGCTTGCTTGCTTATCAACAGCGGGCTTGGTGGGAAAAGGTAAGGGTCAACACCAACTTCACACGAACACACATGATTTCGTTTTCAAAACGCTGACAAGCTTAGTGTTGAAAAACATCACAGGAAGTACAATTAGCTTCCACCGCATGGTCGCCTTAAATCTAGGAGGCTGTGCAGCACACCTGCTGGACTGAGCACCTCTTTTGCAGCCATTTCATTGGTTTTTGGGTTACGCTGCACATTCTCTCTGCTGTAACTGGGGCATCCCCACAGGACCACTCCTTTTAATAGAAACTCTACGTAGAACGACAAAACAGACTCTATACCATGATTTACAGACAATACACTGCGTACACTGTCCACAAACACCTGCATAAACACTCGAGAGTGACTTTAGGTGCACGTATACACGCTGACGTTTGGATGTGACCCCAACAGAAGCATAAAGTAGGAGAGAAACTGATTGCGTGAGAGACGACAGCAGTAAGATCCATAGGCAGCCGACTGTAGCTGCACCAGTTCCCACCAGGTTCAAACACTTGGCAGCTATTCATGTGTCGCATATACCTCAAAGCATTCACTTCCGTCCTTGGATTGACATGGACGACTTAAGTGCAGAGTTTCGTAGCATTAGTAAATACACTGGCAGACTAGATGCATAGTCAAGGTTACAATTAAAAACCGCAATGTCAGAAGTGCAGCCCTGATGAGATTATCGGAGCTGTCGTCCCATCGTGAAGAGGCGCAGAGATGTCACACTGAAGGCATCATCACTCAGCATGTTCCATTTGTTAAAAACCAGCAGGGGTGTTCCCCCCCCCCCCACCCCCACTCTTAACATCATTACAGAAGATTCTTACTGAAAAGGCCTCAGCAAAACATACAGTCGCTGATTACTTTAGCCAAGATCTGTGGCTGAATGCTGCAGAGCAATGATCCACCAGAGGTTTAACATATGTCTCATCCAGGCCTGTTTCTGAAGTAAAATACACAATCACACAAGGGGGGTTCAAGGAGACACAGTAATCACGGAGGCCAGGCTCTCTGCTCCATTGCGGGAAAGCACCCTTTAATTGGACATCCGTGCTGAGCGTGGTCAGGATGGAGCGGAGCAGAGAGGAAGGGACTGAGTGTGAGTGAGCGCGGATGCCACTGTTGCTGTTCAGATGACCTGTAGATGGGGATGGTGTGCAATGTTTTATGAAGTGGCCCCCGGCTGATAAACATGTGCCGTTTCCTGCCCAGCTTCCAGCTTCTGACATTGAACCAGACGAGGGAATAAATTTCCCTCCTATTCATGCCTTTCTTTCAAATTTAACGATTAAAAAAAAATCAATGTGGGGAGTAATGATTTATATATGCCTCACTGTGTGATTTTAATTATGGTTTTAATGGTACATCTACTCTCTGACAGTGGAGACTGGGACTTACAAACATCTTAATTAGAAATGACAACAAGAACCAAATCGGTGATGTTGACAGATGTTGCTGTGGTAAAATAACTACACTTGGAATTCCTAAATTTTATTAATTTGAAAGAATAATCCCATCGTTCTCCAGCCAGTTTAATTCAGATGGAAAACGGTATTGGCCAACAGCCCTGGTATCTGCACTGATACTGAGGCTGAAAATGTCTGACCGGCGCCTCTCTAGGTGTGTCCTGCTCCAGCCAACATCCAGATAAAACTTCTGTCATTATCTAAATGGGTTCAGACCTGAACATAAAGCTTAATTATCATTTGCATTCCAAATACTGAAAGTCGTTGACTCCCAAACGAATGGGAGACAAAACTGCCCCTCAGCTTATTTCACTTTTAAATGTCGCCACTAGCTTTTAGAGCGATTTTGGCAGACAGAGGGATGCTGCAGAATTAAGGGAAAGCGGTGGCAGAGAGATTCGCACGAACCCTTTTATACAAATCCGTGTGACGCGGATGCTGTAGCTTTATTTAGAAAAGCTAAATGTTTAGCTACTCACTTTCAAAAAGGATCTTCCTCAATCCCGCAGCTCCAAAAGTTGGCTGTGTCTCTCTTAAAATCCCCTCCGAACAGCAGCTTCACCTTTTCCCAACCTCCCTCCGGTGCTTTTATTTGTATCTTGTCTGTGTTTACAGCTTTGCTCTCAGCTCTCTTGATATCCCTTCTAATTTTCTGCCAATCTCTACTAACTAACCTCGATGACCTACCCCTTTCCTTGCATGCTATCATTAGCGGAGCCCATTTCCAAACACTCGCTGCTTATTTAGCGATAAAACCAAATGGCGCTGGCACGAAAATGCTAGGAGGAATTTGCTGAGTGGATTTTGTGGGAAACTTTCATCTGATCATTATCAACGCTGCAACACTGAATCAACACTTACATGCAAACACTCACATGCATAATGTTTACCAGTTTGCATGCAATGCTGTTGTATATTCAACATACCCTCAGATACGCAGGCACATAAGCGGAAATTAATATTTCTTGCACATTCCCACCTTTGTCATGCAAACTGCTGTTATAGGGTTTTCCTTATCATGATTATGGAATACTTGTGCAGGGCCAGGCTGAAAACTCCTTCTTAATTGGGATGTCTCCAACCTTGCTCTGAGCATTTTGTTTCATGTTCAAAGAGTGTATTCATGGGGGCCTTTGTAGGCTAAAAGACAATAATAACATAGCATGTGACATCATTTCTCTGTCAGATACTGGTTAGGTGCAGTTCTTGCATAATGCAGCTTTGATCTTTGGAAAAATAAAAAAAGTGGCTTCAATGAGACACACATGATGCTAGCACTTAATTCCTAGCATCATCTAAAACACGTCATCCTTTTACCGGATTCAACAAAGTTTTCTTGTCCATATTTTGTCTCTTTGTGACTCATAAGGGAGAGCATGTTGCCCATTCAACGGAGCTGCCTCACAAACTACAGAGGAAGGGCCCTCCATCTTGGGGTTTTTTCATCCTCTTTGATATATGATTCATATTTAGAGTTTGTTCGTACTTTTTGGCAGTTGTGACTGTGCATTTGGAGTCTAGCTCCGATGACTTTAAATCTTCTTTGCCTTGCCAGCCCTGGGCAGAACGGCGTAGATCAGACGACAGATGACACTAAGGTGTTCACCAAGATCTTAGACAGCCTACTGGATGGCTATGACAACCGCCTCAGGCCGGGACTCGGAGGTCAGTGAACCCAAGTCATCAGTATTTTTTGCTTCATGCTTAATATTTGAATAGCTTTAATCTTTCATGTAGTTTTGTGGTTGGCAGGGCTGAAAATATGAAATCATCATATTGGAAAAACGTCAACTCAGTTAATCATGTGCATTCTGCATAGGATAGCAACATGCTAAAACTCAAATTGCTAAAGGTGGCATTGATTTCAAAACAGTGCGTGCTGTAGTGTAAAAAGAACTTTTGAAAAATCGTTCTCATTCTTCTGTCTTTCCTGAAAAATGTGCTTAAAACTGCCACCAAAAAGTACCTCTCATTGGATGGCATTTTACAGTGTGGGCTGTACTTCACTCTATTGTCAACTGTCCATTGTTTGAGAAAGAGAGAAGCAAAATTGAAGAAAAACGGAGCCAAATCCAGAAACAGAAAATGAAAGACAAAGAGACAAAGAACTAAACAGAGAGTGAAGTGAAAGATGGAGGAGCGAGGGAGATAATGCGGAAATTGGTATGTGAAGGACACTGAGGATTCCCACAGTGCCATGCAGCGGGCATCAAACGGGTAGCCGTATAAAGGCGAGCCTGCCTGACGTTCAGAAGCCAAGTGGAGAAAATGGTGGATTATGACAGATATCATTCAAACCTCATTCACACGCTGCCTCACCTGCTCCAATTTCCCTGGTGAATGAAATTTGACTCAGTATGAAACCAAAGAGCCATATTGTGAATAACACAAAGACACAATTTTATTAAAGATCAGGAAGTTCTGCGGTGGTAATAGAACCATTACTAAAACCAGTTATCACTGAAAATAGCTGTTTTTTAAACTAATGCTGAGTCATAGCCAGGTGGTTTCATGCTAACAGGTAGTTAGGGGCTAATGAATGCTGCCCATAGTCACTGACTCTGACAATTTCCTGCTTCAACAGAGCGTGTAACCGAAGTCAAGACTGACATTTTCGTGACTAGCATTGGACCAGTTTCGGACCATGACATGGTAAGCCACTTTAAATGTCACTGCTTCCCCCTGCGCACCCATTCTTCCACCCACCTCAGCTTCTAACCTCCCAGGATACCATGGGCCAAGCTGTGGGAAAATTATTAATCAAATGATTCATTTAATTTGCTCCTGTGTTAATGAAACGCTCATGTGTGAAACACATTTTTACGACCGCACTCAGCATAAATGCCACTTGCTGGCTTGTAAATATTACTGCCTGTGACCTTTTTTTGACAGAAATGCGAACAGTGAACCTATTCTCTAACCTGTTCAAAGAGATAACAGGAAAAAAATGTCCACAAACAGCAGTATATAACTTTGGTCCGACTTTGATGAGACGCATTTCGGAGCTAGCTGAGGTCTGTTATCAGACTGGAGGATGCCTTCACATCTGCAAAAACTTAGAGCAGCTGCACACAAAGCAATCTCTCTGCTGTGTGACACACTGATCATGTGCAAACATGACATGAAAACAGCGCATGTTGGCGCTTCAATATAAATTTGCATTTAACATTCATTCTTACAGTGTTTATGTGAATGTGGCGAGCATGTGTAGGCTGCTTGACTTAATCTCCTTTTATTGCACTGGCTGACATTTAGCCCAGGACTATTTTGCTGTTCCGAAGCCAGAAGGAAGAGCTAAAGATCTAGTTTCCTTTCCACTTTCATTTTCCCATTTTCAGCCTTTTCATATCCTCCCTCCTTCACCTCGAAGCTCTGTTTCACTTCATGCTAATTAGCTTACACAGGCCACAATAACGGGCTGAACTGTGATTTTCGCAGGCTCCCTTTCCCCTGCCAGGCAGCCATGCGTAACCATTAAAGTCTGCTCTCAGCAATAGTCATTAGCTGTCTTCGAAATAAAATGTCTTCCTAATTTTATGTCCACGCCTTCTTATTTGTGTCCAGAGTAACTGGGAAAACTAGTTACCCTGGAGACACAAGTCAAAAAAAGCAGTTTGACTCATAACTAATAGTATTGAAAGACTGAATGCTAAATAAATAATATTGAAAGTTGTAATTCACCCATATTATAATTGTGTTAATAACAGAATGGAAAATAGGAAAGGTAGCTCTCGTATTAGCATTTAAACTATGGAGCAATTACTACACTGTGAAAAAGAGGGTATTTTTGGAGGTAGGAAACCACCCACCAAATAGCTGTCAACCCACACATAAAGAGACATTGGGGGAAATTTAAGGAAGTAAAAAGCAGAGAAAAGGGGTAACATGAGAACTGGCTAAAAGTTTAAAAAAGACCGCACAGCGTCTTCCTCATACCAGCAATCGTGTATTTATTTCTGGATTTCCTCCACCCGCAGGAGTACACCATTGATGTCTTCTTCAGACAGAGCTGGAAGGATGAAAGGTTAAAGTTCAAAGGGCCCATGGCCGTGCTGCGTCTGAACAACCTGATGGCCAGCAAGATCTGGACCCCCGACACCTTCTTCCACAATGGCAAGAAGTCAGTGGCTCATAACATGACCATGCCGAACAAGCTGCTACGGATCACAGAGGAAGGCACGCTGCTGTACACCATGAGGTAGGCAGAGCTGGAAAATAATGCATTTCATTCAGAACAGTGCAGAGTTTAAATGATGAAAAAGAAAAGGGAGTCAGATGTGCTATACTCTTTATCAGTAGCTTTCAGACAGAAGACCACAAACTGTCGTCATTTCAGCTCAGCACGCCCCATACTGGGCAAATACAACATCAGCAAAGACAGTGTCCTGACAGCCCCATAAGGATGATTATGGTCAAAGTTCAAATGCGACTTTTTATTTATATTCCAGTAGATTAAAGGGTGTTCAACAGTGTGTCACAACTGAAGAGCACGGCTAGCTTTGTTAGGGTTGCGTCACTGGAAATTGACTTACTGCATTTTCCTAGTTTCCAACACATGACTACAAATCTATTTTTATTCATGTACAGTGCATTATTTATTGCTCTTGCAGGATTGTAGCGTGATTTTTATATGCTCTCTCTACCACATATGTTTTGTTTTCCTTGTTTTCTTGCTATATTCCAGACCAGGAAAAATAAACTGGTTTTATTCTGTAGCGATTTATCACATTAGGGATGGTAGCTGACAGTTACTTGCAGGAGGACAGTTTATATGGTCAGCTATAAGTGGAGTGTAGAACAATTGGTGGCACTTCAGTAGCCTTCAGCAGACGAGGAGGTAAATAAAAGCTTCCTGACAGCAAAACCACGAGGCACTGACGCGGGGCATCTGAAGTGGGGATCGTAAAACATTCACTTTAGTGCGTTTACTAGCGATGGGGGAGGGGAGGTAGAGGCGGAGCCCATATTGCTGCCAAAGATGAGCAAGATGAGAGATGGATGGGAGATTAGTGCGTCATGGATGACCTAACATGCTGTTTTTCACCAAGCTGTCAAAAAACAGACACCTACAGCTTGGAGCACGCAGAGCATTTCGTGTTAGTGAAGGGAAAATTATTCGCGGTTGGACAGTGTCGGGGGAAATTTGAACACGTTTTCTAATCTGCGCTCGTAGCAGAATGTGGTTTAACTGTTTTTTTTCCCCCAGTGTCAACATAATCCTGTCTTTGCTCTGTGCTGGTTTTCCTTCTTTCACGCCGCACATCCGTGTGAATGTCTCCAGGCTCACGGTGAGAGCAGAATGTCCCATGCACCTTGAAGACTTCCCCATGGATGCTCATTCATGTCCTCTGAAGTTTGGCAGCTGTAAGTGATGACTCTGTATGCACAGACATATTTGGATCCTCTGTGAATTTAACATGCCATGACTGCAAGCGATGAATTAAAACGTTTCATGTGACTTCTCTGTGGCTTTATATTGGTTCCAATCAGTGGAATGGCTTTTCTGAGAATTTAGCTTATCACCATGGGCTGCCTTACCTCAATTTCAGCACTCTGCGTCACAAAAAGCAAAATTTAGTGACATAAACAATAATCATTCCTGTCTAGATGTCACAAACCAGCCGTAGATCTGCATTCCTGGCATCTGTCATCACTCCCGGCTGGACATACTAGATGACCTCGGCACTGGTTCCATGATAAGAGGTGACAGTGAGTTAACATCTGTTCACCCAAAGGAGCTGTGTTCCAAGGCCCCTCTGGTCCCCCCTTTTCAACCCTGCCAGGGCTCTGCAAGACCCTGCAAACCCTGGCAGGCGTGCGGCTCGCAACCTGTGTTTATCCATGGCAACGCGCTCTGTAATATTTCCAATGCATCACACCAGCTGCTCACTGCTGACAGCTACCGCTGTCTTGTATCATCCTTGAAAAGACAAGAAAAACAGATAGAATGAGGGACATTGGAGACACAGAGGACCAGAGCAGAACCTAAGTGGAAGGGTAACGTGGCTTTGATGAGGAAGCTGGCCAAAATGCGGCAAAAACGAAGCAGAACACGCAATCTCTGCATGAGACGGCTGCGCAGCATGAGTGAAAGGACCCAGCCTCCACCCCCCCTTTAAATTGAACTGGCTTCCTAAATATTTCAGCGATGAGCTTGGCTTCGTATGCTGCAGTGTGCGGTGGAGCCATCCACTTCTCTGCAGTGGTCCAGCAGCGCTGCAGCTTTGACAGTTTGCTTGGCCGGAGGGAAAGGAAGACTGACTTGGCTGTTTTAAGGTCACTTTGTCCTGCTGGGATGTTGTTTGTTGGTTTTTCTTTTAAATTTTGGGATGACACAAAGTGACGTTCAGTGATTAAAAAAAAAAGAAGAAAACTCAAGCATGAGGCTACAAAGTACTTCTTTAGCATTGATAAAAAAAAACAGACTGGATTAAACATGGGCGATGAGGTTAGCAGATATGCTAACTAGTTAAAACAATATAAACAATAAGGCATTTACAGAATAAATGAGACAAGAAAGGCAGAATTTACATGAAAGAGGTGAGACAAGACAAGAGGAGAAGATGAGAGAGAACGAACCGAGGTAAAGCAAAACCGGGCAGTGTGTAGTGAGACCTCTTTGTTTTTCCCTCCTGGCTTTCCTGCCGCTCCTAAAGAGGCCCCGCGAGGCTATGCATGACAGCAGACGACCAGCGGTGCCACAGAAATAACTTGGCTGCACTTGTCTGTCAGATGCCTACACTCGAACGGAGGTGGTATACGTATGGACCAGAGAGGCTGCCCAGTCTGTGGTGGTGGCAGAGGATGGCTCCAGGCTGAACCAGTACGATCTGATGGGGCAGAGTGTGGACTCTGGTGTGGTGCAGTCCAGCACAGGTCAGTTACAACTACAACCACTGGTTTTTATATCAATATATAGTAAAGAACACATCATTTCATACCAACGACTTAAAAAAAAAGGATCCCCGTGGTTGTGTAAGCATAAGCGTTGACAAAGGTGTGTGATTTCCACAAACTGAACCCATCAGGCAAACAAAATGTTCTAAAACTCTGGATTTCCTGTCAGTTTCATGACGGCTTTGGGTAAAACAGGCGACGTCCCAGATTCATCATCTCCCCGATGGCTGATGTGCACTTTTAACACTTCGTTTTCTCAACCCATGCTGGCAAAAATTAGTGACAACATGAGACGGGTGACCTGTTTGCAGTGACAGCAGCTGCAGGGTGAAAGTAATGCTTAATACAGCCGAATGCCCTCCAGGCATGCCTGGTTCTGTTAACAACATGCTCCTCAGCACCTACCCAGTCTGACATTTAAATACTTTCTGTTATTTTTGCTACTTGTAATTACAGCAACTCTCTGAAAGAAACAAAAGCAAGATATTTTTTCGCCTGAACTAAAGCCGGTGCTGTCCGAGTGACTGATGTTCCCTTATTGCGATTACGTCTTAGTGTAGTGAAAAATGGATCATGTCTGGATATTGACTTTTTTATTGAAAAAAGAGTACCCAATAAATCTTGATGGCAATAAATCTGAAGGCCAATTGACCACGACCCTTTTAGGAAACATAACCACTTCAGACTGAAAGAGAGGCACAGCTGAGCCTCAAAATATAATGTATGGAAAGCAAAACGGTGGATTCATTGTGCTTCTTTAAACTTCTCCCCACAGGAGAGTATGTGGTCATGACGACCCACTTCCACCTGAAGAGGAAAATTGGTTACTTCGTGATCCAGACGTATCTGCCCTGCATCATGACTGTCATCCTCTCTCAGGTGTCTTTCTGGCTGAACAGAGAGTCTGTCCCTGCCAGAACTGTCTTTGGTAAGTCTTCAGCTTTTGTCTACATCTACTGGGGGTGTGGGGGGGCTATCGCATTGGTTTAATGGAGAAGTTGCAGAGTTGTTATCAAACTATGATGCTTGTAAATTTGCCCGTAATTTAAGTTTGATATGAAATTTCATCGTACACACTTCGTATTTGTATTCATCAATGAAGATGATTAGCTTAGCATGTAGCACAATGTTATTTTGGACAAATTATGGGAGCTGTTGAAAAAAAAAGACAACTTCGTGTAGCAATTTCTCACTGAAGAGTGGTGAGGCACAGCCACTTCCTGGTGTCTCGCTGGTTGCCTGGCAACTCCACTGCATTGACAGAATAGTGTAAATGTCTAATTCTCGCCAAATGCCAAAGTAAGCATGTGAATGATATTCAGAGCTGTATTCAAAGACTGATTTCAATGGCAGTGGAGTGGCCATGAGCTTTAACCATTTGCTACAGTCACGAGTTTTGGCATGAATTTATATGTCTGTGTTGAATGTGTGGACAGCGTGTGTGCATGTTTGCGCAGATGTGTGTATCTGTCACACTAAAGAGTCTTACATAACAACACCCAACAGGAAAGCTCGTGGTAGTCTGCAGCGTGCCCAGTACGAGCCAAGCACAGCGGCAGACGGAATGTCCTTGAGTTACCTCGCCCTGTACACTTTTACTTCTCCCTCTCCCTCTGTCTCTCCTCCCCTGGTGGACGCCTTTTCACAGAAAACACTCGACGCGCTACAGACTCTGTAGCTCTGCAGTATCCAGCCGGTCTCTCCGCGCTCTCCTGCGACGTCATGATGTCTTCATGTGGTTAGCCCGCTCCTGCAGCCGGCTACCTGCAGTGCGCGTCAAGTGTGATGCAAAATGAGGATGGCCTAGATTAGATTCCAACAACTATCTAGGACATGCATGTGTGTGTGTCCTATGCTATGGTTGGTGGTGCTGCTTCACAAGATTACATGCGCGCAGTTCGTAAATGAGCACACAGACGCGGAACAAACTCAGGCATACTTTCAGCAGTAGCAAAGCTGCTGCCTGTCCCAGTACACACACAGTACACGTGTGATTAATATGCATTATCTGAGATGCAAAGAAGTTGCAATGTTCTGCAAATGTATCATTAAAACACACGCCCGCCATCTTAATCCTCTGGGTGTCAGCAGCTCAAAGATTAATGCGATACATGTGTCATGAACAATCAGAACAAAAGTGCACCCAGCTGTTCCCACAAATCTTCCAATAAAGATTTAAATGGCTTTTTATCTTTTCCAGCAAATAGCCAGTGTTGTCATCTAAACTGGGAGATAGTGATCATGTTAAAGCAGACATGCAGACAGAGAGAGAGAGAGAGAGAGACAGACTAAAGTCAGAAAACAGAAAAAATGGATTTGACGTTTGGAAATGCACATTAACAGTGGGAGGGTCTTCTGCTGATGGCCAGAGTATCTGTACGTCAACGGTTTAAAAAAGAAAAGTACAGAAGGCTAATATTCAAAATCAATAAAAGGCACTGATTAATAATTCAATCTTTAAACAGACTCCACCAGAGAGCATTCGCCTTCCTAGATGCAGATTCAGCACACCAGGTTACAGCTCATTCCAGAATCTACGAAAACACTAAAATACAAATTAAATAGATACACCTCAAAAGAAAAGGACAGATGTGATTATAGCCCAGACAGATTAATATGGACAAATATGCTTTAGGGGATACTGGTTAGTGATGCTTAGAATAAGCAAACATTACAGTCTCAGACTGTGTACATTCATATATCCTCCCATTACACCAAATGTGTCCAGGTTTTCACCTCCAGTAGAGACGCCCCTGGCTGACACGGGAAGCCCATTAACATGTGTAACACAGCATTAAAACTAACAGTTTAAATTGCACGGTGCACAGCCTCTGCACTAAATCTGCTTCCTAAAGCCTGCCCCGCAGATGAATAGGCAATTTAAAAACACAGCAGTGGGCACAGTTATCTTATTTATCACTGTTCCGATTAAGAGGCTGATTGGTTTATAGGCAGTTTGGTGTGGTGGTAAGCCGCCGGTGATTTATTTATTTCTAGTCCAAAAAGAGAAAGTGAGCGGAATCAGCTGGTGATGGTGCTGATACGGTGCTCTGGGCTCAAGAGATTAGCTTCCACCCGCTGTCCTGTGGAACTGATAGCACTTAGTGTCTCCAATGATTCTGTTTAATGCAGCAGCTCATTATGGGATGTGTTTCTTCATGTGAGCTTTGGTTATATATTTACACATGTGAATATTTGATGTGTTTGTAAGCTCTGTGCACACAGCAGGAATTAATGAATTCTGGGTTGCTGATAGCACTGTAGGAAGAGAGGTGTGTAGTGTGTAAGCCTGTGTGTGTGTGTGTGTGTGTGTGCGTGTGTGTGTGTGTGTAGTTCCCACAGCTGCCTTGCAAGTCATTTAAGTCACCCGCCAATCAATCGCCAATTCATTTTATTTCTTCTTTTATGCGAATGGGAAGTGATGCAGCAATACTAAAGCTCGTTTGCATCCAAGTCAGCACTCACACACACACACACACACACACACACACACACACACACACACACCTCAGGGCCTTAGTTATTGATAAGGTATGAATAACTGACTACTTGCAGGCCAGTAGAAATGCTGATTGCCAATTAACAGAGACAGCTTCACTCCAGGCATCCATCTGAGGGAATATACTTTCCAACATAAATATTCATATGAATGTCAAAATATTCACATATTCACAGATCCTTATGGTCACAAGTGGGGAAAAAAAATCCATATTAAGGAAATGCTAAGAAATTCAACTGAAACTGTGGGCAATGAGCTAAATTCTAAGTAATGTTTTGGTGTTGTCCTTTAGGCATCTAAAACATCTTAGAGAAACTAGTTGCTATGGTTATGTGTCGGAACAGACATTGCTCAGCCACCCAAAGCCAGAGATTGCCATTTTCCCAAAAGCGTAATCAGATGTTTGAGTTGATTTGTGTCTGACCTACACGCTGACAACATTTTGGACCTTCTCTCCTTACAGTCGAGTGATTCGATGTTGTCTGTGTGTCTCACAACATGAAAAGTTGCTAAAGTTTGTTGAATGCAGGGACTGAAACATGCTAAAGGTATTTGATTTAATGTGCTGGTAGATTGCATGTCCCCGTTCTGTTGGGATTGTAGCTGCTGCTAAAATAGAAGCGTAACTGGAGATGAACGTCCCCTCTCTCACTTAACAATGGAATTTTGACCTTGTCCCACATTTAAGCTGCCATGTTTAATTGGTGGCTTCTTAAGTCAAACCAATGTGGCAGGCACTTTTCTGCCTGCAAGAGCAGAGAGAGCAAGCCGGGGGGTCAGCCATATTCCTAAAGACTTGTTCCTCCTCTAAGACATGCGACAAAGGTGGCAAATGACAATGCAGCATTCCTCACAGTGATCTGAAACTGGGTTAGGGTTAGGCTGTCCAGCTTGAGCCACCATTACAACCACTAGACCTCAAGGAGTTGCTAACCCATGGATTTATTGTGAATAATTCCAGAATTCTGTTTTCTTCCTGCAGGTCTGCAGTGTCTCACCATTACCAGAGCAGGTTTATCGAAATGATTATCCAAGTAAACACTAAATCAAAATCCCACAAGTTTTGCCTCATTGTGTGCAGAAACCAACCCAATCTACTCAGGGTGCATTGTCTGCCCCAGGTTTTTGAAGAGCGTGTAAACAAACTTTTTCATGCCTGAGGCGGCAGCAATAGTGCACCTTGAAATAATCTCGCCTCACCTTGCCATTCATCACCTTAAATCTCCAATTTACTTTATCTGAATTTGCTTCCCCACACCATCCTTCTCAATATCGTGACATTTATTTCGGTGCCATTGCTCTGTATGTTTGCGTGTGGGTGTTGATTTGAGAGTGAGTATGAGAGCCTAAAACCTTGTTAAAAGATATGTATCATATAAATCATGTGTCAGTGCACACTGGGCTAAATTGAGTGGAAGGGAGTCTGGAGAATGAAGTTTCTATACTATTAATCCAGTTAGAACTTTCCAGATGGGTAACTTTGCTCATTAACGGCCTTCAGAGCCTCTAGTCTATTAGTTACAAAATGCAAAAAACAGTCATTAGAACCAACTCTGGAGTCATGTTCTAATGAATCAACTCCCTGGTTTTCTAAACAAATCAATGCAGATCTATAAATTACCAGACAGAAGGCGGGCCTGCTCCTCTTGGAGGTACCTGTCCACCTTGTTAACACGATGACCTCAGAGACAGCTATGGACGCAACACCCAGAGCGTCACATTGTTGTAAATGAACATCCATCATTAAGGCCTCAAAATGCAAAGCCTGCTGGTTTTTGCTGATGTTTCACTCCAGGTGGTCGCTCTCTGCCCTCAGTAAGCCGCAACGTATATCAACGTGGACGGGCGTAGATGTAAAGTGCAACTCGGTGACTGCGTGGAGGCAAACAGCTGTGTGGCGGTTAATCTAGTTCTGCTCTTATTGCTTTGTCTACTCTCTTGTGGTATTAGGACGGTGGTGGATTATGAACGCCTGTTTCCATGACAACCCAGCTTATCAAATACAGTAAAATATATAGTGTATGCTTCCAAGCACCAAGGTGTTTATATAATATCTACTTGTGGGTGGTCTCAAAAAATAAGTGGGATCATTAAAAACATACCTGACCTACCTCATCTATCCCACATACTTATTATGGGATCTCGGAATGTTTTCACATTTTTTAAAATATCTACAGAAATCTAGCTTTAACAGGAAGTGTCTGGTTTTGAAGTGAAGTAAAGAAAAAGTATAGAGGAAGCTAAAATGTTTTCTGTATTTAATGGACATTATTTGGTGCAAGATTTAATGTAGCTGTTATGTGGGGTATTGAGTTAGTAATCCTATAAATATCCTATAAATGCAGCCAACTTAGTTTAAACTGGGTTTATTTCTGGGTTTAATCTTTCTTATGAACATATGTTCCTTGCTATTGTGCAGTCCCATAAAATACTGTAGCAATAACTTCCTTTAAGTGTCAGGTACATTTGTGTTTACATCATTTCTGGGGGCTCTTGAGTTATTCTTACTGCCAGCTTCAACCGAAGCTGACGTTTGTTTTCATTTGTTCTAGTTGTGCTCATGCCAAGAACAATTACAACGAGCGTAATGATGAGGCAGGTGTTACTCATGATTATCCCTGTATGTCCTTTATAATCTAATTAAACTAATTAGAACATTTAATTAAAGCCTTTGCAACACAAAAAGCTCTGACACAAAATTCAGCTGTTATATCAGAAAGAATGACACCGATAGCCAATTTGTGGGGTTCTTGTGTAATAAACAGCAGACGTGTCTGACCACACACGCCTCGCGTTAGCTGCTGTGTGGGTCCGATGAATCCCACAGCGGTGTCTTGCTCAGTTATTAGTGACCAGTCATTTATTTGGCTCCGGTTAATGAGAATTTAATAATCAGCTTTTATGCTTCATGTCAGAGTACAGAGTTAGCAGGGCCAAAACTGTGTGGAAAGAAAAGTGGGAGGAAGAGGAGAGTGTGATTCATCATTTAACACTCCATCACAGCCAGAGAGAGGAAAAAAGAAATGAATAATTCTAAAGGGAGCTGGAGTACATGAACATCTAAGCAGCAGTTATCTAGAGGAGTCTAGAATATAACGTTAGTGCACAAATGCATCTTTGCGCTATGCTGATGAGTTGCTTAGTCTCCTCCTTTTTAAGCAGTGATTAAAAGTAGATCACAAATGCGAATGCTGCCTCTGTGTCTGGATAAACATGCAGTTCCGTCTGCAGGGATACTGTTTGCAGGAGTGCGTTAGTCCACTTCCCCCGCTGCAGAGAGATCTTTTACAGGGTCGGGTCTTTCACTCCCTCCACCTTAGCCCAGGCTGCGTTAGTGCATCATTTCCTGTTCAGGCTGATGTTATGTGGTTTCGAAACCTCTGCAGTCGCATATTCTCTGGTGCACTGCATCATTCGGTATGCCCTGACCCAATTCCTCTCCCCTGCATCATCTCAGGTCTCAGGCTGTGATGGCACAGCCTCCATTTAAAAAAAAAAAAGTATATTCATAGTAAATGATATGGAGTGTCACAACAAATGGGCTAATAGCATCAGTTTTACTCTTTGAATTCTGCTAACATGAATGGGAATGGCTCGCCTGAGGATCAGACCCCTCACAGCCATTTTGTCTGTGCATCTCCCTGCAGGAGTGACCACCGTCCTGACCATGACCACTCTCAGTATCAGTGCCAGGAACTCCCTTCCCAAAGTGGCCTACGCCACAGCTATGGACTGGTTCATCGCTGTCTGCTATGCCTTCGTCTTCTCGGCCCTCATTGAATTTGCCACAGTCAACTACTTCACCAAGAGGGGATATGCCTGGGACGGGAAAAGCGTGGTGCCAGAGAAGGTATATATTTATATACGTATAAAAAAACATTTTTTTCAACAAAGCTTTGAGTGAATAGGGTTTCTATTGTTTCTACAGTATCTTAGCTCTTATGCTAAAAGAACTATTAAAAATTTGATTAAAGCTAACAACATATGAAATACACATAAAAGTGGGTGCTTCCTGCTAATGTTCTTTTTGAAAGAACATTAGCACGTTCTTTTTGAAAGAACATTAGCACATCAGCGTTGAGTGATGAAGGCCAGGAGCATTCCATTTTTGTTGCCACCTCATCTCATAGAAAATGCAGTCTGAATAACATGACATAAACATTAATAGTTTAGTGTTCATCTTGTGCTTTCTGCTTCACTTGTCTCCATGCTGCAGTTAGCAGCATCTTTCTCTGCAGCCTCATGGCTGTTTAAAACAGAAAGAAAAATAGAAATACTGGGAAATGACGTTCTGTTGAAAGCAAGAAAATTAAGAACGTTTTACATTTCTATTTACAAATTCTGTTTTTTTTTTTTCTTTAAATTTATACAACAAACAAAATCAGCAAAAGAAAAAGAAGGAGTCCCTCCTGAAGAAGAACAACACCACCGCCTACCCAGCTGCAACTGCGACAGCCTTTGCTCCCAATATTGCCAGGGACCCTGGCTTGGCTACCATCGCCAAAAGCGCCCCGCCGCCCCCAACTGAGCCCAAGGAGGAGCCAAAGCCCAAGCCTCCGGAGGCCAAGAAGACCTTTAACAGTGTGAGCAAGATAGACAGGATTGCCAGAATAGCCTTCCCTCTGCTCTTTGGAACCTTTAACTTGGTCTATTGGGCGACCTACTTGAATAAGAAGCCCAAACTGCAGGGGATGAATCCACACTAATCCGAGTTTCACTCCTTTGAAGTTACAACCGTATTCCTGGTTCATCGTCTTTCGTATTCCTCCTTAAAAAAAGTGTTTCTTTTTAAACAAACATGGTGTCCATGCTGGGCCAAAGCCCCAGTTGTCGCATTGCTTGTTTACTCAAAGTTTGAAAAAGAAAGAGAGAGAGAGAGAAAAAAAAAGAACAATAACCACACGAACTTTTTTTGGAAAGGCTGTTGTTCAGGTCTGATAATGCTATGAAGAAAATTGTTCCTATAAATATATAGCCAAGAGGTTGCTCTTCTCTTCTGTTGTTTCTTTTCCATTCCGCGATCCATTTGGTTTTGGAATTTCAGTTTCAACACATCACTGACACTGTAAAAGTCACTTGTGAATATGCATGGGCGGGGCATCTCATCCTGTCTGTTTATTTCTCCAAAACCGCAGACGAACATCGTCTGACGCCTCGCTTTATTCAACGTAAGCAGCCAAAACGCTACGCTCAGTCATGGTCAAAGTATCCTCGGCTCTCTGTAGATGTTTTATGGGATTGATTATGTCACAATGCGTTAGGGTTTCTGCTATAGCAATAAAACATGTCTCAGTAGATGCATCATTTATTTACGGATAAAATACAACAGTGGTCCAGTCGCTCTGGTTTCATCCAGCATTCATTTCTTTCACAGCACTGTAAATATAACCAGGTGTTAGAGATGTCAAATAATATGTTTAAGCTTTGCAAAGTGTAACTACAAGAGTCTGTTTACTGAAAACATGGGGCTTTTTTGGGCTCATTTGTGTTTCTAATTATGATACTTTCTACAAAAAAAAAAACAATTTAAAAAAAAAAAAACGCACCCGTGGCTCCAACTTATTATGCTTCAGTGTTTCTCATCAACTCTAGCGTCCCCATTGGAAGCTGCTTCCACACTGGTGTACGTGTAAGTGTGCACGCGAGGTCAGGAACATCAGCAGACATCGGCTCGTGTTGAGGAAGAATATAAAAAAAGAAAGTCTCAAATCCTGGAGTGCATTTTGCATTAGAATTAAAGTATTATTTATGAACTGTTAGAGTTTTTTAGTCTTCTTTAGGGCAGGGCCACCTCAGCCTGACTGCCATTTCTATTACAATTTGATGTCAGGACACACTGGAAAAGAGCATAAGTACTGTTTGAATCTGTGATGGCTCCGACTTTGTTACCTGATGTCACACCGGCGTCTTGCCTCCTGCTGTGCCCCCGACCCTTGTCTCCATCGCCCTCACTTCGCTTTCAGTTGAGAATTGAGACGCGACACTCAGAAAATACCAGCTACACTGCCTTTCTCAGTATCACACACCCATTCCGATGACAAGAGAGAAGGGGACAGAGGAAGGGAGGGGCGAACAGTGGAAGGAATGAGACAGAGAGGGAGTGGCACTGGAATCTTGCTTTAGTCGGCGCTGGGTTTCGCACAGAAACGTCTTCTATGATAGTGACGAAGATGAATATATTTTTGTAGCATGATGTCAATCCCTCTTCTGAGAAAAACCAACAGAATTTAATGGTAATGTGAAAAAAGAATGCTTTCTTTGTAGTTTTGTTGCTTGTTCTTGTTCAGTTTATCGAAAAGAGTCAAACTCATGGCATGTTGAGATTTCTGAACAGTCTATTTATGAATTGTGTTGATGTAGCAATATTAATTAGCAAGGGCTTTTTTTAGGACCTGAACCTGACATTCGGTCTGGTGGTTATATCCATTGTAGCTTTACACTGACCCCTGGCTACTTGACGGAGAAAACGGTCATCTTGCAGCCATGTTGGATTCTGGAGCTCTAGTCTCCATTTATGGGGGGCAGGGGACACTTTGTGTTGTGCACATTGTGTTATGGTTGGAAAAAACCTGCAGAACACTGAGTTTGTGCGCTGGAAAGAAAAGAATGCACTATGGCCAGAGAGACATTAAAACGCGATAACGGGTTGTTGCTATTATTATTTGCATTTCATTAAGAAGGCCGAAGCTCTCCCCTCATGGCAGACATCTTTGCAGTCTACTATTAGCAGCAACATAAACCACAAGCAGAGGGTCAGGGAACCGTAACATTCAGGAGGAAGAGTTGTATAAAGATATGTGAATTCTAAAATATTGTATGTATATTTATTATCATGACAGAAAAATATCTATATATATATGTAAAATACTTAAAGCATACAGTATTTGATTCTATTAAAGGTATTAGCTACAACTGTAAGATGATGAATATTGTTTGTATTATCAACCTATTGTTATGCATTTTGCACATTTAGAAGAACAATAACATTACATTTATGTAGTTAGCGTCATGCTATGCAAGAACAGCTTCAAACCACATCCTTTCTCCCTCCATACATTGTGTTTTACATTTACAATTAAGTAAAAAAAGGTAGAAAAAATAGCAGCTTAGCATTTATGTCAGATGCACAACATTATTTTTTTGTTTTCTCTTTCTTTTCTACCATGGTGATACAGGGTGACACCAAACAACACATTTGGATTATTCTTTGTTTGCTCCTCAGATTTGTAGGCAGTTGAAAGAAAAATGGCTTTGACTGTGGACTATTGCTCTTTTTCCCAGCAGAAAAATGCAATGAAGAGACTGAAATGATAAAAACAAACGAGCAAAGCTGTAACAAGATCACCTTGTTAATTCTGCATTTTTATTTCACCAGTTTGAAGTCAGGTGAAAATGTTGTTTTCCTGAATGGATTCATTTGATCTGTCGTTTCCCAAAGCTCACCCCTAAAACGGGCAGTGGCGGAGAGTGTGGAATTCCAGGAAAAGTAAATTTTGTACACTCATCTCATTCCAGGGTTGATCAAATGTTATAGGAACCATTTGGAACTATTTTTGAGCCGGGTTCTATTTTACTACATTTACTGCTCCAGGAGAGAGAAAGAAAGACAGAGTGAGAGAGAGAGCGAGCGAGCGAGAGAAAGAGAGAGAGAGAGAGAGAGAGATGAGGCACAGTGCAATCATGAGCTTCCAACACTGACCTTCCTACTCAAATGCAGACCATGACCTGTAAATACCACATTCGTGGGCACATCTGTCATTCTCTTCATTAGACGCAAGGTGTGTTGCTGTTGTCAGAAGCACTTGCTTTTCAACATTGAGTGTTTGGTTATTAATAGGTACCTACTTGAAGTTTCGTTTTGTTTTTCTTGTATTTTTAACAAAGAAAATATGTTCAGATTTTCACTGAAATGTAAAAAAAATAATAATTTTCTAAAGCACAAAAGCTGATTATGAAGGCAGGAATTGGAGTGGGACGGTATACATCTGGGTTGCAAAGTACACTCAAACACATGCAGTATGGGAATGTGTGGGTGGCTCGATTGCTGGTTCTGATGGAAGTAGATGAAATGTTAAACCCTCTGTAAATGTTTCCTTTTTTTGGTTTTCTTTTGGTTGGTATGGCCCTGTAGAATCTGATTCTCTGCATTAGACTTTAAATAAAAAGAAAACAAATGAAAGCTGTGGCTACACTTCTGTCCCTGTGCTTGTGTCTGCAGACATTCTGTGTTTTTTCCACACAGAAAAACTCAAAATGAGCATGAAATTAGATCTTTCACATTAGAGATGTTGCACTGGTCTGGACCAGAGTGGTCCTGACAAACATAGTTCATCCAGTATTGGCAAGAATGCTATATTTTATTTATCTGTTAGATATTTGGGGTGCCCAGAGGACAAATCACTGACTTTTATTGATCCCCTGACATCTCAACTCAAAATACACAATATTAAAACATCAATCATGTATGGTTCATATTTTTCCTGAGTCCAAGGTCCAAATTCTGGTGGCCTTTTTACCCAGTAGCTATCTGAAACAATAGAGTACTTATTATGACTTTTGCCTAAATTCCACGACTTTCTGCTCTGTGAAATTTGCAATTTTTAAAGTGTAAAAAAAGAAAAAAGAAAAAAAGAAACAGAAATGGTCCTTTCTCTCCTCTCCGGTCTGGATAGATATCAGGTTCAGGCAAACGTGGTCCTTCCTTAAAAAGCATGTGAGCTGCCAAGCCTTGAGACTGTTATGTAATAAAGCTGCTTCTTTTTAGTAGAAGAGCAGAAAGAAGAGGCTTTTTTCCTTCTTAAATCCTAGTTGTCCTCCTCTCTCTCTGACAATATGTGTAGCTGTGTGTGTGTGTGTGTGGGGGGGGGTCTCTCGGTTTTAAATGACTGCTGTCCTTCGATCTTTCTTTTGCATTTCACAAAGTAAGCCAGTCCTCTCGCCTCGTCTCCTGGTTTATCTAGGTTTTTTGGGGGGGTTGCTGAGCAGCCTGTCCTATTTTGTAGACTGAATTTCATGTGTTCCTACTGTATTTTCTGTTTGTCCTCAGCAGATTCGGATTTGTCTCGGCAGGCATGATCTGCTTTTCTCTGCTGCCAATTTAGGTTTGTTTGGATTCAACTTTGCTACTACAGCCAGCTTTTTGTTCTTCCTTTTGGAAAATCCCAACGCTGTCCATGAAATATGCACAGTTTTAGTGCAGAGACTAATCTATACACCAGCAGAAAAAAGGGCAACATTTGCACAAAGCATGCGTTCTCATTTCCTCCCGTCTGTTTGTGGTAGGAACCCTCCGTCTTGACATGCTGCTGATTCAGGCTCCACAGACATCTGTCTCAGCCACTGTCCTATTCTCGTGGCTCCAATATCCCGAGCAGCAGCCGTAACAAAGCATCTCCTGAGATTTCTGCTCTCGCTCTTTCCTTGCTCCATTTTTTACCTCTTTGGTCCAGCTATTCACTCATCTCTCTGCCTTCCTGGCTCAGTTATCCTTTGCAAGGCTCCATACGTTACTCTATGGGGTTTTTTTTGTCCTCAGCTGAGGAAGGGATGAATATGCAAACAGCAAGGAAAAGTCACTTGAGTGAGCTCATTATTTTACTGCAGTGCCCAAAATTAAACCCTCTAGAACATCATTGTTTTTCATTTCAGCGATGTTTTTCATCAATAAAAATGTTCCTTTCACTTTTCTTTTACAGTCTCAACGGAGATCTCCACTTCCAGTTCGGTCATAATCTCCTTCTGAAAAGCAAAACTAAAACTTAAATTGTTGTGCCGTAATGTCAGAAAACTTGTTTTAATGACATCCACAGGAAAATGCTGAAATTACTTTTGTAATTACTCATGTGAATTATCAGCATTTATAAGCTTGTTTGTATATATTGACCAATAGAAACAACTCAAATCAGCATCCAGTCCTGCAGATGCATTCAGGGACAATGAGGGGGTCATCAGCTGTAATTTGGGGTTCTATCCTACATAAATTCAGATTCTGATGCCGAGCAGGGATGGAGCGGACTGATCTGACTGTTCCAACCCTAGTCCTAACCCATTTTCATAGGAGCTGGACTTCTGAAGCACTGGCTCGAAATGTGAGGTCGGCTTTTGAACCCCATAAATTGCTCATTATTGTGCGTTTGCTCATTGTTGTGCTAAATAGGAATGCTGGAAAGGAAGAAACATTGTTGTGGAATCCATGAAACACCCCTGAACTGACTTCTTGAGATAGTTCTTTCCTCTTCCTAAGACTGAACTTTTGACCCGCTCATTCCTGCATGTCGGCACTTTCTTTATCCCCCCAAGGAGTTCCGTTGCATTCCAGAAGAATAACAGAAATTACTGCGACTCAGAGCAGCTGCACATAATGACAGCATCAACCTCAACTGTGCTTAGATGCAAATGCACCAAAGAGAAGTCCCTCTTGGGGGACATTACCATTTGCTGCCTGAATGCTGCAGAGACAAAAAACAAAACCCAAAACAAAACAAAAAAACAAAACAAAACAAAAAAAAAAACCTTGGCCGAGCCAGCTCAGGGAAGTTAGGAAACGCAGACCAGCTGTTGCTGTTGCTTTGTAATAAAAATAATGTTCCTCATATAGCACAACATTTGGAGAACCACCACAGTGACAGAGTTTTGTCTAAATGAGGTATTTGGGTATCAGCTAATGATCAGCCACAGGCGAGGATGGGGAAGTTGGACATATTCTCAAGGCCATCCTGGTATCATCAATACGATGTCTTCTCTTCTGGAGCCTTCATTAGAACACAGGCATGTCTTTTTTTCCTCCATCCCATCCACATTATAATTATTTTGTAGGAACCAGTGACTTCTTCACAACTTGATTTATTTTTCTTCCTCTGTTTTCTTATTTTGCCGTTGACAGATGGGTCAAACTGAAGAAGCCCCACCTTCATATTAACACATATTTTGTGCCTCTATCTTTGGAGGACTCTCATGAACCGCAACCATCACAACAAAATTCCTTGCCCTGACCTTAACCACAGCTCAAGTCTAACCATAACCTTAAAACCAATCCTGAACCCTCAAAAAGACCTTGGACGTTTGAGGACCAGTCAGATTATCCAGACTTCCCAAAAATGTTCCCACTTCATTATTGAAAAGGGAATTTTTGTCTAAAACTACCCACTATCCATCACCTCTGAATATGCATGTTCTAACACAAAACTGATGTCCCTACTTGTGTAGCACACATTTGATTATTTTTAAAATGGCAGTTATGTAACATAATTAAAAGTCGTTGCTTTATTATCATTGGATTACATTAGGGTGCTTTCCACTTCCCAGCCAAGCATCCTAAATCAAGAGGAGACTTAAGCTTGTCTCAATCCACAGTTATGTTTAATACCTAACAAAAGAGGGGTAATTTGTTTGGCTTACATCACCAAATGTATCCTGTTCTGTTTAATTGCAAGTGAGGGCTTTCATGCTGAATTAACCAGTTTTCCTGCTGCTTACAGAAACACCACATCAGCTCTGCATGTTAAACAGACATTATACAGACAATAACTGAGTCAAATCATGGATATTCACTCATTATTATTATTATTATTATTATTTTTTGGTAGGGGGGAAATGGGAAATCTATTTGCAGTGCAGGCTCTGCTTTTCAACCAGAGGAAGGTGGACTAGCAGAGCAGAAATTACTGGTTGTGAGATAAGTAGCAGGAAACAAATTCAATTCATTTGTGGTTTGAACTCTTATTGTTATGTTTTTGTAGCTTGACAACCCCTGCCTCACTCTTCAGAGTCAAAACACTCAGCATCTAACTGTTATATCGTGTTTTCATAGAGCGCATAGCAATCTGGAAATGTGATCAGTTTGAAAATATTTGTTATCAGTTTGAAAATATTTGGGTTGTACAGGCTGTTCTCAAAAAGCCAGTGTTGTTATTCTGCAGCCACATGCAGTATTGAGTAGTTACAACACTGCTCTTATCAGGCAGTAGTCCCACCAGGCGTGGGCTCGTTAGACTGCCATTCCTATAAATCACAGCACTAATGTAAAACCGTGTTTACCGCAGTCAGCAAAAGCGTCACCTGGTCATCACTTGCTTTTTTTCTGTTCTGGGCACTGCGCCCTCCCTCCATGGAGTCTTAAATGATGGCCTGGGTTAATTCTTCAACTTTAATACTCATTTGCCCTCCCTGGTTATTTTCCCTTCTCTCCAGCTGGTCCCATCCCTCCTAATTTCCCTCCTCTCTTGGATGTTCTTTGTCCAAAGCAACAATTTCCATGAATATCACTAACAAGCTCGGCAGTTCAAATGGCTTCTGCTCAGTTTTACATTAGCTTTTAGTCACATCTTGTTACTGTGACGTGTCCCCTTTGAAACCATCTATCCTTTGAGGAGAATTAGCAGCTTAAAGGGCAAAGGTTGTATTAAATTTAGCAATTAAATGCTTTATTTTTTTTATTATTATATCTTCTTCCATTTTCTTATTGGAATCATCACTCCTCAGCGTGTAGAAATAGGCTTGCCCTGTTTCCACCAGGGATTACCCTGCAGAACCGACTCGCAGAAACTATGACAGTGCTGGCTACAGCCTTAATAAACTGTCTTGCCTTGTGCAGGTTACAAATATGTGTTCCTTTGGAGGCTTCCTTTCTTCAATAACATGAATCAATAAAGAGCTTACAGGATAACACCTGTAACCAAGGGAGCACCGAGCAGAACATTAATTACCCACGTTTACTAAATGTTTTTTTTTTTTTTTTGTCACATTTTACATATGCCCCAATGTCAATGTCCCTCTAATGCCCGTTTAGAGGTTTCTTTTTTTTAACCCATTCCCTGAAAGGCCAGGGCTCACAATCTGCCAGGCAGAGCACATTGCAGCTGATTAAACCATAAATCGAGCCTCCGATAGGCTGGGTGCGTACAAACAGCGGGTCTCTGACGTTACCTGCCCTGGGAGGACTGAGATACTGTAGCATCCATCAACACTTAACTAACAGTTTAAGTGCAAATAGAGCAGGAGGTAAATGTTCTGATTGGAAAAGAAGCAAATAAAAGCATATGGAGCATCCCGACTTAAACAGTGTTGACGCGACTTCTTGTGCTGTATTAGCAGACAACCTGTGGAATCTTGAATGCTTGAAGAGGTTTTTGAGCTGCAAAAGCTTCTTTTTCTGTTTTCCCTTTGTCTTCACCCCCCCTTCATCTTCCATCTCTGCATCTTGCCAAATTTTCATTTTTTCTCACCATCTTCCTCTCTTTTCTGTGTCTTTTCTTTTAGTGCAATCACTAAAAACTGTTATTGTTCCAAACCCCACCAGTCTCTCTCTCTTTCTCTCTCACACATGCACACAGACGCACACACACACATGCACGCGCTGCTACTGCTAATACACGTTGTTAATACTGACATTTGTTCCACCCTCTGGTGATGCATTTTTCCCACTTCAGCCATCCGTCATTGTTCTACATCATCTCATTCTGTTCTGACTACCTGCTATGCAGTGTTGCTTCATTATATTTTCCCTAGATATATAGATAGAGATAGACCTAGACAGATAAATGGATAGTTAGAGAGAGAGAGAGAGACAGAGAGAGAGAGAAATAATGCTGTTCATCTGCTTATCATGTCATTGCAGAAGCTCCAGTAGGGGGAGGTGTTGCAATATTTGGTTGCTATCTGCTGTCTGTCTGTTGCGAGCCTTAACTCTTTATCCAGAATCACTTGTGTCCAGAAATGTGCATTCTTTACTCCTTTCTTTTCAGGAGCTTCCTCTAACAGACACATGAAGGGGGGGGGGGGGGGGGCAGGGCCCCTTTGATATCAAATAGGGGACTGATGTCTCTTTTTGTCCACTCTTGTTCCCTTTGTGTGGCTCATTGTGGCTCTTTCAGGCTCCCTTTTCTTCCCTTTCTTCCCTCTGCGATGGAGTTGTCCAGAAAACCCTGAAATCTTTGTTCACTTTTAAATCTGGAATTTTAACAGATTTCAAAGCCTGAGTCCTCTCTCACACAGCCAAAGGTATGTGTTGTATTTACCATGCATTTAGCATCACAAATACTCCCTCAGGTCTCCAGTACTCCAACTGGCAGGTTCCTGTCTTACAGTATATTCCCTTAATGGAAAAGCAAATATCACACCATGCAAAGCAGCATAAAGCTGTGAAAGCCAGGAGCTGAGTGGATACGGGATCCAGGCCAACCTGCACACATCTGTTTTTTCAGCGTTATTTCTGTGGTGATGTTGCAACTACTGTACAGATGTTGTACAGCCAGTGGCCATCGCCAGCAAGACACTACACTTCGTCCAGCAAAACGTGTCAGCCTGGTTCATTTAAAACACCCAGAGGCAGAAGCAGTGTATGAATTTTTAAAACTGTTTGTCTCAAATTTGTTTTCAGCCCAATCCACCGAGAATGACACAGGTTATGCTAGTATGTCTACATCAATACTCTGGACTTGGTTCACAGTAGACTCTAACCATATAATGTAAGATATTTGTATTCAAACTGAGATTTTTACCTTATCACAAAGATATAGTCAAACTTAATCTGCTTAGAGAAAAAGCAAACTGAAACCTTCTCTCCAGACTCTACTCTGCAACCTTTTACTCACTTTTCAGTGAATTTCAAGTGGTCCACATTTGGTTAGCATGTGACTGACAGGGCACCAGATAACCCCCTCCCCCCCCGGGGGCAGGGCCGAGTGGTGCTACCGTTATAGCGTACACTCTTCCACCTGGTGAGACATCCACACTGTCAGGCTAACTTCCGAGCTAGTTTCATATTCAGCTGGAATGGCAGGAAGAGGAAGGGGAAGAGGGTGTAGGGCAAGGGATAGACAGAGAGAAGTCGGAGAGTTTGCGTGTGTGTGTGTGTGTGTGTGTGTGTGTGTGTGTGTGTGGTAAGGGATCCGAGAGAGCTTTTGAATGCTTTCCAGAAAAGGCATTAAGATGTAACTCGGCTAAATCCATTATGCTCGCCTCGACACGTTGCCTCTCCGTTCTAAATCAAATCACACAGCCAGGTAATTGTTCTCACATTAGAATTACCTCACACACACCCCAACCACCCACCCATCCCTCCGCCCTCCCAGGATGCCCCTTCTCCCTGCCTCATCCATCTGAAAGGAGAGATGATTAAAGTCTGCGTCTGAGGAGGATGAAGTATGAAACAGATGATGATGATGATGATGATGATGATGACAGGATAAACAGGGTGAGGGTGGGATAACAAAGGTTGTGTTGATCAGCAGAATACAAATACAGCCACACACTGACGTCCACGATCATAGCAATGATAATTTACATACATCTAAAGAGCATCAAACAAACCTCATCCTGAAATAGTGTAATTTTACTGTAAAAGCATTTACAGGCAAGGGAAGTTTAAATCTCTTTTAAATCCATTTTAGTATGTTCAGAGATCTGCTGGGTTGTCTTCACATGAGTATCAAATATTTAAAATACACTGAAGAATTACAAAATATATTGCTACTGTGGTAGCAACATCATATACTTGCCACCTGAATATGAGGTTTCTAATTTAGTTAAGAGCTAATGCAGGTTAAAATACAATAGCGCAAAAGTCTGAATTTTCAATAAATAGTGGAGGCAGACCTCATTAGTGCTCACTCTGTCTGCCACAAGTAAGAAAAATGACTCTGCTGCTGCACATGAATTGCATAAATCTTCAATGCGCTTCAATATGTGACGCCCCAAATTGACCTTTACATGGCGCCTATCAAAGGGCTGCACCGAATAATTGAAAATCTTTAAAATATAAATGGACACCAAACCTCATTAACCTACAGCACAGAATCCCAACAGTGGTAGACTCATATTCCTGCTGCTTTCTCACTTCAACTCTGTTCTTTGTCTTTGCAGTTTCAGCCCCCCCAATTATTTAAGACTAAAAAAACGTGACAAAGTTCTCAAGGTCAAAGTCTGCACTCTGGAAGAACTCACTGAAGTCACGCTCGAGAGGGAATACTAATCTGAAGTCCTCAGGCGTCACCTCCAGGACTTCCATTTGTCAAATTAAGCCAACTTTTTGAATCCTGTGACTGAGCTGGGGGCTATTTTCCAGCGATGTAGGTGAATCTTTTGATTCAGAGAATATCTGTGAAATGGAGCCCATGTTGATGTAAAAGAGCTCAGTTATTCTGCACCATGCACTGTACATAATATTATATCAGTACCAATGCATCTACTCCGGCAGTTTATTTCTGTTTCAGTGTCATACAGTGGGTTTCAGAAGTCCCAGGTACGAGTAGATGGCCTTGGATAAAACGGTGATGATCCAGACTACAAACAAATGAGTTTTAGCTATATTGGAAACTTCCTGTTAAACTTCCCGAGTTCTTTTCCACCAGCTCCTGCCAGGCCAAAGAGCACATCAACTTCCCTTTTCACATCAACGACACAAACGCCAGACGCAGCGACGAAATGCTCCGGCCTTGGGTTAAACAAAACATTACGTAAGCGTCCTGATGGAATCAGAGACAGCAGCAGAGCGCTTCTGGATGAAGCGCTCTGCCACGGGATGAATTTAAATCAAAGGCAGTAAAACCACTGAGGTCTGGGAAGATCTACTGCACTCATTAGTGGAGACATTCCCATATTCATAAAAATCAAACTGGGCACTAAATTGTTCTTTCTTTTCTGGTCCTTTTAAAATGTTGTTGTGGAAAAAAAAAAATCAGTTTCTCTACTCAGTAAAATGAAGGGAACTGCGTTTTAGGGTATTTAGTGTTGGGATTCATTTGCCGACTTAACTTGAATTCTCTTATGATAGTAGTTATGATTGCCCATTTAGTCAAACACATTTTGCTCTCAGTAAAATCCAATCAAGCTGACATGTTTGTGATCAAACACGTTCTGTTCTTCCATCTGCAGCGGCGTAAGTGACAGCATTTCATGCTTGCCCTACTCTGTTTTTCTGTTGTGATGTGCACATCTGAAACTACTAGTGGTGTTTTGGATCCTATTAAAAAAGCAGCTGGTGGACGGTTGCTGGCTGTGATTTCGAAGCTTTCCCCATGAACCCTTCATTTAATGAAGATGGGGGCTGCAGCCGACCCTGTTCCCACTGTGCCTCCCTCTGTTATCTTAGATTACAGCTAATATTGATTTTCATATATTTCAATACTACCAGAGCAACAAAGGAGCTGACGTGAACATTCTGAAGTTGCGTGGCTGTAAAGCTGGTGGTGAATGGGAGACAGCAGAGCTTAAGTGTTTTCCAGAAAAAAATAGCGGGCCTTTGACACATCCTCGAGCCCAAAACAAGGTAAATGGAAACCGGCAACCCGTTTAGGGGCGAAAATATCTACGGCCTGTGGACTTAATTTTGTGTCTGCAGGCTATTTTTTCTTCCCAGCTACTGCAAAATTACAATCACCTCTTATATCAGTTGAAATGAGAGTAAATGTTTAGCATTACAATAGGCTGCGTGAAATAATTTCTAAGGCCTGATGCCTGCAGCTTGCACCATTCTTCCACTTTGGCATCTTCCCTGATACGTAATCTGCACTATCTGCATCGCTGGAGTCGGCTTCAGCTGTGGTTTGCGTATGATAAATGTGTGACCCTGAAGAGAACATAAAAGCCTCAGAAATCATAAAAGAGCTGGAAGCAAAAACTCCCCGTGATCTACCGTCGGGAGTGCAGATTATACCTGCTTAACGTCAAGCAGACCAAGAACCATATAAAGAGGCTACCAAATCAGCTGGCTGAATTTCCCTCTAATCACGCTGGAGAGGCTCGATGCTGGCAGGCACCTCATGAGCAACTTCAGCCGCATGTGTAAGTCTCATAAAGCAGCTGACTGAGCTTCAGCTTCTAACCATCCACTTAGTTCTTCAATCCATGGACAATAGACGGTTTACTGGATCTAAACTGTTTAGATGGAGCCAGACACGAGGCTTGTGAGCTTCTTTTAACTGTATAAATAAAAACTTATTTATGACCAGCAAACCAACTGTAGGGTGCTGCAGTCTGTTAGATGAACAGATATCCTCCAAAAATGCGACTGAAAAATTGGTTAGTGTGAAAAAAGTGGTGAACATGTGCTCATCATTTTTTCTTTAGCCTTCAAATGAACTTTCAGAGCTCAGTGAAATAAAACTCAGAGCAATTTTATTCAATTTTGAGCTGTTTCACAGTCGAATTCCCAGAAACCAGATAAAATGATACCTACCAACCACCCAAAAACAGGCCACTGTTTGTCACCTGAGGCGGTGACAAAAAGCTTATTTAGACTTGATATCACAGTGGAGGGCTGATTGATTTGGTGTTCTGCACCCCCCACCCCCCCTCAGGCCTACAGATTTGAATGCAGAGTGCTCTCAACAGTCAGTGCGCTGCCTGTCCAAATGCATGGAGGGGGCTTTTGACATTCAAGCTCACTGCAGTGGTTTTATCCTCTATGGTGATTCTGAATCATCGTACTGAGCTGCAAAGGCTTAAACGCTTGAAAAAAACCATTAAACCTTAATAATAAGAATTGTCTGACCTTTTATGTTTAAATCCCCTGTTTCGTTGTGATTGGCACACTGTGAGGTTTTTGAGGGTCATCAGCATGGTTGTTGGTGTCATTTGGTTAATTGTGAAGTGTTTGAATGCATAAAAAAATCTGTTTATTAAAAAAAAAATCATCTTATATCTTACAATGCCTCCTTTAAATCACCAAAAAGCACAACCCGACAACTTCACATTTGGTTAGATGGAGCCACTGTCAGATGTGATGGAATGGAAAGATGGACTGGAAAGCACAAATCAGATCTATACCAGAAGAGAGTCTAAATATTAGAGAAATATTATATTCAAGGAATCACTTACAAGATCCGCATGATGTTCATCGCCTCCACTAATCAATCTATAGTCTCTGAACCACTCAAACCATTAAGCCTGCATTATCAATGCTTCATATTTACAAACAAATATTGAGAATTCACCATGAGCATTATAGCTCTTAACATTTAATGATCCTGAAATCACCAGGTAATTTCACAACATCGAAGTTAAAATACCTCTTTGAGGGTTCATACAGTTGTGTCTCCTTAAAACACTTAAACATATTCAATTAGCAAAAGTAACCATTTTCAAATGTCATAAAAATGGCACTTGATAATCAAAACGCTTAAGATAGCACTCTGTTGCAGATTTAAAGCAACAGTTTTACACAAAACAAACTTAATTACAGTAATTTGCCTTTAATTTCCCCCTAGTAAATGTGGTCAATTAGGGGAAGCTCGGAGAAAATGTCGAGTCCTGTGGTTTGTTTCAAACTGGCTTTAAAAAGTTTTGCAGTGTTTAACAGCAGAGAATTCTAATTCCCTCAACTCTGCAGATGACAGCAGATGTGTTATTGTGGATTATGAACAACAGACCGCGTTCTGCATCTTTCCTTACCGACATGCTTTCGCTCTTGAAGTCGGGCTTTGGTTGTTGCAGTTGTTTTTGAGGTGGGTTTTTTGTCCTTTTTTGATTCCCAGTGTTACGTCACTGTTGCCTCAATGCCAAAACGGCCGCTAACATTCAACATTACTTACATTCGTTTGCTCTGCTCCCACAGCGAGATGCTAGCTGTGTGGGGCTGTGACAGCATATGTGTGGGTTGTAAAAACTGGAATCATAGTGAAACTGGACATCTGTGTGTTCATTGTGCCATTTCTTTCTTTCCTTTTTTTTGCAGTTTAAACCTCCTCCAGTCCTTATCTAAAGATGACACAACATAAACACACTCAGACACACACGTCACGTTGTCTGCAAAGAAAACACCATGAGAGATGAAATGATTATTGATTTCGATTCAAACGGGCATGCCAAGAAACGACGCCTTCAAGTGTGGGGATTGTCACAGCCAACAATGTGTCTGTTCATGATTACAGAATGCTCTGACGGAATAATTCTGCTGAATATTCTCAACACATGTCACACACTTTGACATGACACTGCAGAAAATGGCATAGTTTTAGTTAGTACCACAGATATCTGAGTCGGGATTCCAAATATGGGATTTGTGAAAAGGCAGCAGTGTTGTTGTTATTGTTATTATCTGCATGAACGGTCTCCATGTTGGCGACAAAAGGCTCAGCAGCTTTCCTCAGCTAGGTCACTCACTCAGAACCCAGGTGCACCCATGAAACAGGGATGTGCCAATTTGGCTCAAATGGATGTTGTGACTATTGAACCGAACAGATCTAACCTGACATCTTCCCCCCACACGTGTTGTGTACGTGTGCATGAGATGTATGTGTGCATGAGATGGTAGCAGATTACCCGTCCTGCTTATATATTCTGAACTACAGGTTATAAGCTAAAAAAAAAAAAAAAAAAAAAGACTATCACAAACAAAAATCGTTTTTCCATTCTTTTCATTCTTACTTCAATCAATATTCGATTAGAGTCCCCACAAACATATCTGTATGTAATGCTAAATGATAATACTAAAGAATATAGTAGTATCCAGAAAGATAGATTCCAAGCAGTGACCCCTCTTATACAGAATCAGTTACTGTACTGGACCCTATGGCATCTGACTCCAGACGGAGCCAGGGTAAACCCTGGAAAAGTCACCAGCACATTGGAGGGCCAAAGATAATGGCAGGAAATGTACACTTAAATCATGATTACTGAGCTACAAATGACAAAAAAACATACATAAAAAATACTCTCTCTATTTCTCGTGCACACACACACACACACACACACACACACACACAGGTTGGAAAAAAACAGTCCCAATGCCTCTTGGGACTATAAAAGTGATGCAGCAAGTTCATTGGCTGTGTGCCTGTGGAGTAGATGTTCAGAGGGGAATTTTGGCTAATGCACCATGACAAGATGACAGCTCTGCAAGCACCTGCCTGTTTCAACTACACCTGCTGCTCTGCTTGGTTCTCTGTGTTTGCCCCTAAAGCCTTCATCAAGTTTTTTTTTCCTTTGTTTTTGTGTTAGTGCACCTCTGTTTTCTTAGACGTGGTCACTGACAAAATTCCTGCGGTGAAATAGTGTGTGTCAGAGAGAACCAGGGGTTATATCTTTTAAACGAAAACAACACATCTAATTTCTGACAGTATAATTCAAGATTTTACTCTATTTCAATTTGGATTATGAACATGTTTTCCTCACTGCCCCCTGGAAGGAGAAATAAGTTCCACTTCACCACAGAAACATTTACATACTTATATAATAAGTGAAGTATATCAAAAAGGACAATGCAAAACCATGGAAACACTTCCTGCACTGGTTATAATGGGCTAAAAGAGGCAGAATTACACATACAGGTTATTTTATACCCTTAGAAGCAGTGATGCTCAATTTCATTAAGTTAGCCAGGTATGAACAAATGCAGTACACAGAAATTGTGGCATGGTAATGGTAGTTTTTTTCTATAGATTTCTATAGACTGTGAAGTTGTTCTGAATGCTTTTCGTGACTGGTGCTGTCCATGGTGCTGTTTGCTGGTTGCCCAGTCAAACGGCGCTAACAGAGCTGTCCGTGGTGCTAATCTGGTGCTGACCATTTAAGATTTCAAACACGATTATTCTAATTTACATGGTAAAATTTAAATTATTTCAAAACAAACCGCAAAATAACGTCAGAAAAACAATTATATTTTTAACAAAACAATTATATTATCCACTGCCCCTGTCTGGGGGACATGCGTTGCATGGTGACTACAATTTCCCGTCTTGCGGATACACTAGCAAGCATCACGTGAACTTGGACGCGCATACGCAGTAATAACAACAATATTAATACTGATTAAAACAACATTTGTTTTGGTTACTTAGTACCGAGATAAAGCTTTCACGCCCGCTTCCGCTCGGCGGAACCACGCATGTGTTGATCCGCTGCAGCAGCGTGCACCAGTTCCTCCCTGACCCGCTCCGTTCATTTCCATTCAGACCGAAGCTCCGCCGGCTCCGGCTCAGCTGCTCCGTATCACTGGAACTTATCGTAAGAGAGAGGTGGGGGGGTGCACCGCGGTCTCTGCTGGGTTTTTTTTAGGGCCTTGTTAGTTGTCGGTCGGAGGAGAAACGACGGGAGCGCTGCGACGGCGCGCTTTCACCCGCATCCATTCCGTTTTTGGCTCATCCGGCTCCACCGCACGTCTGTGTCGGGTCAAGATTCGCGGACCCGCTGCCGCTGGCGTGCGTAATGCATCGCAGAGAGGGAGAACCCAGTGAATAGACGGACGCGTCCATCGGCACTGAAAAGGAAACGAAGATGGTGATGATGGCTCCGCCAAATTTAGCCTCGGCAGCAATGGCGAAGCCTTCTCTCCCCGTGAAGCTGTTTCTCTGGGTCTTCATTGTCGTTAATCTGCCCACTAGGTAAGGCGGAAATCTGCGGCTTGTTTCCCGTTAGAACCGGGGGTGTGTGCATCTTCTGTTCAGTTGTATTTTTTTCCACATTTGATGTTATTTTTGCGGCCATCTCTGTCCAACACAAGCCTGCTGATCCAGGATCAGTGGCGTTAACGTACAACTGTGCATGTAACACACTGGTGACCATGTTTTATGCTCACTATCGGGTTTTAATTGTTCCACTGTGGCGTCTTTGGCTCATTATAATAGACGTGTCAAAAAACTGTAGGCTAAAGCTAAACTTTGATAACATTCTGGTTATAATTCTGGTTTTCAAATAAAAACAGCTCTGCACGGTGATTATTTGTCTAATGCCCCTCACAGGCTGTTAGAAACAGCAGTGACCAGCTAATTTCTTCTGTGCTAACACTGCTAAGCTACCTTTAAGGATCAAGTCAATTCTGAGAGCTAAATCCTCGTTATTGAACGTTTGTGCCGAACTTGAATGTGCATTATTTTATTATTTTAAAGACTGAATAAACTGGTGGTGACAGCAGAGGTTCCACGGATCGGATTTGGAAAAACAAATATGATTTCAAAATGGCAGACAAGCAGAGAACACAAGTGTGCAGGCACAATAAGGATAAATCATATCGTTCTCGTTTTACGCACGCACGCACGCGCGCACTGCCATTTGATCTTGAGCGCAAACCTTTGTTGGGAGAGGCTGTTTTTTCCATACATGTCCCTGTCTGGACATTCTTCCGAGCACGCAGATAGGACGCGTCAAAGCCCAGGACGGATGCTCTGGCTCCACGCACCCGCGTCCGTCTTGCGTCGCTCGGGGGTATTTAAAAAAAAAAAAATGGAGGCACATGAATCAGTCGACGTTCAATCACCGTCACGTTGTCGTCCTCAGCCAGGAGCTTCTGTCCAGGCCTGCAGGGTTTTCTTCTTCTTAGGGTGCATGCAGGAGGCGTTCACAGTATTCTGAGTAAACACTGCAGCCCGTCCCGCGATGCACTTGGGCGGGTTTATGGATTTAAGACAGGCTGAAGATTGATCACAGCAAGGGGCCTTAAATAATCACTGACTGTTAGCTCATTATTCACAGGCTTGTAAAGAGTTGATGTCTGGCTCCAAGCATGACAGCAACGCACACACACAGATATACATACATACATGGATATACCTGAATATATATATATATATATATATATATATATATATATATATATAACTCTTATATATATTTATATATATATATATATACTATATATATTATATATATATACACACTATATATATATATATATATATATATATATACACACACACAGCTGGGAAGCTGCATTCAAAGTTATTTGTGATTCAAGTACGCAGAGTCTTACATAAGAATTCTCTCAAGGCCTTTGGTATTACTACGTGTAATGATGCCTGATGAGTATCAGCACATCAGGCCCAAGATCCACAGGATGGGTTATCTTAGAGGTGTCAGAGCATATGGAATCAAATTTAGCACCACGAGGAGCTCAGAACGGTTGGCCCGGGATCTAATTAACAAGTAGTTTTAGTCAGATCAACTCAACCTGAGTCAGGTGATAATGGATCTTAAGGGTGTTAATGTTGTAACTGTTAGTATTAGGAGAGCGCAGGGAGATGACAACAAGAAGCAGCTACTGGCCAACTCGATGGATCCAGTTAAAAGAAAAACAAATAGGTGTCAATGTGTGGTCAATTTTAATATGCTGAAAATTAGAACTTAATCCGAACAAAGTGTGAGATGGTAACTTTATTATTTTCCACATCTAATGGCTGACAGCATCGGCGATGATGGTGATGATCATCCATTTTCTTTTTCGGGTTTGCTGTTTACAGAACGTCCTACCTCAAATGGATTCTGCTTTGTGTATCTGACTTCTTCTACCTTGTTTGTTCAGTTGTGTACGTTTTAAACAGTAATACCACAAATGTAAAGCAACTATCTGTAATCCCTACCTTGTTAATGAATGGGTGGCTAAGATAGCAATATTTTGGAGTTGCACCCAAACACACCGGGGACAAATTGATGTGCAACCAGTATATTGACATTAAGTAGCATAATAATGTTAAAAATGTGGCCCTGTGGTACCACTGGCAGAAGGAAGTCAAGCTTACAACCTAATAATAGCTAATCTGTCAGACAGGTTTAGCCTTGACTAACTGAAGCTACTTGCCAAAGGTCATTTAAGTAGAACACTGACTCAACTAATGACTGGTTATTAATACTCAGACTGCCTGACTGATTGAGCATGTCCTTACTGGTCAGTGATCAGCTTGTGGGATGATTAAATTAAATTACTTTATTAGCACCAATAAATGCAAAGATCAGAGATCTAAAGAGAACTTGAGCTGGATGCTAATGCTAATCACTGCCTTTGATGTGCCCATCTTTGTAGATCTACAGATCTACTTTAGGAGATATCAACCCCCTACCATTTATCCTTAAGGTACTGCTCTTATAGTGGAGATGGATGGAACTCAGAGGTATTTAATACATTCTGACTCACTGGTTAAAAAAAAAAAAAAAAAAAAAAAAAAAAAAGCATCACACCAGAACATGAGAAAGCTATCAGGGCTTCTGTCCTTGTACTTCACCATGGAAACAGTGACTTTCCTTTGCACCGTTACTGATTCTTGTTTTATTTCATATGTCCATCCTTGAATTGTTTTCAAGGATGCTCTGTGGGATGTCTCCCATAGCTGCTCCAGTAAAGTTAGCAAGAGCAGTGACAGCACAACTTAGAAAAACGCTATGTGTTTGTTGTGTTGTTTACGCATCTCACAAGCCTTAAACTTTTATTTCTGCCTTGAATGCTCCACATGGAAATAAATCTGTAATTTAAAGAACAGCTGCAATGGCAACTCTCTCCATCATCTTAGCTACAGCCTGCATGTCATTATTAAAGATTGCTTCTCTCATGCATATGCATGCATATGCATACATGAATCAGACTAATAGCAGGAGCTGTGATAGTTCATCAATGCATACTCCCATTTTTAATCTTTAACCTGGGTAACAGTTGGTAACAGTTGATAAAGTAGATTAAAAAAAGTTTAGTCTCAGCGCCGACTGAATTTTACCGTCTCAAGACTTTTTTCTTGGTTGTCTTTTAAAAAATTTTTCACTTTTACCTCAGATGAACTTTAGAAATGTCTCTGGAGGGTCAGCCATCATGACTAACCACGGCTTTTTGTGGTCATATTTTATGCCCTAAAAAACTAACAAACTTTGCATTCATGCACACGATGCATCTGAAAGATGCTTTAAGACCCTGGTTATATAAGAAACTGCTGCTGTAGTAGATTAAACTCTAATTACATTCACAGCGCTAATGCAAATTTAATGTAAAGGATGCTTTTATGTCCATAAATCTGAGTCATATTCTGTTTCCAAGCACATCGCACACTTATCCTCTGATCTGTTCCTCTCTCAGAGTGCTGTGTTTGTTTGACCTCAGCTCTGAGTCGCTTCATGCACCATCATCTCACTTGAAGTCGGCATGTTACTGTCACAGAGTCTCCACCTCTGATATATTGTTATTTCAGATGCCATGCATGTTTCCCCTTTAATGTACACACCAAACCTGAAAATATCTGCTGCAGGAGATGATCTGTTGATTCTTAACAAAACCTTCCTTCCATGCAGAGATAGGGCAGGAAATTTAGATCAACTTGGCAGATACTTTTTCATTTAACATATATTTCTATCCTATTTTGAAGAGACACAAAGTGTCATTGTTTTGAATTCACAACTGTGTTTCGTGGGGATATAGAATTAGACTGAGCTGGATGCATACAACTGTTTAAAAAAAGGCTTGTTTGATTCTTTTCCAGGACTCAACATCTGTCATCCTGTGAAAATCAGCTAAAATTGCCCTCCCTCCCTCTCAACAGACTTTGCCACACAAGTGACAATTCGTGACAGACAGAAGCAAACAAATGTCACAATATTTCACGTCAAAAGAGTTTCAATTATTGTCAGTCAAAACAGGACCAGGTTAGAAAAGAAGACATGAAGATGACATGCAAGCCAAGATCTAAAGCGAATGAGTTCAGCCTGTTCGTCTCATTTCCACATCAAACATCAAATCAGGAGGGTTTGTTTACACTCGGGCTTATCTGCTCTGGCCTAAATGCATGATGAGGCTGATCCTCAAATAATGCTGTTTTCCTCATCAGAACTCATAAAAGTCTGATCAAAATGAATTTGGTCGTTCTGCAAATTTTATCACATGGGTGGGACCCAAGCACTGCATGAATGGATGGATGGATGGATGGATGGATGGGTGTATAGCATTTCTCCATGAAAACATTGCCATAGATGCTGCCTACTTTTCTTGACAGGAAACTCTTTTCCACCCATCTTTTCCATCTCTCTCTATCGTTCTCTCTCTCTCCTCCCTGCAGCTCCTTCCAGTCTGACGATGACGACGAGGTGTCCAACAAAACGTGGGTGTTGACTCCCAAAGTGTACGAGAGTGACGTCACGCACATCCTGAACAGCCTGCTGGACGGCTACGACAACAAACTCAGACCTGACATCGGAGGTGGGCCCCGATTTCTCACAGCTGATCCGTTTAGTCGCGGAGGCACAATCACTCACACCCACAAGTGCGCTTGGATTTGCAGTCAAACGTGTGTGTGTGATGTCTGCCCGTGGTTTTTTATAGGGACTCTTGATAGCCTGGAGCCTGTCATTGTCTCCTTTCATGGAGGGAGATAATCCACCATTGCATAACCGTGTGAATGAAATGCACCAACTTTGATTCGTTTAGTCGTAACATTAAATTAGTAGAACATTTCACCGAAACTTTGCCCTCCACAATGTAGACACATAGTTTTTCCATGTTTTTATAGAGTATAAACTTTTAATGAACCAAGAGAAATTGATTTTTTATTTTTTTTGTAATGAATTTGTTAATATATAGATTACATATAGATGACAATATACCTGCAGGTTCTTGCTAGATTTGAAATGCTGAATGCGGCTGGGTGAGCATTATAGGCTGTCTGCTTCCCCTTCGGCCTTGTTTTTGTTCCACACAGAAGCTCACAGGCTGAGGATTAAATATGTGCACAGCCTTGAATTATCAGGCAGATCAGACAGGCAGACAACACAACATCACCGCTGAGGCAATTTTCTCACTATTTCCAAAGAAAATGACAGTTGCTAAAATTGCTCCTCTTGGAATGAGAAAGGGAAAAGATCACAAGGTTTAACCTCACTACTTGTAGAAATCAGCTTAAAATTCAAAATTGCAACAACAAGGAAGGAATGTGGCCACCAATGCAGCATCCAAACACAGTATCTGGACGGTGTAAACACATAAACATCCAACCAAAGATGGTCAGATATAAAACTAATTAGGCTCCTGCCACAAATAGCACAGCACAAATCCATTTTCCAGTGTTTCCATGAAGTCTACTGCAGTGGGTTCAACTGAACACCCTCGAAGGGACTCATCTTCATCATCAATACTTGAAGTGGGTTCATGCTCTAAAGTGAAAAGCTGCTCAGATACTTTGAGGAGCAGCTTCAACCTTTCGGAGCTAGCGCCCGGCTCAGAAGCCCAATGCCACCATCTTAACCGTCATCTTCAAACGCGTTATGATCTCACTCCCCTGACGTTGGTCTTCCAGCTGCTGCCAAGTTGCACAGCTACAAAGAGGTTATAATTAGCTGGCTATACTGTCATCTGGTGCATCAACCAATCATGCAACAAATCGCAGCAACAGAGCTCAGCAGTGCTGTGGATTTAGATTCAGCGCCAATTGCCACAACTTTTCTTTGAAGTCCATTGTGATGCTCATTTAATTTTAATGCCTCTAGAGTCAACTGTGTGTGAAAACTGAAGCGAGGGTGCAAAGATGTAGAGGAAGAGGAGGGGGCTGAAAATCCTCCATATTTCATAATACATCAGGAATTCGATCCAACCAGTGCAAAGAAATGTTTTGTACCGTTTGGGAACATGGACAGTTACTCCACATTAAGTTGCTGTAACTAAATGTATCCTCAGTATCCGGTGGTGCATTAACAGTCAGTCCTTTAGAGCTGATTCGCCCAGTATTTTGCCAGTATGCTGTTGGTGGGTGTGTTGGCGTGCATTCACTTGTCTCCAACTCCAGATCTGAAAGCATAGAACAGCCAGTATTTCTTCACCGTGTTCTTAAAATAAATAAATAAATAAAAAAAATATAAAAAATCACATTCCCTGGCATTTCTTTGACATATTCCATTTAAAATAAAGAAAAGTACATTTTTTTCTTCTTTTATAACAGTTATTTTGCATAACTCTTTTAATCCAGTAGTGTTGTATTCATTAAGAATTCATATCTTTTTAACATGGCATGCTCGGATCACCAGTGAGCCTGCTACACTAGCTAACGTGACAGATGGCTGCAAACTTACAGTCGCTCCATTTTACCCACACCCGCCCTCCCCCCGCTTTCTCTCTCTCTCTTGCTCTCACCACAGTCCCCCACATCATCCAGCTTGAGGTTGCTTAAGTCTCTCTTGTCAGATTTAATGCCCAGTCGTCCATAAGCATAGGCATTAAGTGTAGTGTGGAGGTTGATCCAGGCTGACTTGGAGGATCTGACAGTGCATGGACGTCCATTTGACATCAAGCTGTGTGTTTTCTCAGCCATACTTTATCTGACATCCATCTGTCCGTCTCACTAAATTGCTCTGGGCGGTTTGCTTAAATGCGTTTGGCAAATGTAAGCATGCAGGTAAACATGAAGGCGTCTTGTTTTCGAGTGTCCCCAGCTGAAGTACCCCCAGCTTAAAGCCGTCAAAGTCATCGTTTCTCACTGGGTTTGTGTCAAGTCACCTCTCTTTGTATAAATGAATAATGATAATATTAATGAGTACACTCCGGTCATCAAAGGGACTAAAATGTCTACGAGAAAAGGGAATGATTAACTGGTATTGAGGTATGAAATATAGATGGACAGACAAAAGGGAAGAATGGAGATTACACAGAGTGCAGAGTTCAGGATCAGGAGTTTAGTCTCAGACAGAAAAAAGACTTGACTTTTAGTCATCAAGACTGTCTGTGTGTAGTTTGGTTTAATAGCAATTATATTGTGTCATATAATACATACAGTATGTATAACATGTAATGTATCGATTGCATCTGTTTTGATCCAACGTTCAGTCGATTATAACATGGTTCATAAACAAATTAACAAGCTCCTGCATCGTCTGTTGCTTTTCTTTAAAGGCCATGTTTCTGTGCTTCTTTGCAGTCAAACCAACTGTGATTCACACGGACATGTTTGTGAACAGCATTGGTCCCGTAAATGCCATCAACATGGTGAGTAAAGTTGGTGCAACTCTTCATAAGAATTGTACTCAGATTTAGGGAAGATGCGGACATGATGACGAGTCTTGCAGCAGATATTTGCTCTCAGTCAGCCGGTCCAGATAATAATGAGGCTTTGGTAGCAGAGCAGCACTGAGCTAGCGGCAGGCAGTTACTTCTCCGCTGCACTACTTATTTACGATTCACACTTTCATTCCAAAAGCAAAAAACAGACAAAAAAAAACCAAAAAAAAAAACAGCTTGATTCAAAGCCGCATCTGCAGCCATTTGCAAATTGCCCTGCATCTACTCACTTTGTGTCCTGATGTAATGTGATGCATCAAACAAAGTGGAATATTCATCCAGGTCAGTTGGCTTCTAATGCTCCTTCTTTATCGTCTAATGTTCCTTCTACTTCTCTAAAATTCTACCCATCCTTCTTTAGCTCCTCTGTTTCTTCTGCTCCCTCTCTCTCTCTTCCTGCATCATTGCAAGCTGCTCTATAAATCATCCCTCATTAATTTAATCTCTTCTGTCTGAATTAAAGATGTTCTAAATTTCTTCTCATCCTTTCATTGAAACATTTGGTTGTTCTGACCATTCTGTTCTAACCCTAACCCTAAGATTTATGCTTATAATTCATATTTTAATGCACGTTTAAAACATTTTGAAGCTGAACATAGATAAAACAACAAAGATATGAAATGTAAACTATAGTACTGCAGTGATCGCGAACACTGGGCCGTTTACAGTTCTAGTTGTTGAAGAGGAAAAATGTTTCTGTCAGAGACGGATTAGGAAAAGAAACTCCAGCAAGCATTGATTTACTGTATGTGGCATTGTTTTGTGTTAAACTAGTCCTTCTGTGTCGTACACAGCGGCAGCGCTCCATTTCACTTCGCCTGAGCTAAAACACCCACTCTTAATAACAGCAGGCACACTGAAGTCGGAGAGAAGCACTGATGTAATCCACTAGGAAATGTGATCCTGGTGAAATTAGGGAGTGTGTGCATGTGTGTGTGTGTCAGTTATTGACAAATATAGTGAGTCTGGCCTATTTAGAATGAAGGATATATGCACAAATACAGGTATTCATTTTTAATAATGTTTCAAGCTTCTTTGAGATATGACAAAGTTGCAACTCTTATGAAAGAATACAGCTGACAAACAGCTAAGGTTCGCATAAAACAATGATTAATTGATGCAGGGTTGCCTGAGCACCTACGATCATTCTTAGACACACACAGAGGTTGACTCTTATAGTGCGATCACTTTAAAAACATCCCAGAGCATATATGGTGTGAAGATAATAAAAGTTTATCCTGCTCAGCAGGGCCTCTGGGGAGCTCAAAAGTATCCAATCTTATTCTCATCACTGCCCTTTGTTGGAAAGGGATTCTGTAAAAAGCTGCCGAGAAAAATTATTTTTCAGATCTCGTTGAAGATACTTTGGCTCAGATTTGGCCTTTATTGTTGGACTTAGCTTTGTCAAGACGCTAATGCCTCTGTGTCCTCTTGCACGCAAATCCCCTTATTTATTCTTTTTATTCCCTTTTGAACTGCTCAACCATTCCAAGAACAGAATAACAGAATAAATAAAATCGGCAAATCTCACACGTCGTTCGTGTCCTCAGAACGGTAACAGGACACGTCTGCTTTTATCCATATTTTAATTCTCTTATAGAGACACCAAAGCAGCTTTATGAGGTTTGATCATTTTTATGTGAAACAATGAGTTATTAATTGCCTCAGTGAACATTTAATTTTCAGGTTGAAGGCATCAGGGTGGGCTGTTCAGCTGCTTTGATAGGGACTGGATGACTTCTCGGTCTAAAGACACACCATCTCGTGTGAGGGAAATCTCTCAGCTGCAAGTTTCCTGGCACTGAAAAGTTCCTGTAAGATAGAAGAAAGGGAAGGCTTCTGCAGCCCCCATTTCTATTTGAGCTCCTGCCGTAGTGCACGTTAAAGCTGCACTGGTGACGATTCCTGACGTGCTTTTCCAGCGTCCTGTAGGGGGCAGGCTCCTGATTTTAGAGACACGCAAAACCTTCTTTTCTATTTCCTGTTCACAGGAATACACCATCGACATCTTCTTCGCTCAGACCTGGTATGACAGGCGCTTAAAATTTAACAGCACGATGAAGGTGCTGCGTCTGAACAGCAACATGGTGGGGAAGATCTGGATCCCAGACACTTTCTTTCGCAATTCCAAGAAGGCCGACGCCCACTGGATCACAACGCCCAATCGCATGCTTCGGATCTGGAACGACGGACGGATACTCTACACGCTCAGGTAGATATATCAGAAACCAAAATACAGGTCATTACATTCATCTTCAACCGTACTGCTGATCACTCCCATTTTAGTCTGGTTAAATTGGATTGTGTTATTTTTCCGTGTATGTGATGCTGTAAAGATTGTTTTCACCTCAGAATCCATCAAAAGCAACAATCAATGCAGGCAGAAGTAACCAACCTTACAATTAATGGCCTCTCTAAATAATTCACAGCACTGATTATCCCCAAGAGGCCCTGGGCCTTTTTAAATTCCAGCTATTTAAATTTGATACCAATTAGCATTCATGAACTCCTGCTGAAGAAGACAGGAAGTTGTGAGTGGTGAGGAAACACTGGGATGTCCCTCAAACGCCATTTTTCATTTTCCAGCAGCTTCATGCTTATTTTGTAACACTGACATTAATAAATTGTGTTCATAAGAAAAGATTTTTTTGCCACAGAAAGTTATGTCAAACAGGGAAAATAGTTAGCCGTAAACATGCTTATTAGCATGTTTTACATGCTAGACACAGCAAACATTACCGCTGATGCTGCGGTGCATCATTAGTGATAATAAGACCGAGTCAACTCTCGCAGACTCAATCAGGACGTGATGGATGTAGTGCTCGGCAGAACACCACCCCTCCACTTCATTAATTAGTTAAAGAAGTCGGAATTTTACCAGTGCTTAATTAGGATGACCACCACAATTGCGAGGACAGTGATACATGACAGCAGCGAGTGCACGGATAGGTGAAGTTGTTTGAGGTCATTTTCTCATTAAGGGGAAGTTTAATGACTTTGCCTCCAAATTCCCTCAAGTGTGAAAGAGAGAGACAGGAGGCTGTGGAAACATCAATTTGCTTTACTGAAATTTTAATTAATAAGACCTTGTGTTAACACAGACAGACTGCCGTGTCATCCTAAATACGCTTATATTTACACAAGCTACCCTCATCTGAAGAACTGGAGGGAGGGAGGGAGGGTCTTTGTAGGCCTGAGCTTGGTTCATTCATTAACTATTCTAATGACTACGTATAGAAGACAGTCAATTAGACAAATAATTAATGCTGCATATACCGAGCATATACTTCATGCATATACCGAACAGGCATGCATGAAGCCCCATCTGTTAATGCAGTGCTAACGGGGGGGGGGGGGAGCAGCTCCACAGTCAGAAAATCATTTTAAAACTTTGCAAATTAAAAATTTGCAGACTTACTAACTACTATGGAATTTAAACATCAGATTCTCAGTATAAAACACTAATTAGAGTCCCAGCTGTGGTTATTTGCTGTTCTGGGGTCTGTGCAGGGGACGTGCTGGAATCTATTACTTAGACCCACTAATGCAGAAACTTTTGTCTTGCGGACCATCAAGCACTCATTGATGATATATTGTGCTCTGAATCCCGATTAAACATGCTGCAAATGATTATTAGATCAAGTTCAACTGTTTGATGAATCTGAGCATCTGTTTGGATCTGATTCCATGAAACGTTGTTAGCAACCGTATAGTCAGTTAGTTTAGAGCGGAGCTGAGTCTGCAGCTTAGTCTTGCAGATTTAATTGTAAAATCATTCAACTCTATTTATAGAGTGAAATATAAAGAAGCATTGGGCAGGACCGGGCTCATAACAACATTCTAATAATAAAAACTTGTTACCTGCAGGTTGACCATCGATGCTGAATGCCAGCTTAAACTGAACAACTTCCCAATGGATGAGCACTCGTGCCCTCTGGAGTTTTCAAGCTGTAAGTTGACCTTCACTGTCCTTATAATGTCTCTACATATATTACACACACACACACACACACAGCCTAGTATAGCATAGGACTCCATGAACAAAGCACCAAATCATTTTTCGCTAAAAAGCGAGATGAGAGCAAATGGGTAACACCTCCCATGTTAAGAATGTTAATGAGGCTGTTGTAGATCTACACTGAGATGCACTGTGGGACATTCCCCAGAGTCAATGCCTCCACCAGAACAAATAGAAAAGAAAAGCAGGGGTATCGGTCCTGAAACGGAACATTCCCTTAAATGGATGAAAGCCACTGACAACTTCTGAAGTTTGGAAATTGCTTCATACTGGGTCTCAAAGGAAACAGGCAGAGCAGCCATTATCACGGCACGCATTCCCCCAACGTCTTCAAATTGCGGCTTTTAGCGGCAATAAGACCACCAGTTAAAACACGTAGCACCAAGCTTCTGGAACACAGGATGATTTCTTCACTTGGCCAGGATGTGTTGGCCTTCTAGCGGGGCGTACCAGTACTACTGTGGCAGATCCTTCCATCCCCCTGCCACAGAGTGCCAACATAACTGAATATCTGAGAGCACTTTAGTCATAAAGCCAATCCAAGTTTGCGCTGAGGAAGCTTTAGTGCATTATTCAGCCCCCGCTCCTCCATCGACCGCACACAACTCATCACCAAAGTGAAGACAGGGCCAGACTGAAAGCAGGAAAAAATCCCATACAGATTGTCGGGTACACGTTGACACCTGCGTGAACCCAGTGCAGGGGTTCACTTTCAACTGGAAGCTCTGAAAATGTGATCTAGTTATAAAAACCCATCCAGTCAAATGGAATCAGTATCAATCAGGAAGTTATACTGGTTTACTGAAATCCCTGGATTCCATTTGCTTTTGAGGCTACTTTCATCCACTAAGATGTTCAGATTAGTATTAGAGCTGCATTTCTACTGGAAAGATTTCATTTCAATATTTAATGAAGTCAGGAACTTGTACTCACTCCAGGCTGGTCCAAAACATACCCCCTCATGCTAAGAGCTGTACAGGCTAGCTTAAGTTAGCTTAGATAGAAGTACATAATTTGTGAAATGGTTTAAACTGCCTGATTTTGTAGTTTGAGGTTAAATTTCTTCTCTATAGCGCAGAACTTTTTGGAGTAGTCAGTCTTGAGATGTTTCCCAAAAGGGATGCAGATGAGTCTTTGCATAATGGTGCTATTTTACGCACTATGCAGCTTTTTTTTTGTTCTTTCCCTCATTTTAAACTTTGTACTTGCTGTTCAGATGGTTACCCCAGGGAAGAGATAGTGTACAAGTGGAAGAGGAGCTCAGTTGAAGTCGGGGACATTCGCTCGTGGAGGCTCTACCAGTTCTCCTTTGTGGGCCTGAGGAACACCTCTGAGGTCGTCAGGACCGTCTCAGGTAAAGAACAACAGCTCTTTTGCTTTCTGATTTTGTTGTTTTATGTTTAATCTCTTGATTAAACCCCCAAAACCCTGCTGGGGTTCCTGGAACATAGCCCCTGGCGAGTTTCCTATACTAACAGCGCTCGACTCATCTCCCTTCCTAGCCAGTCTATCCGGGGTCATTATGTTACACTTTTATGTTAGTATTGATCTGCAGAATGCGTTTTTGGCTGCACTCTTGTACTAATCTCTTTAGAATATACTCTTGGCTGGAAGGCTACAGTAAGTACAGTCATTACATCAGATATGTGGCAGCAGGGCCATTACTCTTGCTATAGAATGTGCAGCTGGCACTGACCAGCCGTTTAGTGCACTGATTGCCATTTACCATGGAAGCGCAGGCTGTCCGGTAGGACGCAAACATGTCAGAAGAACAAATAAGTTTTCTGAGGAATGAATGTGTGTCATCTGTGATGCAGTTTTATGTTTTGCTGGCTGAATCCTAACACTTTAACCTTGGAAGGCCAACTCGGCAGAAAAAACCCAGCTGTTTTGTGTGTTTGAAGGTCTGATTTCCGCCGTCCCTGTTCGACACACTGGTGAATTTGCATGCTTCACAGATGATGTTTTGCCCTCTAGAACCACAAAGCTGCATAAAAAAAGTGTTTATTCTGTGCGTTCCTGAACAAAGCAGTCCCTGCCGGCTGAGCGCGATGCAACGATCAGACACAAGGAGGGTTTTTTGGTGCCTTAATTGCGTGTTTACACTGTGACCCACTGCAGTCCAAATTGATCTGACAAACACACAAAAAAAAACTTTCAGTTTTAATCAAAACACTTTTGTGATAACATTAAAAAGGCAACAGGAGTGGGCGGCTAAGCTGTAGTGGAGCGTTTGCAGCTCCTCTGTCGCGGCTCAGGCTCTCTGCGCCCAGAGAACTCATTTAGCAGTCAGTTTGAGTGTGTGACCTGCTTCAACATTTATGAGTGCCGCATCTGTCTCGGAGAGCAATCAGCCAGGACTCGATGATCTCCAGAAAGTTTATTTTTCTGCTTAAGAAATTAAATTTGTATATGTTCGGGCAAAAATGTTTGCCTTTAAGGTTTCTAATGGGAAAATGTCTCTGCACGTATACCTCAGAGGGTTATGAACAGGGACGGAGCCTCCGGGGAGCCAGTAATCATGGATTTCCCATGTCTGGGATTAATAAAGTATTTCTATTCTATTCAATGCCTGATTAAAATACCATCAGCAGTACTGGCTATTGCACGTTAAACAGTTATGTATGGGTGTTTAAAGAGATCATCAGATTCATTCTTTCTAGTTGACAGCGATATTTGCAGAAAATAGATGCTGTAAATATAGTGAGAAAGAACGAGAGCACACGTGTCTCCACTGATTTGTTCTGTTTGTGGTTATGAATATTGATTTCAAGACGAAAAATACTGCGTCATCAAGAGTGAGTCTATTAAATGGATCAGGGAAGACTATAGGAGGACACACAGCGGAATGAAAAGCTAAACGGACAGACAGGACAGGTGAACCGATTCAGACAACGGTGGCTGGAGGAGCAGTCACAGCGCCTCTCATCCCACATGACAAGCCGACCCCCTCCTGGGCTCGCTCGACACAGCGCTACGCTCTCATATTAACGTGTCCCTCCGCTTTCAATCTCTTAGTGCCACCTTTAAAACGCACAAAATGGGGACGGACGATTAAAAAACAATTTAGTGTTTTAGAGAAACGAGCAGGATGTGGTGGCAGAGGTGGGTGGGGGTAGGGATGAGCCATCTGCCGCTATGATGATGCAGCGGGGTTATATTTGTTGATCTTACCTCTCTCAGCCAGTGTCCAAAGGGGTGGGGGGGTGTTGGTCGGTTAGCATGTCACTTCACATCAAGTCACCCTGCACTGCCTGGAAGCTTATACCTGCATTTGTGCAGACAGACATTTGCATGCACACATGCAAAGTGAAGGCAAAGGGGTGGGGAGGTGGGGGGGTGTAGGTGAGGCAAGGGTGCTTGAAAGGACGCCAGTGAACAGAATAGCAATAAGCTTCCATATATGCAGAACATTTTAATGTATAACACCCGAGGTGCTAGGTACGGAGCTAGCACTATGGTTAAGTTTATCACGGAGTGAAAAGTGAAAACAAGATCAATAGAGCATTAATTATCCTGGGAAATCAGTATGTGGCAAAACATTTTGTGTGTTTTTAAAGGTTTATTGTAGACAGAAGCCCAAGGATGGAAGAAGAGGATGTTTTGCTGCGATTAGTCTCATCTAAAACCGCTTAATGATGCAGCCAGTGTGGTGGATCCGCATTAACTGTCAGATCCTGGGTCTCTTTGCTGCTTTTTGCCATCTTTGCAGCACATTAGTGGAATAAATATGCTTAATTAAACATTGCTTGATGGGCAAAAAACTTTTCCTTTCAAGCATAAGGAGGTGAAGACATCTAGTTTTCCTTTTCCCCCCCGCTACAGTCATTTTCCCAGCAGTGAGCCATTGGATGCTCCAGTGAGTTGGTTATTTGGCCGTGCACAAATGTATTCTATGTGCATCTGTCGCTGTTGTGGTTTAACAGTGTTCAGAGTGCACTGGACTTTCCCTGCATCCTTGAATTCATGCATGTTCCCGTATCCATTTGGCTGCATGCTCATTCCGCTGTTTGCCGTGTATCGGCTCCGAACCATTTTTTAAGCTATTCTTAGACTGACCTTCTGAAAGCCATGGCGTGCAGCCCTGTTGTCTGTGTGCGGCTGCCTGTGTGATTCAGTTTGAGTGGAGAAAGCCCAGGGACACATCAGTGGTCCTATCCCGATTAGAGAGCTATGCGTTTCGCAGACGATTCTTTGATGGGGCGAATCTGAAGGCAGTACGGATGAAAAGGAAGTGACCTGGCGGAAGAAGCGGCAGCAGTCAACAGACAATGCAAGAACAGCCATGCGTGGTTTGCATATGCATAAACAGGGCGAAGTCGCTTCCTGACAAAGGATTCCTCTTATAGCTGAGTGCATCATCATGCTATCTTTGGGGACCTACACATTGTTTAACCTTTAACTCGGACCCACACAAGGCTGGGATAAATGGACACCAAAGAATATCAGACGGATGTGGGCTCCTCTGGGTAAATCAGGAAACACAGTACATATGATATTGTTCTCGAAAGAGCAGTAATAATCGCATATTTTGGAATCAAGCCACTCACTCATCACTTCCACCGCAGTCCAGCCAGCCTTCCACGTCCGCCACGACCAGGTGTTTGCTGCTTTAGAAAGCTTTGTGAATTAATTGATGATGTGATGTAATACAAAGGAGATTTGGACATTTTAAATCACAGCCTTATTTTTTAGCTACAAGGACACATCAGCTAAATCTGTGCGCATTATATCTGCGTTGCTCATGAAAGAGCTCAAGGACTGACTTCTGCTGGAGTTCTGTGCTCATTCATCATGCATATCTCATTTGGCTTCATTTATATTAAAGAGGGGCCTTTGTGGGTGAAAATTGTTGATGCTGGCTTTGTTTTGGGTTTGTGTCAGGAGTATATAATGAATCATCAGGGCTGTGTTTCATTAAATCTAGACTTCCAGATGCAGAAACGCAGTTTTTCTAAGATATCCACTTAAGAGAGAGACAGCGGGCACATGGCAATATTGTCTCAAGGCATCAGGAGGATTGCCAAATCCCCGAGCACCACTGCGGCAAGCGTGCGCATCATGCACAAGTTCAATATCAAAAAAACAAATTGAAATAAAATTTTTCACAGATTTCTTGGGAGTAAAATGTAGCAAAGAAAGTTTTTCATCATCTGCTGTGAGGAACTAAGCAAAGATAGAGAAGTCAGATGAAAAGCAATAAAAGCAAAATGACTTGTTTAAATATATTTTTTTATAATTATAGATATTAATTTGCTTCCCTTGAAATAATTACAGATGCTGCATGTGATACAAATATGGGAAAGAGCAAGACAAAATTGTGGACTCGCTACACGTGACAGCTACTAGAATAGCAAGTGAAGTTTAAAATAAGATGATTGCTCTTTTAGACTATCTGAAATATCACAGAAATCACAATAATAGCTGCAGCTGCCTTGTTGCCACAATACAACGTCTCTAATCTTCCTCTCCTTGCTCATTTGGACTTTTCCGTCTTGCTACTGGGCGATAGTTGTGATGGACAGGAGTGGGAGGAAACGCCCTGACTCAGCCCGAATCTTCTTTTTGTGAAGTTAAATACCAATTTGCACCCTCTCCTATCCTCCACACGCAAATCCTGCCCTGCCCCATTACTGTATCCACGGTAACACAAAGCAGCAGATGTCCAGCTGCTTCAAAATTACTTTTTATTTTGGGAAAAGTTCCTGTGACCTAATAATGTCTCTGCTCTGTCTTTTTCTCTCTTTGCATTTGGCCAAATAATTTAAACCTGAACACAGGCAGTGGTGAGAGCAGATTTCTTTGGGAAAGAAAAGCACATTCAAGAATATTGATTTTTCTGCTTTTTTAGGTTGTCCGTTTCTTATTGTTCTGTGGTGTTTCTATATTGGATGACTGGCACACACTCGAGAGTGCACAAAGATGTGGATTGAAGATCATAACGTGCACTTGCAGTAGAGATTTATATCTTCTTTACGCGACAGGAAAGACACCAAACGTCTGCCGCAGCACCAGTTCGAGGGCTGATTAAGTAGGACGCTGGGGCGCGTCCACTACAAAATTAAGGCCATGTCATTTGCGAGCTGATGTAAACAGGCGAGGGCGATGTTAGATCCCGCGTTTGCAGTTCGCGGCCTGGAAGGCAAAGATGGAGGTCGGGAGGTGGAGAAAAGCAGGGGCGGGGGGAGCAAAGCCAAATAAAAAAACAGGTCGGCGCAGTCAGGGACGCAGGTTTTTGAGGTCACACAGGAAGTTTGGGGGGATTACATCTAGTTTTGAATCAAATAAGACTTTCCGTAAAGACTGATAGAAGCATGTGCTTCATATTTCAAATTGGTAGCACATTAGCTATAAGAAATTCATGTTCATGTAGAAAATTGTAATCTAAAGTCAAAAAGAGGGCTAATGCTCATGCAACTATTCCAACAGAGAACTATGTTTTTTTGCTCTGTTGTGATGGACAGAACTGCTCCAGATGCTAACAGCAGCTCAGAGTTGATGCCACTCAGTAGAGCAGTTACTCATATAGGTCGAGCCCTGGTTGCTCACTAAAACGTTGTGAAGTTCCGCTTTGGTCCAAGACAATCCTCACGCTCGGCTTATTGGCCTCCTGCAATATTCAGCGGCTCAGGGCTTCAGAGTAATTAGTGATCAGAAATGAGGAGAGTCCTAGAACACTGCTTTCGTACAAATATTCCTCTCACTTTTCTTTACCAACACGAGCAGTTATCTTCTATGAATCATACGATTTCTCTCTCTTTTTGCCTTTTATTGTGATGTCAGAACCTATAAGATTATACGTCATATGGCGAGGGTTTGTATTATGAACCTTGAAAAAAGGACATTAGAATATGACTCATCTGTGCGTAGCTGTGAGCATTCATGTGGATGAAAGATGCTCATGAATGTGCACAAGAAATGTTATGTATATGTCACATGGTGAGGTTTAGATAATTAAAGGGGCCGTGTTAGCAGCGGTGCTATTTTGGTGAGGATTTGTCATTACTAAAATAATGTAATGCTTTTTGTCTTTATTTTGCACCGTAATGAATAATGCTGCAGTTTTGGGCAATTCGGTATCGTAATAATGTTTAATTAGATTGAAAAGCTTGAGGCCAGGGATCTAAAAAACATGGATGTGATAATAGTCAGAGGGAAAAGATTGTTCTGATTAGACAGCATCTGGCTAACATTTAAATCTCTACAGTAGCGGCACATTTTAACTGCAGCTTGATGAGTCAGCAGCACTCTGACTGATTGTGTTAATGTTGTTAAACAAGGCGTCTTTAGGTTCATATTCTGTAGTCGTGCCTCCTGGAGGTCATGGAGGACGAGATCCTTTTGATTTAATTTTTTTTATCTCTTTCTGTGCTTTCATTTGCCTTTCTTTCATGACTACAATCTTAAGTCCATAGTTATTATTCAGCCCTTTATTTTAAAGAAAAAGACGAGACCATAAAAAGACCACAGTTAAGAGGGTCGGGTTAGAAAAGCAGAAATTAAAGTGAGAATCAGATGTTGAAACTTATGTAAGAGGTGCGAAACTTCTCTTCCTGTTTCGTGAAGGAAGATAATTATGCCATATTTAGAAGAGGTAACTTGGATAAAACCTGGAGACAGAGTTAAAAATAAGCCCCATAAATAATGTTTCAAGAAAACCAAGTCAGTTCTAATCAGGAGCATTTAAGACCTAAGAAAAACATCACTGACTTGCACCCACATCTCAGGAAGCTTTTTGTCTAATTCACAGGTGATACAACAGAATTTCAGTCGCGCTTTCATCATAATTCTGGAGCGCAAAAGAGCTTCGCCTGCCTCCATAAACAGCGCTCACTCAGTAATCTATGAGCTGCTAGTGTGTGAGAGCAGGACGATCATCTGCCTCTGTCCCATCGACCCCAATATTAACAGCCCAATCACACTCTGCAGCCTGTTGTCTGGAGTTTTCATCACGCCACTCCTTTGCAGTAATTACTCAACGCAATCGTGGTTTTTCTTCTCCGCACACCTCGATCATCTCATAAACTGCCGGAGCTGCGGCAGCCACTGAGGCCAGAAAAATCAATCAGCCTAATCAGTTCAGAGAGAGTGATGAGTCGGCCCTTTTTCTAGCGTTTCAAGCGTTGTTGACCCGAAGGAGCCTCCCTCAAGTGCGATCATTAACAAAACTGCGTCTGTCATGCGCGCCCGTGCGCCCGCGTCCTCTGTCATCTTTAATATAGATGACCCGTGACAGCAGAGGAGCTCAGCACGGCAGCCTGTCAGCGGCGCTCCGACGTGTCTGGCTAGGGTCTCCGGATGGCCAGCATGTGCCCCAGGTCTCTCTCTCCCATCCACATGCACACCAATTTACAGCCTGTCACAGTAATATTCCGGTGTGACCCTTCTTTCCTCTCCTTTAGGTCCGTGCTCCGTCGCGATCGATTCCCCTGTGGCTGTTACACAACACTACACAAGCATTCAGGCGGCAGTGTTTAAATTATTTATGAGTGCTAATATTAATACAAGCTTCCTCCACTAGGGTTAAAACCTTGTTTTTCTCCTCTACTGTAGACGTTTAAGTCTAAATCTATTTGAGTGTGTCGTCTCCGTTGGCGCTGTTTTCTGATGAACGATCAGCCACCACTAGGCTTTTATTGCTTTCTGTAGATTACATCAACTCATGCTAAATTGCTTTTGTGATACTAATAGAAATCTATCAAACTCTGTCTTAACCCAAACAGTGTTTATGAGCAGTTGTCTGAGCGCTTTATTTTTCAAACAGCTGTTGTCTGCACTCGTAAATCAGGAGCGGTGAGCGGGGAAAAGACGGATTGCTGCACGTCACAGCGAAGATGACGCAGAGTCACAGTCAGGGCGATGAAGACGGAGCAGAAATTAGCACATGAAAGTCAGACTCAGGTTCATAGCGAAGGATCGCAGATGTGAGGGGTGCGGGGGTTGTTGGATGCGTGTGAAAGCTTGTACGCCTGCGTCATTATGAGAATGCTTCTTCATGTTCCCTCACATCCACAGCAAGCAGATTTGACCTCAGTCACAACGGCCTGTCAGTGTGAACACGCCCTCAATTGTTGGTCACTATAGTGTGGGGGCTTCTGTGTGCGCGTCTTTGATGTCGCACAAACGTGCTTTCCAACAGAACAAAAAAAACAATGAAATATGCATGAGATTAGATTGCATGTAGAGGGTTTAAACCCACAGATAGGCAGAAGAGGCCAGCATTCTCAGGCTGATTTGTATTTGCAGACTGTGGCTGTGGCAGCTTTTATAGACACAGTTGCCATGGTTTTAGGCCATTTGTGCACCACTGTGCAATGAAATCAAGGCATGCTTATTTATGAAAAGCACGAAACAGCCTCATCTCATTGCCAACCAAATGCACAAACAGGACAATAAACAGCACATTTTTATCAAACAAACAACGGCCTCGTCTCGTTTTGGGGCTGATTAGTTTGATTGTTGTAAACAAATGCGATGAAAAAATGTAAAATTGCAGTGACTTGATGTGACAAAGTTGTGCCAAAATTCAAAGGCTGTGGTTAAATCTGGGTTTGAATCTGTGGTTATTGCTTGAGATCTATATACCATTGTGGAAAGCGTTTTAATAACCTGCTTTGTACATAAATATTCCACGCTTTCACATATACAGTTCCTAAATTAAACAGGAAAAACATGGCTACCTCAGAATACTAGCATATGCTAACAGTAACCAGCTAATACTAAAATAAGCTGTCTTGAATGTGCTGCTCCCAGTATGATATTGTTGAAATCTCACTCAAAGACTCAAACCTGTGAAGGGCCTGAACACCATTTAGTTTTGAGTGCAATCGGGAAGTCATTAACAAACAAAAGCATTACTACCAAGCCGTAATGACATGCTGATTCAGATATATGGCGCTGCCAGAACACAGGGGCAGCGGTCGATAATACCTCCTCAAAGTGTATTCTTGGCTGCCACTGTGGCCTGTAATGAAACTGAGGAACGGATGAAGGGAGGCGTGTGGAGCATGTTGGCGGGCAGACCTTATCCCTGTGGTGGAAGCCCCATTATCATTAGGAGTGTGAGGTAATGTGAAAAAAAGGGTTTGTTCTGCTGACCCAGCTGGACTGAGTGTATCAACCGGCAGTTTCTCAGCTGTCGAGGGTCTGGGTTTAGGGCCTCTGCTAATGTTCTGTTAATCAAAAACAAAATAGTGGGCTGCAGGACCCCTAAGAGGAGCCTTCATGTGTCTCCGACATCTGGGGCTGAGGCGCTGTAATGTACGCCGGACTTGCATGCGTCAGCAGAAAACACCTGCGGTGATGTGAGCGGCCGTGCTCGTGCAAATGAAGTTATACTGCCTGCTATTTAATGATGCTATCAATGGCTGCACGAACAGAGGTGCATGCTGGGATAAATCAGGAAGACTTGCATGGTGGACAGGTGCGTGTCCAGAGAGTAGGCACACCCACTCACACAGAGAACATGTGTTTACAATAAGCATGGTTGCACTCTCTCTCTCTCTCTCAATAACACACAAATGCACAGATGTTGGCTGTTTTTCTGATAAACTCCAGCGTGTCCTCTGCTCTCTTCTCGTGAGGAAAATTATTAGCCAGCTGCTCAAACCCCAGCTGCAGACTGTTCAGTGTGCTGTGGGATTTTAGACACACACACCCACACACACACACACACACAGATCCATGGCTAAGACAGAGCATGCACCGCAGGTTTCAGACCACGCCACGAGGCCAGGGAAGGTTTAGCTGTGTGATGTTAATCAATTAACGGACAAGCGGATGAGTTTGAGGCCAGGAGTGAGCTGCCACTAAAGCCAGAGTAACAGACAGACAGCTGAAGAACACAGCACAGCACACTATCGGCAGGTCATTGTCACACTGTCAGGTTGTGACTGTAGCGCATGTGATGAGGTACCTTTCTCGTGTGTGTGGTCTAAGGTTCAATGACCCCCCCCCCTCGTCTGTGAGGATGCAGCTCATTTACAGTTAATTGTAAAACAGGCCAAATGATCCATACTGCTGAGGTCAGACCTGTCCGGGATAAGATAACCTCGGCCTGCTAACAGCCAGCACCTGCTGGGCATCAGGCAGCAGAAGCTGGCTGGCTCGCCATCGGCTGAATGCTGGTGCTCTTCAAAACTACTGGCAGAGGTTTGGCATGTGTGTGTGTGTGTGTGTTTTTCCAGCTCTCTGAATCACCTCATTTCATCTCTCCCGTTGCCTTGAGCAAACGTGCAGTGAAGACTGTAGATTTTTGTCATACAGCACTGAGTATTGATCAAGCCATGATTTACCGTTTTATTCTATTTTTGGTTTCCTGTTTTAAGGTTTCTCTCATTTATGAACAAGAATTATCTGATACATTATTATCCTACTGTTGTGTTTTACCTCTTCTCTCCTATTTCTCATTTGTGTTTCTACTGTTCCTGCACTTATCATTTCTGTTCTTTTCTTTTCTTCTCTCTCCAGGAGACTATGTGGTGCTGACTGTGTTCTTTGACCTGAGCAGGAGAATGGGCTACTTCACCATTCAGACCTACATCCCCTGCACCCTGATCGTCGTCCTCTCCTGGGTCTCATTCTGGATCAACAAAGATGCTGTCCCTGCCAGGACTTCCTTAGGTACGAGGGGGAAAAAAAGCTCATCTGCTTTACTGGCTGATGTCAGTGGAGATAAAAGAGAAATAAAATACCACAAGCGTTCTTCTGAAGCATCCTCCTATAAATTTACTCCTTTTTTTTTGTGGGATCCACATAAGCATCAAATATTATTATAGATATTATTCCCTGGTTAGAACTTCATGAAGAACACTAAAGGTTAAGTTGGACCTTGAAAAAGAGACACCACTAAGTGTAGGTGAGAGACACTTTGTTGGCTTGGATTGGTGATTTATAAGAACATTAGGGTTTGTTGATGCTTTGTATGACGTTTTTCTGACTGTATAATGCCATAATGTTGTTACTAATGGTACAAAAACTGCATGCTTAACTAGGTTCGTATGGCTAGGTAAGCCCCCCCACAAACACACACACACACACACACTTTCCTCTCTGCCAATTGCTTCATATGTCGAAGATAAAAATGAATTATTCAGATTTATTACTCCGTAGTAGATGCTGCTGCATCAGCCTTATAGCACTGTTCATCTTTATGCTTCGTAAGCTGCTTCTCTGATTTGTGTTTTTAAAAATCACACGTGAAAGTTCACTAATGCTGGGGTTTGAACTTGAACACACCTTCTGCAGGTGGACTGATGACATTCATGAGGCTTTAATTATTCTCTCTCATGAAAGTATTTAGCTTCCCGCTGATGGTCACAAAACTCTGTTTAAGCTTAATCGTCCTCTTCTTTGCTCTTCTGTACTGTCTCACCATCCTTCCTCTCCACGTCCTTTTTCCCCCTCTGAGGCCCCGGCAGGTGCTCAGGAATCTAGCACATCTTGTTGAGAAGAGCCCGTCCTGCCACATGTTTCCACGCGTGGCTTAATGAGGCATTCATTATGCAGTGCAGCGGGGAAGATGCAAAGATGCACATCTCAGCACAAAGATGGTGCCACCAAACAAAAAAAAGACACTGCAGAAAGAGGGCAAATGTGGGGACTTCAAGGAAATTTGTCAGCTTGTGAACTCGACCTTGGCGCTCTTTGAATATCCTCAATGTACTTGTGTCCATATCTCATAGTCAGCGTTCCTCTTGGCCCCAGAAGGCCGTAAGCTCCGACCCCAACTCCATGTGATGCGATCATTAGCGAGCAAATCTACATGTAACGCAATCCCCCGGGCAGAAACCCTCATTCTACCTCACTAACATCATTACTTCCGATATCATTAATCTCTCTAAAAATAGGCTGATTTGTTTTCCTTTGCTTCTGAGGCTCCAGACATGATTTGGAGTGGAAATAATAATGCCATTAATCCTCTGCTAAAAATGCACCAAGAATGAAATGTCTTAATTTCTTCTGAAAGATGATGCAGGAGGTCCTGAAGCCAGGTGGTTAGGAAGCAGATTAATGTAGATGACATAAATCCTAATCCTTCAATTCATCCAGAAATATATCAGTTCGTTCACAATAGTGAACATTTTTCAGTCCACGTTACATTTAGATGCGAATCCTCTCACAAATACACAAGCCTCACTTGTGCACTCGACTTAAAGAAGGGGGGCGAAGGGGAGCCGATGGCAGTTTTGATGTCCTAGCTGATAATCCACATACTTATGAATGGATTTTCTAATCGTGTGGAATCATCATCATCCTGCCTGCACACTATCAAGCAGACAGGGAGTAAAAGTGGGGGGGTGGTTCGGATGGAAGGTGGTCATCAGTGGAATGTAGATAAATGGGGACAGTAAAACATCTGCTCACAAATGTCCCAGTGCAACAGCCAGAAACAAAGTTACTAGTCAAAGTTTCATAATAGAATGTGTGTCAGTAACCAAACGTTTATGTTTTCTCACTGAATTGACCAGGCATCACCACTGTGCTCACCATGACCACGCTCAGCACCATTGCCAGGAAGTCCCTCCCTAAAGTCTCCTACGTGACCGCCATGGACCTGTTCGTGTCCGTCTGCTTCATCTTTGTTTTCGCCGCACTTATAGAGTATGGCACGTTGCACTACTTTGTCAGCAACAGAAAGCCGAGTGCCAAAAAGGACAAGAAGAAGAAGAACCCGGTGAGCATCTTTCTAAAACTACAACAGGAAAACTGAAGCATTATTTTATATTAGCAGTATGACCTCCTAAAGCACTGTTTATTTAGGTGAAAGTTCATGCTCGCCATCCCGCCCCCACTGTGTTACACCACAGCGATAAGATGTAGGAGGGAGAAAAGCAATACACTGCTAAGTATCCCAAAGGGAGCATCTTCTAAACGGGCGCCACGTCAGAATTACTTTATGAGTCGACCGTGAGGCTCACATCTTGTCTTAATCCACCACGCATCTGTTCCATTTGTAATTTAGACCACATCACATGACTGGAGAGGCGGCCTCGTGCCAACCTTAAATCCTTGAAGAGATCATTGAAGCTCGACCGAGGGGCCATGATCTCTAGAGAAATATAAGAGCACTTATGTGACTTTGCAGCTAACGTTTACTCCAAAATCTGCACACAGTTTGGACTTGCTGGTCCTGCTCAAGGTTTCTTCCTGTTAAAAGGAAGTTTTTCCTGCCACTGTTGCTTGTTCAGAGTTTAGGCTCAGAGTTTCTGGAAAACACCTAGAGAGAATCCTGACTGTAACAGATGGTGTATAAATGAAGGTAAACTCAGTTTAATTGATCATGGCTTGGTTACATGTAGGAACCTGAATTTCATTAACTGTGCAACCCGCAACTGCCCTGTACTTCACCAGGCAACTGTATCTGATCCAAACTTTTGAAGAAAAGTGGGCTGCTCCACTTTAACAGGGGTTTTGTATTTGGTGCAAGTGTCTCGTGGGCATGAATGACTAATAAAGTGGAAGGTGAATTACCAGTAAGGGCATCTCATAGGGGCCTTTTCTCAGGTTTTCTGCATGACTTGCCAAGATGTGTGTAAAAAGCTTTGCAACTGAACTTTTTGGTGATCATGAATTGTTTAAAATATAGAAAAGAGTAAAAGTAACAGATTTGAAGCCCTGCTAGCAGTTTCTATTTTCCTCCTTTGTGCGTTCATAGATGCTTAATGACAATTGTGTGTGTCAATGTATTAAATCATCACACCTACAGGATGTATTTCTGTTCTCAGTGTGCCCACATTTAGAATTTTCTCTCAGGTGACTCTGCTACAAGCATGTGAGATACATATATCCCACCATGCATCTCTCCCTGTCTCTGGAATCGCTTTGTAAATGTATGTTCCTCTGCAGTATATTCTTCTCTCTCCATTATCAGTCAGGTGGTACAGTGCGTGTAATGTTTACATTATCGTCTTCTTTTTGTTGTGTTTACATGTACTCTGTTCATTTTTTGCTCTTTCAATTCCACATACTGTTTTTTGTTTATTTCCCCCCTGTCTGGACAAAAGCTCCTTCGGCTCTTTTCCTCAAAGGTATATTGCCTGTGTCTGACTGCATGTGTCTGATGCATTTTGGCTCTTAGAGCCCCCTCCCGCCCACCCAGTACCTCACTGCTTCTCTGTCTGGTCTAAAACAGACACATTTCTTCTCTCCCTCTTTAGCTTTCTTGCATTCTTCTCATCAATTATTTAATAAATGTCACAAACAACATGAGAAAGGGTGCACAGTGCGGTGCACAGTGCGGAGGCAGCCGGCCAGACGTGCTTATGCAATTTTTCCGTGTTTTATTTATCTATTTATTTTAATTCTAACATCCCACGCATCTTGTGTCGAAGGGAATTGAATTTGCCGGGTGTGTGGTGGAATTATTCTGGCTCCCTCTGTCCTGTTTCACTATGTGTTGATGTTGTTTTTGCTATCGGCAGCTGCTGCAATAGCTTCCTCTCCTTCTCTTCCCTTCTCCTGCCAGTAAATCTATACCTGTGTGTTTGCTGGGCTTCTCAACCTGACACTTCCTGCGGAGTCAGCAGAGCCTTAACAGACTGAAACAGACAACCCCCGTGCTGTGTTAAGTCCAATTAGTGTTGGAGGTCTATTCAGAAGATTAGCCCATGCTAATCTTTAACCAGCTAAATCTAGCGTGTTTGAGTGAGCCACCAAATATCTAAATTTAATCCATTAGAAGTCACACCTAAATCAAGAAGATCACTTTTTAATCACTTTTTATAGATGTTTAATGTATGTTGTTTTTTTTTTTTTTATCTACTTCCATCAGTGTTGTCCAGCAATGATGCGTTCATGGACAGTTGTAATCTAGAATGAGGTTGTCTATTTTCAGCCAGTTAAAGTTTGTGTTTCTTTTATGGTCTTTTTTTTTTTTTTTATTGTCTCACCAACACCAACGCAGCCCAGCCCAGCTTGACCCGGCTGTGTGACGGGACAGTGTTACGCTCTTTCTGCTTGAGCTTCCACCACCGCACCTCCTCCAACGCAATCATCCCCTTTGAGAACAGTCATAACCTGTCGGCCTAATCCCCCCATCTAATCAACATACTGTCCATGTTATTAGGACAGAAAAAATGCTTTGTTCTGGTTATGTATCGTTTTCAAAGGGATACCAGGTTTTTTTTTTATTATTTATTGGCACTAGTACTGGGCAAAATGAAGTCAAAAATTAATTTTGTAATTTTGTTTTTTTTTGTAATATTGTCATCATATTAACTCAGTTTTTATTCTCAAATAAAACAAGTTAAACTTTTTTTTAAGTATTTTAGAGGGGAGGGAAGGATGAGCATATTCAAACAACCAGAATTCTAATTTGTGAAAAGGCAGGATGTTTTTCCAAGATAAGGCCTGATGAAAATTCTCTATTTATGTCTGTGTTTGAAAGAGCATGAGGCCAGAGAGTCACTGGTGTCACCGTCCTATTTTTGGAATAATCACAAAAGAAAGAAAAATACCCTCCAGTGGGAACAAAAAGTGCATTTGGAACCAATTTATAGGCTGGATGAATATTAAACTGTCCACCAGCATAAGCTTCTGTCTTAGCCTAGTGCTCTGAAGCATCATGTTCTATTAGAGCCAAAAAGCACAACATCCACACTGATTCAAACAATTCTGCCAAAACCGATGTGCAGTCAGTATGCTAGGACATTTTTGTAGTAGTTCTGTGTAGCCTCAAAATAATTTGGAAAAAGTAGAGTCATGTTGCCCAGCACTAGTTGAATCCAGCTGCTAATTATAGCCGTACTACTGTGCGAAGGTTTGACTGCCTCTGCTATGAGCTACAGTAAATCTGCACACCAAGGTGTAATTTGCATCGGAGGTTCCTTGGGGACTGACCCTCTCACCAAAGCCTCACTAATTGTGTCATTAGTTATGGGTCACCTTGCATTTTTTCTAAATGGAAAGGCTCCAAGTTGAAGGTGCAAGTTACATTTTGCTGCTGAGTAAAAATGAAAGGAGACACAGGACCAGCTGAGCGTTGCTCGGCAGCGAGGTCTGGATGGAAACCATCCTGTAAGCTAACTCTGTCCTTTTCTTCTGTCCTGAAAAAGCAGACCCCCACAGTAGACATCCGCCCTCGCTCGGCCACAGCTATTCAGATGAACAACGCCACACACATGCAGGAGCGCGACGAGGAGTATGGCTACGAGTGTCTGGACGGGAAGGACTGCACCAGTTTCTTCTGCTGTTTCGAGGACTGCCGCTCTGGAGCGTGGCGGCACGGGCGGTTGCACATCCGCATCGCAAAGATAGACTCGTACGCACGCATCTTCTTCCCCACCGCATTTGCTCTCTTCAACCTCGTCTACTGGGTCTCTTATCTGTATCTCTAGGCCCACCGTACGTCTACATCCATACGTTCTCTATACGCTTTAGAGGGGACATTTCGAAGGAGGGGGGCCAAGTGAAATACTCAATATTTGTTTTTCTTGAATTCCCTTGTTTGAATATCTGCATTTTGGAATAATTCATCCTTAAACTGACATTGCAAATGTTGTAGCATTACATCAGTGGCGAGAAGGTTTGTGATGATGAAAATACTGGATCGTCCAAGCACGTAAAACAAGAAATATCGTTTTCAGACTTTTTAAGAAAAAAAAAAAAAAATTATCAAATTGCTCAATTGTGCCCTTGTCTATAATGCATTAACACATTATGAACAGATTTTGACATAAAATGACAACTTAAGTGCTACATAAGCATAGTTACATGTGCTCATGTTCATTTATAAAGCATTTATAAAGATCATAACCATGTCAAATGTGCCCCTCCTGAGTGTTATTGTGCACATATTTATAATCAATTATGAATATTATTTTTTTTTTTAACTTTGTGTGCATATTTGCCAGTTGCTCAGTGTATACCAGCGTTCATAGTGTGTCATAATCCTTTATAAACATTGGCTTCATTGATTTTATTTATTTATTTTTTAAATTTTTCTTTCTTTTGGAGACAAACAGATTCCGCCTGCGGGTCCAGTTTAAATCTGAACATTTTCTGTTTTCACAGTCGGACACAGTCTGAAGCACTTTAATAGCGCTACTTTAGACATTCATTTAGATTATGATTTTTTTTTTCACCGCAATTAAACACTGTATTTTCTACGCGTGCACCGAGGGATGAGGCTGTTCACGGACATTGCTCAGTTGTACAGTGGATGTATATATTTTATGATTACATAGTGGTTTACATTTATTGCATGCACCTTTCAAACCAAAAAGAAACATTTCATGGTCTTCATTGTCGGATTTGAACGGAAAAACACATAAATGAAGGCTGCCGAGAACAATTCAGGATTTCATTTGTGTTTGATTTGAGTCAAACTTGAAAAAACACCAGATAATGTTTCCAATTTAACCTTCTACATTTGAGTGTTGTCTCAGAAATTTGGACAACAGATGTAATTTATACATTTACAAGTCTGGGCTCTTGTGACTTTTTGGGTAAACAGAAATATTTACATCATACACTACATAGTATTTTGATGTCCAAATAACATGTCAAAAGAAAACGTTAACGAACTTAACAAATGAGTATTAAGCTCAGAGGACATGAAACGATCTGTTTGATGGGAAGAATGTCAAGTTTTTTTTTCAATTTTTTGTATTTATTTATTTTACATTGAAGCGTATTTGGAGTCTCGCAGAGCAAGAGCCCCTCGAGGAGACGGCGGCGTGGCAGACAGACAGCACGTCTGTCTGATTTGTAAGATCTTGAAAAAAATTTAAAAAACTGTGTAAATCACAATGTAAATAAAGGATTAAAGAAATAAAAAAACGTGTCAATCCCTTGGGATTTTGTAAAAGTATATATTTTGTAATTTCACCACTGTTGAATTACGTCATCATGAAGTATATTAGACTTAGGGCTGAACATTAGTAATATGGGTATTTATTTATTCATCCATTCATTTCTTTTACGAAACGACATTGTAACAAATGTCCATATAACCCCTGAGAAGAACAAAGAGAATGTTGTCATTTATGTCAGACACATTTTGTTGACGCGTCAGTGGAGCTTGAGCTTATTTATCTTGTGTTTTCTATGTTGTGAGCGATGTATGCTGCCCCCACCGAGCCTGTCCAACTGTTTTCTCTGTTCAAATCGTTGTAAACTCACCTGTCACTGAGCGTCTGAGTAGATTTAACTATGTTTTAAGGGAAAACTGACGAAAAAAAAAAATGACCTATCCCTGTTTACGAGGAAGATATTTGATGCCTCACTTTTGAATATTTCACTTTTCATTTGTCTTAACATGTCCCATCATGCATTGGTGATGCGTTTAGCGTTTAGTCATCATTTCTCTCCACCTCGCTCATCCTGTGGGATGACATGTCAGAAATGGCAGCGTGGACTGGTCGGCACCAGCGTGGCTGGAAAGTGCCAAACGGACACTCAAGCAATAGAGAATATCACCTCAGAATCCACGCGTTGAGGATAAAAAAAATGACGTCAACGCTGATGTTTGTTTCCTTATTTTGTGGCTTTATTTTAGTTTAAATGAGCAAACTGTACCAACGGCCCAATTCAGCACTCCAAGAGATTTCTGATTCTTACACTAATTAGATTGCACCTTCTGTCGTTCATTTATGATGTTTCCTCATCCACTCAGCTGAGAATGCAAAGATGTGATGGTTGATGCAAGACCCTCCCAGTGTTCCTACTCAGAATGGCGCATGATATTTATGTTTGTTGAGGAACTGGTTCCACGAGCCGCATCGATTGCACTCAGTTTTCTGCTGCTTATTTTGTGTTCCACTAACTTGCACTGAAAAGAGAGAATTTTCCACAAATGAAACATTTCTGTGAACAGCACACATCGATATTTTCTATTGTGTCTTTTGTCAAACTGTAAAACAAAACACACATTGGGACTTCAGAGTCCGGCAACAAAGATCGGAGAACAAAAAAAAAAAAAAAAAAAAAAAGATGTGAATTTCAAATGATCCTCATATACACAATGTTATTTATTTGCAAAGCTGTATATTTGAGTATCGTATAAAAGGGGTACTTCAGTTCTGTTAAGGTCTGCATAATATGCTATACATGTACTGAAAAGTCCTTTTCATAAAGGAATTGCACATAATTGTGGAATTTTACAATAAAATGAATGATTTATCCATTTAAATCAGTTTGTTATTTTATTGGCCGTGTTTCTGTCTAGGGAAGTAATGCTGGTTCCTATTTTAACTTCTAGATAAATGATGGCTTAGGGTTGAAACCAGATCACTCAGAGTCAACTATCAAATAGTTTATTAACTGCAGTCATATATTAACTCTGTAAACCTCACAGATCATGAAAACTGTTGCTCGCGAGGCGATACTGTATTAATCTAAACTTCCCAAGACTCTTGTATTTAGCCTGACGTCGACTTTCATTATGGCTGCCTGTCAAGAGTCGTAGCACTCGAGTGTGTAAGTGTAATGAAAGGAAAAGGTCGATGCTAATAGAAGGTGTCACTCTTGTAGATATCCAAATATTGAGAAGTTTTAATTTTAGAGTTGCAGCACTGTATGAGCGCTGCAGTGCACATGGTTCCATATTATTGACGTCCCAAAGGGAAAGGTAGTAGCATTTTAAGTTCTTATTGCACCAACTGTGTAAAGTTTAGGAACTCAGTTCTACTCATTGTTGCTGTGTCAAATTATTTCTCCAAACTATTTGAATTTTAATAATCATGATTCATTAATGCAGATGGACAAATGACTACTCATTAACTCTGAGGTGAGTTTTGGTCCATCTTATATTTGAAGAAGACACCTGAGGACAGTGCAACGTTCAGCAGGTCCGCGTCTCCTCTCCATAGTCCAGGCAGAGAGCAGCAGCTGGATGCCTGCGCCTCTCCCTTCACTGGGCAGAATGTCTGCTCCAACGACAGCACCTGAATCCCTCTGGTTATTACACCAGTGCCTGCAGTGTAACCACGGCTGTCATGGCCGACCCTTTCATCAGCTGAGCTAAAAGCTCTTCAGCGAGCCGGGAGTCCTGCATGATTAATGCACTCTGCTTTTTAGGACCTCATCTTTTCCTTCATGTCTGTGCGATGAGATGTGACAAATATGAAAACTGACTGCGAGTCGAGCTGACTGGAAATAAGGTTGGTATGGTGGGCAACATTTAAAACTTTGTATATGATAGTAGAGATTTTTGATATTTCGAGTGAAGAAAGGAGCAAAACACCAGAGCAACATTAGCATAGCGGACATAGCTGTTCTTGGCTATATTAACCAGATAAATCACCTAACTACAGAGGTTTACGCCACCTAAAAGAGTTTTCACCTGAGTTGGTTGAGATTTAACAGCACCAAGAAAAGCTAAGGTCATAAATCTCACTATCTCACTACTTTAAATAATATTCTATGAGAGGCTGTGAACTGGACAGGAGTGATGCGCTCAGGCACCCGTGGATTTTAAAATCATGGCTGAATACTTTCAGTTCCCCTCTGCCCAACCATCTGCCAACTGCCAGAAATCATCTTTTCACCCCACAATGAAAAACACAAATCTAACAGTAACTAAAACTGAAGTAAATCGTTACTTTTGACAACAGGGATTATAGTTTGGACCACCAATAAAGTAGCTCAAAGCCGTAAAAAAGTATTTAGAAATGACTCAGCCCTCCTAAGTTAAGGTTCTCCACTGCTGATGGAAATAGATAAATAAATGAATGAAGAAAAATAAAGTAAATCCAACATAATGAGTGGCGTAATGACATCCATGGAAACTGTCCGTGGTTGCTGTGAAGTCAGCGTTGCCATCAAAAATCCAGCAAAGCGCAATAAATGTCAGCTGTTGGAAGAGAGAAAATTGGCGTCTAATTTGACAAGCGAGATCAGCTTATGATCCTCCCGTGGGATCAAACTGGCGGATGAGGATTGCCAGAGCAGCCTCCTTGACAGCGTGGCTCTTCGTGCTGCACGGAAAAGACAAGTAAGAGTTATTTCATTTAAACCAGCAGTGGAGGCGGTGGCAGTAATGAATACAGAAGACGGACAAATAAGACCCAGACCCTGCACTTAAAAGTGCAGTATGGGATCTATCTATACCAGAATTATCAACATGGCTACAAAGAAACCCCATCTTCTTGTGATGCTTTTGCAAATTTGACATCATCAAACCACAGAGTTCATTAGAGGTGACATTTAGTGATCTGTGAGCTCTCCGATCAATGATGCATGCTGGGAAATGTCAAGCAAAACGAAGAGACCTTTCACATGAATTCAGACGGCCACCGGCAGCATTCCGTACTGGCGCGTGAATTATCTGTGATGTTTTTGCACGGATTTGGAACGTGGGAATAAGCTGTGCGTGTGCACGTTTCTGCGCTGCTCATTAACAGCTCAAATGTAATCTGCTTGGGCTCCATTACAGTGTGAGCAGGGCAACAGAGAGGTGGTTGCATAACTTCATACTTTAGCCAAGACGCTCTGTATAAACAGGGATTAATTACCAAAGCTTACTGTCAAGTTACCCCAATTCACAAGCGTCACAGGCCGGTGATGCACGCAGAGTGGTGGCTACGCTTCTCCGACTGACACCTAACACCTCACATGGCCGCTCTGTACGTTTAGATTTATATATACCTGTAGTATTTGAGGGATGCAGACCAACGTTTGCAAGATACCCCAACATATCAACATTGGGTTGTTTTTATAATAACAAAAAGGAGTTTTAAGTTCGTGCTAACTAGCTTCATGTAAAGATATAAGTAAATATGTAATATTTCTAAGTATTCTGGTTAAAAATGAGACTGGAACTAAAGTAGCTGCAGCTTTGAGCCACAGCATGCCCTCTAACCACAGCCCATAATCTGAACAGTAAACATTTCAATAATCTGATAAGAAACCTGGCTAATATTGCTCAGCGCTGGATTGTTGGGTTTATTTGGAGAAACTATTGTACGCACGGTGAGTGATGTAAAAATGTCAACATGCAAAGCATCTGCAAGGACGCGACTTACTGAGACTAACAGAGACAGTTTCTCTCATTTTATGTGTGTTAAAGTCACTCAAATGATCCAGAATTGCCGACCCTGCGCAGAAAGGAAAAAAAGCTGCAGGTGTTTACAGTAAAACTCTTCCTTCTTACGGTGAGTGTGACTAACTGTGAAATTAGAACACTCTGTTGCTTTGGGTTACTCTGAAGATAAGAGAAAAGTCTGGCAGATGCTGATTAAAACAAAACAAATGTTTACTGGCAAGTGTCTTGCTTTTCCAAAAACAAAGAAAAAAAATGTAGCTTTGGTAAAAGTATTTTTTAACTTTGATTTAAAATGAGGCTGCAACTCCAATCTAACACCTTTACGCTCCCTTATTCCATGAAGCAGCCACCTGTTTCTGGAGTTTCATTTCGTCCCCTCTCTCAGGTCTTAACCTCACATTTTCTCCCCTGAATTGCGGAGTCATGCTTGTGTCGTTGCCATTTTCCCCCCGCTGATGTATATTTTATGAGTAATGGACAAGCTGGGCCGCTCGCACCATTGTTTGCTCGGTGCTGAGACACTCAGCCATAATGAAAAGCTGATAAAGACAGGCCATTAGGAGGTCTGCTTCACAGTTGGGTTCCAGATGAACTGTGGCTGTGAGCTTTGGCAGGATTGATAGTGCACGCAGACGGGAACGACACAATGTTGCACCCCCCTCACCCCCAAACATTACCGCGTCACCCTGTTGCTGCTGTAAACCAGACTTATAAAGTACACACAGGCTGTACGAGAGTACTGTTCACCTATCCACAAGCACTGGGATGCCTGGTTTTATCCTCTATATTGCTATCAATTTAAATAATTTTTCACATTTCTTAAATGTAACAAAGAAATGAACAATTCAGTCAGGTGTCACATCAAATCGACACCAACCAGGTCAATAATACAATAGTCTTTGTAGACTTTACTTCTCTCCCATCAGCTTCTGAAATCATGAATCAACTTGAATTTTCCCCCAATCAAAGCAAACATTTGTCCAGTAATTTCAGCATGAGTCACTGTTGCTCAGCGTCGAACCATCTGCTCTCCAAAAAACATCAGCTGGTGATTTCAAACAGCACATTTAAAAAACAGAGAAGCCTCTGAGCGTCTGTCAATATAGATGCTGACAGACAACCACGCTGTGAGGATACGTCCGTACCGCCGTCACACAAGGCAGCCAGTCTATGGTCTTGGAATAGCCTGAGAAGCTGCCCTCTCGAATCCATCAATGGAACAACTGACATGGTTCCGGGGATGGTCCACAGGCCTGCCAGAGTGCACTTCCACAACATTGCTAAAGACATGATGGCTAATGTCTGCTTTTTTTTATCATTCCATGGCAAAATGCTTCAACATTTCTCGTGTTTAAAACTGTGTGAACTAGTTTGAGCAGTACCTTTGCTACTGGGGTAACTGCAGGAGCCATTCATGAGATATTTTTTTAATATTTGCCCAAAACTAGTTGGACTTTAAGGGGCTAAAAAAAAAATCAAAAGTATTAATCCTGCATCCATGCCCTGATCGTGAAGGTATTTTTTCCCTTGAGTTTTATTAGTCTGCTGGACTCGTACTCGTCATGCTGCCCTTGACATGACCTCCTCCCCAGAGACTGGCCTGCATAAACTCCTCAAGGCAAAGTCACTCAAGCACCGACCCCTCTAGTTGAGAAAAACGGATCTGTGTCTGCCTGCAGGGCTGAAGACCCGGGGTTGCATGCCTCGGTCATCTCCTGCATGGCCTGTGGATTCCCCGATGGCTGCAGTGACTCAAACAAAACACAACCGCATTATAACAAACAGGTATGAGAAGGAAAATTAGAGGTTGTTAAATGTTAGAAATTGTAATTTTCTACATGTTAAGCGACAGAGCCAACAAATACAGTGAAGGACGAAATCACCACGCTGAGCATTCACAGGCACGGCGCGATAAATAGGTTGTTTTTTGCGGACAGCCCTGTGGTTTTGTTGCCAGTTGGATGTTCTCCTTCCCACTGGTGCATAATCCCTCCATGCAGGTAGTGTCCCGATAACATGCCAGAACCACAGTAATCGCGTTAATCCAATGGAGCAACGTTCCTGCTCCAAGTCCTTGAAAAACCCAAGACTGCAGAGAAGTTAGTTTCATATATAGACTAAAGTTTCTTTTTGCTCAATGATGCTCAAATTTCTTTTCTAACCTCATATTAACAAAAACTCATCTTATCCAATCAGATCACAATTGATGCTCTGTGAAACAAACTTGGATCACTATAAAGAGTGTACCCTTTCCACCTCCTTGTCCATATGTCTTAATCTCAAAACAAATGCCAAGAAACATGAAAAAAAAAAAAAAAAAAACTCTAATTTAAATGACGAGACACCAAATCAAAGTCATGAGTCATTGTACAATTTGTGCCTTATTCAAACAGAATCATGCTGCATCGTCTGTCGGAGCAGCCAGTGAAAACTGCTGTCAGCTGTCTGATATCATCATTTGTGAATAAAAATGTCAGTGCTGATGTTGGGATGAGCCCCGTGACTGATTTCAGGAGACTGTGTCAAGTCAGAGAGGAAATCACCAGCGCCAGCTAAAGGTTGGGGGTTTAAGGAGCTTTTTATTTCATTATTTGCTCTCAATCTAAAAATAACTCCAGAGTCCTGGAGGGTGTTGAGTGGCCTTTAGGAGAGGCCTGAGATGGCGGCATTGATTGATGAGATTCTTCCTGATGCAAATGTTCGTTTAATCAGATTAGCTCTGATTCATTTCTGGCTTGTGTTTGGAGTTGTTCGTGGAACATGAGCCGGTTTCCTTTCATGATGATAATAATAATAAGCCTTAAAATGACTGGGTTTAGCTGAATAACATTGGTGCTCTCATTGCCCATTTGGCGCTGGCTTCTTTTGTTAAATAGAGTGTGAACTGAGCGGCCCGACAGAAGCACGTGCGTCTGAGACTTCACGTTTCAAACTAACTAGATTTAACATCTGGCCCTTTTCAAAATTAGCTCAGTTATTAGTTCAGATAGCATAAAAATAAAGCAAACAGTAGTCACTATAAGATCAACTCTCCAAATGAGGACATATATAAATGTATATGTTGGATTATTGTCACGAATGTCAAAGGTGAGAGAAACCAGTGGAGCGACGTTCGGTCTGATAAAAACCTGAATCCTCCAGCCGTTAGAGCGCTTTGTCAGACACAAAGATTGAACATCTGCGCTCAGCGATGCTCAATAAACTCTGAAGTCACGTCACACATTTGTTTTTATGGCCAAATAAAGGCTGAAAACACATTTCAGCTGGGATTCTGCGGAGTGATCCCCATTGCTGCTACAGAATCAGGGACTAGACAATTACTGACTGTATCACTTGGAATTAGAAAGTCCATGAAGGTGGGTTTTTAAGGGGAGTTTTTGTGGAAAAAAAAAAAAAAGAAGAAGAAGCTCTGACCTGTTTGTACCCGACTTCTGCAGTACTGACTTGAAGTTTATCATTAAACCAGAAAGAAACATGTCATTTCTCAACAAGTGATCCTTGAAACCTCTGTACCGTAATGTACTTTCACCTGCTGTCACACTTCACTGTCTCAGACTACAGCGCTGCGCTAGCAGGAGCCCGTGTTGCTGCGTGGCATCTTTATCAGAACCATCACAAGCTTCCTGGCTCCCCAGGAGCAGGAGAAATGATGCAAAACCCACTTACGATGCTCCCTGTTTTATCTCCTTGTGTTCCGTTTTTAATATATACCAAGAAATAGAAAAAAAAGTTACTAAATTGGTCACCCAAGTTGATAAATGCGGAAAAGAAAACTTTAGATTTTGTTGCCGTCCTGCATGGAGAATTATTGATAATAATATAAAAGTTAGCTGCATAACATCCGAGTCTAAATCAGTTTTGTTTTCCATGTCAGGTTTGATTCCGTGGGTTTCTGAGAAATATCCAATCCAGTGCCATATCCTCTTCTCCCCCTCCATGTATGCTCTCTCTGAGTCTCCAGGAAGCTCCACAAACATGAGATGGATTTAGGTCTTTGGTGGGAGCCATAAAAGGCAGGAAGTTAAGAAGGCGTATTTGCCGGGAGCGTTCCGTTCAGCACATCCACACGTGAAGGAAAAGGCTACCGTCTGAAAGCACAACCTCCCCCCACCCCACGATCACAGGTGCAGGTTTGGATCTGAAGCCACCTTCATTGCATGTATGATCTCGCCCCCGGCGTCAAAATGGCGAGAAAGGCTCTTCAGAGTTAGGAGGGATGATAGGAAGGAATTCTAGCATTATGGCCTCAGAGCTCCTTCCTCTCTTTCTTACATCTGTGTTTTCTATCAGCCACCATTGCCTTCCTTGCTCATCCTTTAATTAAGGTTTATTTGTGACAGATAAACATGCTCTGCAGAGCAACCAGAGTCATCAATGTCTTGATGAAGTTAGAGTTTTCTGAGCTCTGGCTCATATGAATTGGTAAATCCTTAATTAGAACTGTGTATTTACAACTATTATATCAGTCTTATTATCTTAGCTCTGGCATTAAATGTGGAATAGCTGACACATTAAAGAAAAAATACAAAGATTCATTATATGCATTGAAAGATAAAGATTAGATTTGGGGGAATTCAATCCCCAAACTGTGTTATTAGACACATATCTATTCGACAACACCATCTGTCTTGGCCTAAAGCTCAGGCCAACTGGCACAGCCATGGTACTTGTTCAGTGATGCTGTGAAGCCTTGCTCCGCCCTGCAGATGTGAAGGTGCAAATGTGAGTGCGTACTTACATGTTAATATGTGTGTGTGTCAGAGGGAGCTGTAGAGAGCCACTGCAGCTGAACAGGGGTGCTGTAAGTTCAATCCTTTCACGGAGATCAAAGCAGAGCTCCTGGCAGTAATGATTTGATGCAAGCAGCTGGTTAGCTGCCACCGCTGCCACTGACCTGGTTAAAAGTTTTCATTTGGACAAAGATGGATGGCCTTATTTAGCCACTTTGTGTTTGGCTGCGATTGCTTTAGCAAACAGGGTACCGACGGGGCAGGGGCTGCAGTAAGACGCAGCACAATAGTACTCAATACGCAGTCTCGGTGCCGGTCAGTGTGCAGCCCTGCAGAACAAACATGGAACATGTGCAGGTAAAAGCTAGATACAGATCTGTGAATAAGTCATGCATCTCCCATGAGTGGATCCCTTCTGTCTACCTAACTATGGTGTCTTCTGGAAATGTCAGAATATCAAAGTACGCATGGTACAATGGTTAATGGAGAAAGTGTTTTTTCAGCATTATTTTGCTTAGTTCATCAATAGCAAAAGCCTAATAATAAATTACAGAATTGTTCAGGCAACAATTCAACTGCTGAACATAACGTTGTTCCACACGTAGCTGAGAAACACTTTTGTTGTTGCCTTTCCTCCAAAGCCAAAGCACGAGGACACTATTGCACACTCTACCATATAACATAAATGTTTATTGATATTTTTCTCCAAGTCTGAACGTCAACATTGAATTATTAATGAGTACCTATGAAGACGGAGCACCACAGGGGCCACATATGTGGCTGCAAAGCATCTATACTGAAAAAAATACTGCAGCATCTCTGCTGGAGTTAGATGAACTATTATATCCTGGATTCTGGATCACTGCTGGGGTTTAAAAAAAATCCTGGCTGCTGAATCACACGCTACAATATGAGGGGTTTAAAGGCAAAAATGATGTAGGTCCGCTAATTTCTGGAAAGATGGAAAGAGATGCCACATTACAATGTGGAAATGTATTTAAATGAAACAGAATTGCTTTGTAATGTGGTGGTGACAGGTAGTGGATTAAGGATCCAGCTGCCCTTTTCAACACTTCAAGTTGTAGAGAATTTAACCTTTGTGGCAAACTGGAGGATCAAACTTTAGTTAAAAAAAAAAAAAAAAAATGCTTGATAAAGTCTGGGAAAACATGGCATCTAGTGTTTGGGGGGAGTTGGGCCTCTCAAGCTTTACATGCCAATTAAAGGAACACTTGCCTAAGCAGGTCACAAACGGATCCATGCTCCCTAACGCTGATGAAACTCCTAATTATTTCAGAGTGAGCATCCGCATTGACACTGCAGGTTTCTGAGGAGCTTGACTTCCTGTGCCTCCATGCCAAACGTTGACAGTAGCTTGAGGAAAAATCGGTGGACCGAGGTTCCCACAGGGTGGAGGGATGGATAAATGGAGGGAGAATGATGAAGGGAGAGGGGGTAGAATGAAAATGAGACAAGGTGTGGGTTTAGGAAAGGCCAGGAAGGCTTTTCTGTTGAAGGAGGAGATGTGCAGTGGGTAATCTGCCATCACAGGGAGACTTCTGCTGAGTTGCATCAGGTCCTCGGGGATCTGCTGCGCCGCAACGTCTGCCAGGGTCTCCTTCGGAAGGAAACTGTGAGTAAATTAGTTTAAAAGCGAGTGTGTATTATGACCTCACAGAGGAATCTCTGATACCAATGCTAATGCTATATTAAATGACTTCCTCTTCATCACCATGCACATGTGTTGGGCCCTCACATCACACTAATGAGTAGATAATTATCACTTGCAAACATTATTCAGTACATTTGCCAATCATTCTAGCATTTCTATTTCATGATTCACCCTCAGATTGCATCACTCTTGGAGCATCACCCTTTCTTCTTTGCTACATTAGCTTCTGCCCTGTGTAAAGCCTTCCTGAGAGACTCGCAAAGATCTCCACATTTCTCTCTCTCCGGAGAAGTCATTGGGTGCCCTGGTCACTTAGCACTTGTTATGTGTGCTTTGAGCACGTCGGTGATTAATTAAAGCAATCTGGAGCTCCAGAGGGGAGTGCAGATGCTGCTGGAAAGATTAGCGACTGCAGGAAACCTGCAGGCCTGCAGTCCCAAGGGGTAAACTCGTCACGCCAGAGGAGAGCACCACACCATGGGCAATCAATTATCTTCATAATTGTCCACTCACTATTTGTCATTATGGAGTAAAGAGAAACGGATGAAATTAAATCTCTCCTGCATGATAAATGAGTCAAACATTTCCAACAGCTTGCTTCAGAATTGTTCACTTGAATGTAGGTAAAGTGAATAAAGGTCTTACTTAATAATCGATGAGAGAAAAACATTTTTTACAAAATCACCCTCCTAGTTTTAGGGAAAAAAAAAACTATAATATTACAGAGTTTGCTCAGTCTTCGTTTCAGAGTCGACACTCCTCTTATGTCTGTTCATCCATAATTCACATAACAAGCAGCTAATTACTTTTGAATAATGTCGAGCCAGTCAGACAGGCTACAAAATCCCTTTCCATAATTAAAGTGTGCCTAACAGTTTTGGCAGACATTCCTCTCAGTAATGCCAGTTTGCACTGTTTTACTCGAACAAGGTATAGACGTAATAAAATATAGTCCAGAGTCTCGATCTAAGCTAGTTTGAAGAATTGGTAATACAGTTAGACCCATTACAAAGAGCCCTGAAGGTTAAAAACACTGTTCTGTCTATTTCAGCCACAGATTGTTGGTTAGTTAAAAGATTGGTGGACAATTTTTCACTGTCGTGTATTTTTTTTTAATAGTTTTGCTCTTCTTTTCATACAATAATGGTGGTAAAGAAACAGACCAGACTTACTGTACAGTGGACAGTGTGTTGCAGATTACAGGGTAGTAAACATTACCCAAACTTTACCCAATAAACTGCAAAAGACAATAATATTGTCATTAATATCAAGAATTAATATCAAGAATAATATCAAAAAGACTATTCTGCAGCATTGAATTTTGTATAGTTCTGACCACCGAAAACATTCTGAAACTTTGCCCAAGTCTGGAATTTTTGTATTTGCTCCTTTATTATCCTATAGTAGCTTAATCAGAAAGAAAAATCCTAATGAGTAAAACTGAGTCACTAAACTGAATGTTTAGCTTGAATGCTTATTAAAAAGCCTACACATCTTATTTAAACCCAACACTGCTTCGTATGACAAAATTGACCCACTTTTAATGCTATCCCACATTGCCAAAGCTCTAATACATGTCTCCCAAAGACCACAGGGAACACTCAGGTGTATAATCGCACCAGGAAAGGCAATTTATCAGACGATATTGCCTCTATGTAGAATGAAGGTCCCCATGCTCTGCTCTACCAAGAACTATTGGGTTCTGACTTGCGGCGAAAAGAGGGGGGGAGGTCTCCTAACCGATCTGCCGTGTGCCGCGATCAATCTTGGAGCGATCCCAGTGCTTCAGTGGGCACAGCTGCACTAGGCCTAATAAAGGCCTCACATGGAGCTGTGGCCCCTGCAACAAAACATGTTTATCTCTGTCAGAGCCTGCTGGGTCAAAGATTAGAGAGGGATAGAGAGGCTTTTGCCAGCCTTTCAATGTTTACCAGATAAAATTCTTTTATATATTCTTTATATATATTATATATATTTTTCTGTGATATATGTTTTTTTAATAAATATTTAAATAGTTTAGGGGATTGGCACATGTGTAGATACAGAAAGTCTTGTTTGACTTTGAACTGTTGACATCCCAGTAATGAGTAATTACCCTTAGCAAGCATCACTTTGTCAACTATTACATAATTAATGCAGCATCTGTTCACTTCTTTTTCAGTGTTGTCACAATGTATCACCATCTTTTATCAGTTATTTGGGGTAGTTTAAAACCATTATGTGCATTGCTAACAGAGAATATTCCGTAGAGCAGCACACCCGGGGGAATCCCACAGGGTATTCCAGCTTCTTGCTGTCGTGATGCAAGTTAGGTTCATTTGTTATAATAAATTCCTTCACACCGTTAATGTGAGTGGGGTTTGAGAAAAAAGTGGCTCGTATCTCTGGACCGAGGGTTATTTTGTCTCACTTAAGGTCTTTAAAATAGGATTTTAACACATGCAGTGTTGCGCATCCATTTCCAGCTGCCTGAGTTGAAATAAACTTATGATTTTACACATTTACTCACTCGTTTATTTTCTTTAAACTCTCTATAAACCTTGTTTTATCTGCCTGCCTCCAGATTTAATACTTTACCAACATTTTATTGCTCTTTTTTGCCTCCATGAAAAGTGAGTCGCATTTGTGAGTGACTGAGACAGCCGTAGATGGCTGTGAGTACTGCAAGAGGGGAGAAATCTGCATGTTGAGGAGACAAAAATGAAGCTCCGATATGAAGAGGGTTGCCTTCTGCTTGCATGTAAAGTTCTTGATTATGCAAGAAGTCATGTTTAATTCAAAGTATATTCCAGTGTCAAAAGATACATCTCAGTCATGTAATATTGAGAGGGGGACCCCTAGAGGCAGAAAGCAGCAGACTTTCCTCCTCAAAAGATCTGAGAAATGAGATAACACAGCAGTGTACATCTAGGATAGCAGTGTATCTTCTTGATCCTCTTATCTAATGCTGCGATGCAACATAATGTTACATCCACAGAGCATGTTCAGTGTGGATGTGAAGGATAGAAAGCATGACAGCGCGGCTGTGCGAGCGCGTTCAATCGCAAACACTCCAGCACATTTGTCTGCAGGAGGTCAGACTGGCAAATGGTGTCCACTTGCTGCTGCTAATGCTCCAATGAAGAGGGAGGAGCCCAGCTCAGACACAGCTGTACAGGGAGACGTCTTGCTGGTTTAAGAGCTGAACCCCTCTTCTATGCCTGCTTTAAGAAGGAGTCACCAGAGAAGGATGCACCCACCCACCAGCCCAGCACAGCCACGTCCTGAGGTTGGAGGAGCATGAGCGAATCCAGGGAAAACTGCTGGACCTAATGGAGTTTCTGGATGTTACATAAGGATCTGTGCAGAGTAGCTGACTGGCAGCTTTTATAAGTTCCTGTCCCCGTCCACTGTGCCACCATGACCTGAGTCCTCTGTCTTTGCTCCTTTGCCTAAAAAGAAGACGACCATTAAATTAAATCTGAATGACTACCATCATGTAGCCATGAGGAGCTTCAAGAAACAGGTTTCATATCACATCATTTGGAGTCTGCCAACTGTCTTGGACCCACACCAGTTTGCCTACAGGCCTAACAGGTGGACACTACTGCAGCAGCTCTCCAGGCTGCTTGGAGCCACCAACAGCAGCAGGAGAGGTTGGATTTTGTAGATTTTAGTTCAGCTTTCAAAGCAGTCCTCCCCCACAGACTGGTCCCCAAACTGGCAAAGCTGGGCCTGACTCCATCTGCTGCTGGATCCTGCACTTCCTGTCAGAATCCCCTCCCAGAGGGTTAGAGTAGGCCCCCTAACGCCTCCTCGCCCATCAGCCTAGGCACAAACATTCAGCAACAGGAAGAAGGTGCAATAGAGACTTTCCTTCATAAGACTTCCTGACTCTGAGAGAAGCACGTCAAATAGAAATCGCTCATGTCCTGTTACCACTGCTCCATACAGAGTGTGTACTGGTATGTGTTTGTTATGCCAGCTGCACTGGGGGGTCATCACCTCCACCCAGAAAAATCATCAGCTGCCATCTCTCTCCCTGGATGAACTTTTTAGCTCCCACTGCCTCAGAAAAGCCAAAAACATCCCCAGGGACCCCCTCCTAGCCAGGACATAACCTGTTTGAACTGCTGCCTTCAGGCAGCTGGTACAGAACAAAAACAAGGACAAACCGGTCAAAAGAAAAAAACACTTATCCAAAAGCTTCACAAACATTTCATATGTTTATGAAATAAATGGGGGGAAAAAAGCACAATAGTGCAAAATAGTACAAAATAAACTGTTTGTGTGTGTGTGTGTCCTTTTATTTGTTGCATATTGAGTGCCAAAATATTCATTCTACTATCAGAATGAGGACATTCTTGCATAGTGGGTAATTTTAGCTGGTCCCCACAAATTCAAAGTCTTGTTTGAGGGTTAAGACCTGGTTTGAAGGTTGGGGTTAGCATTGGGATTAGGTTAGGGTAAGAACATTAGTTGGGATGGTTAAGGTTGGAGTAGGTAGCTGGGTAATGTTTTATGATTATGAGAGTCCCCAGAAGGATAGAAATACAACTATTTGTGTGTGTTATCTACAGTTGTGTGATGCATTAAAAAGAACAACTGCATCCAGGTGGGACGGTGTGTCCAAAGTTTGATTTCATGAGGTGACCAGGAAAATGTTTTCTTGTAGCCAAGTAATTTCCCCACAGATGCTTGATCCATCTGATGTAATCCCCTGGGTTGATTAATGTAAAAGATAGATCCCATCTTCATGGGCTCTGCTCTTTTCACAGAAACAAACTGATGTAAAAGCTTTCTTTCCCAGAAATCCCCTCTAAAACCCTCTCTAAATTTGTTTTCAATTCAGTCTGTGTCCACTGGCAGCTAGAATGGAGGCTCTTTCCAGAGGCCTACAATAATCCAACGCATTAGAAAGGCAGAGTTTAAAAATAGAGGTGATTATCTGTCATATTTTACAGTTTACCAAATTTATCAGGTTGCAAATGATTAAGAAAGCTTTTCGCTTGGATTCGCTGTGCTAGATGATGTGCGGGAGTATATCATCTGAGCATTCCTAAACATATTAGAATATTTATGAAAATCATTTTCACCTGCTTGTATAGAAACTGTATTGACTCCCCTTTCATCTCTCCATACAGGCAGTGAGGCCCCAGTGGGAGCTACCACGTGTAATCGTGTGCCGCTCAGAGATGGAGGAAGCCTGCTCCATGGGTGTGACCGAGTTGACTGCGAGCAGTACGGTCTTTAAGAGCGGTGAGGTCCTTGGAAAGAATTCAAGGTAGTTCCAGTACCGCTAACAGAGGTTAGTCAAGGTTGATTCCAACAATACTACAGGATCTGGCCCGATTACTCTCTGGTTTACCTGATCTAGGATTTTCCAGATGTGGCCCTGCCAGACCCCTCTCAGTTACCTTCTTTGTCAGTTTATCTGAAATCAAGAAACCCTTAAAATTCATGAGGTAGACCTTTTCATCAATTCAAAAGAAATGAGTTTTTGCCAGGCACCCACTTCATCTCATCATTCCAGAGAGTGTCATCTTAAATAATGCACGGGCCCCGCCCCTTAATCCTCAAATTCCATCAGCGAATATCCTTCACATAATTTACATGAACAAAGTACAAGTCCTGGATTAAACTCTTGCAGCTCGTGAACTACATTTATCCTCTACCATCACACAGCCCCCCGCCCCGCCAGCAGTAGCTGTGGCTAGTCTATCTGACCAGGCCGTGTAGAGTCTGCTGATTGTTCCAGTGGCTGTAAACATGACATGACACTGGCCCCTGGGAGATGACACACACAGTCTCCCTCAAAGGCCACAAATAGGTGAGGAGACTTTTTTTTTTTTTGGCTGTGTCCAGAGGGTGTCTGTCTGCTGACACATTAGCAGCAGGGTGATGACGCATGTACAAATACCAATATGAACACGTGCCTGTAATTCCCACTCTCCGTGTTCACGCAGGACCCACTCTGTCCCATTTTGCACGTCTACCATGTGCGCGCGCACACACACACACACACACACAAACACACACACACCTGGAATGAGTCAGAGACTGAAGAGGAGCAAGAGGTTGGAAGTGAGGACAGACCTCCCCTGGGGTGTTTGACTGTCAGGGCAGCAAATGCGCAGCTCGACAACAGACCTGCACCCCTCACATTAAATCTCATCAGAACGTCTCGTCCCGCAGAAGCAACGATAGCTCTGTTGTTTTGATGCTGATATGACTAACCAAGTGTTAACTACATGTGGGAAAACATATTACGTAAAACGTGAATAGCGTCCTTAACCTTGCTTATTTTTTATCAGTTTGTGATGAGTGTATTCTGATCATACCTGGGGTGTCAGAAAATCTGTCCAGTGATTTGACACATCACACTTTCTGCCAGAAATTGATTGCTGATTTGTTGCACAACAAAAGAATGATCCGGATCTTACAGCATCAAATGGGTCCCATCCGTGCAACACCGTTATGTGAGAACAAGAACACATTGTCTTGTGCTGTGTACTTCAGGGATTTGAGTGGAATACATGCTTGTGTTAAATGTGTGTGATTTGTTATTGCTCCTAAGCACCGCATGACATGACGTGAGGTCGTCTCTGCTGCTGTTGTGCGACTAAGTGAGAATAGCCTTGGAATGTCAAGTTAAATGGTCAAAAATGGAAAGGGAAATGCTATATAAATCATCCATTTACCATTTAGGTAAGCTGCAATAGGTAATGACCCATCGTGACTCATTTGTAACACCAAAAAAGCTTTGTGAGATTCATTATTGTGTCAGTGGAATCTCAAGTCAGGCTACGCACACAGTTTGTCATCTGAATCTTTCCAGTGGCTGCCTGTTGTCATTGTTTACTGTGATAATCAAGCTTTTCTAATGGCCTAGTTGGCTGCTGCTTCTCAAATATGAGTAATCCATCAAAAAACACTGTGTTATAGACACAGATCCACATAGATCTGCGGGAAAGCACAGACGCTGACATGCAAACTTAGAAACATGGCTGATTTGCACATTTTAGAATGACTATTTTACTTTCACACATACACTCAATTATTTTGGCCTCATCATTGTCATCACTGCACAATAAAGCAGAGGAACACTCCTTGACCCATAAGAAGCCCAAGTATCCTGGTGTGGCAATCATGTGACTGGACAGGAAGTGACTTCTCCAAAGCGATGGCATCACCTGTCCAGCAGTGTTGTCAAATGATTCAAAATGTTATGTTTGCTTTTTAGATAAGGATGTTATTTACTACTGTGGTACAACATAATTTATATGTAACAACTCAATGGTTTAAAGAAAAGTAAACAAAAATGTGTTCTATGTGGTCCATCTGGTCTATGCTATATAAGCTCCATATTATTCCTTAAGGGGTTAAAATGTGTCTGGGTCGTTATGGTTAATTAGCATTGGTATAAATTGGTATAAAGGACAACCTGGTAGTCACAAGGTGGAGGTGCTGCTGCACCTCTGAAATGAAGCAGCAATATTTAGTCACGACACGAAAATCACATCCAAAAAAAAAAAAAAAAAAAAGTATCGGGATGTTTTTCACACCTTAGGCAAATGTGTGTGGAACAGGTGCCTAAAAGTGCACCTGTGTGTGAAATCTATTTATGCACTGCTGTTGGGCACATCAGCACCTGAACGAGCTGTAGTTTATGTGTTTTATTCCAACCACGGCTGGTATAATGGCAGAGATGGCAGCGATGTGCCGACGCTGGTGCCAACAAATAAAGACATGAAAAAATGTGACTGAAAGAGAAAAAGTTATATAACTCATCTAGGATTTTTGTTTAGAGCAAAGAGGACATGACTTGTTTGACATATTTGGTATGAAAACTGTAATAAAATATTTACATGCTTCATTTCCTCCCTCCACAAAATCATTAGGAGCTTGAAACTTCATAAAAAAAGAACAGGAGAAATTAGATGGCACAGTAAAGCTTTGGAAGCTTTCGGAATTTACATTCAAATGCAGAAAAATCTTTATATAGGGAGAAAATAAATACATGTAATATAGACGAGGCACATCCAAAGGCAAAAGCAACGGAGCTGACAACCAGGCAACACAAGCTTAAGAGGAGCTAAATAAATTCTGCTGCCTGGGTACAGAGCTGAGAATAAATGACTCGACATCAAAACCCCTCACATCCTCCACATCCCTGCAGACTTCTCACCAACCCACCCCACCAACCCAACAACAAGCCAATGGAAAAGAAGCACTGCGCACCTCACCCAGACGCTTCATTAATAGCTTGTTTGTTTGTTGGTGGCATCCTCCACTTCAAAGCTTCATCTGATTCCTCCCACCATAATAAAACAGAAGATATGCTACTGCCGGGAGAGCGCAATGCATCAGTGGCAACATACAGTTATTGGGGAATGAGGAGAGTTTCCTGACAAATGTATAACATAGGCATATTTAGAGATGAAACGTTGCCCCGGCGAGGAGGCGGAAAGTTGATGGAACCTGTCAGAGGAGGTCCAAAAACAGTGTGATATTCTAATAGAAGCATTGGGAAGGAAAAGATGAAGATTGAAGGATAAAATATGCAAGACTAATACACACAGACAGGAGATGAATCAAGACCAATCGCAGCCCATCTTGTCAGCTTCGCACACTGTCTAATTTGACATTGCAAGGATGAACACCACCCCCTGCTGGTGCTCTCCAGGCACAGGGGGAGCCTCCGGATGAAGGCACAGGTGGCAAAAGAAATGTGCTGTCTGAGATGAGCTGCCTGTAAGAGAGACAGCTTCATTTTAGAGGAATAATATATATGCAACGGCCATCTCTCCTCAACCCCAATAGTTTGTTATCAGACCTTCATACGAGGAGAGAGGACAGGGAGGAGAAAAGAGGAGAGGAGAAGAGAGGAGAGGAGAGATGAGGAGAGGAGAGGAGAGGAGAGGAGAGAGGTTTGGAGGTTTTACCAAACACTTTATTCACAGTTCACAGTTCACAATGAATACATAAGTTAGTTACTTAAAATATTGGAAAATTGCAAATTGTTGTCGGCAACAGAGCACAAAACATCATGACAACACCAGTTATCAATAAAAGCTTGCAGGTCACCTGACAGTCTATAAAAACTAAACTCGAGCCTCAGCCTCACCTAGAGAGGGAACAAAGGAAAGGAGAGAGGACAGGAAGGAGGGGATAGAGGACAGGAAGGAGAGGAGAGGAGAGAAGAGGAGAAGAGAGAGGAGAGAGGGAAGAAAGGAAAGGAGAGAGGACAGGAAGGAGAGGAGAGAGGACAGGGAGGAGACAAAAGGTAGATGTGGCCCCTCACAGGCTTTAACTTTTCTCCAGTTTGACTGGTAATCTACAAAACAAAAAACAAAACAGAATTCGTGCACAAAGTTGTGCAAGAGCAATTTTAGGTTGTCATGCCAACTGATTTTGCTCACACGCAGGAGAGATTTTAGAAGATTAAACCAATTGTGTTTAAAAATAAATACAGATTGAAGATTAGTTACTCAGGAGAGGATGGGCCCCAAACCCAAACCTCTCAGCAGAGACCCCTGAAGTCATTTAAGAGACAGATTTAACATTTTATCAGGCCATAACGTCTTTCCATCTCTGTAATTCTACTATGTGTATGTGGAAGATGCTAATCTGCTTAAAAACATCCGCTTAAACAAGCATATCTGGAGCATAAAACATAATCTGGTTTGGTGACATTTCAGAATTGTAAATAATTACAACCACTCATCATCGTAAAGGTAATCATCTCCATACAGCCTCAGTGAGAGGTGACCCAGCCCGGCTTAAAAAAAGTCTTATACCATTTATTTCCATCTCAACGGCAGACAAGCTGTGATAATATGATTTTAGAGAAACGGTGAAGATAAAGGAGAGGAGAGGAAAGGCTTCTGACAGAGATTCACTGATGAGATAGAGATGGAGGGAGAGAGAGAGATGGAGAGAGAGACTGCGTATTGTCTCAAAATAGAAACGTAAGCTGCGTGCCTGCAGTGTGAACACAATGGATTTCCTGTCACAAATCATTCTTTCTAGATCTATATGGCTTACCTCCATTAGTGTTCACTGATACAATAAATATGTTGGGGATTATATTCTCTCATGTTAGCACTTCTGAAAGTTTTTTTTAAAGACCCTGCAGGTTTGAATGTACCTTTGCCTGACAGAAATAAAACATTTCAGGTAATCCAACTACAGATCTTTACCACAAAGGGAAACGCATTTCAAGCATGAAACAAACGCAGGCCACAGGTTACTACAGTCCATTTACCCTCTGACCCAACAGAAGCAATTCCAGGACCCACAATGAGATGCTCCATTTGTCTCGCTTGTCATCGTCCTGGTTGGGTTACCTCAGCTGTGCTGCTCTTCATCAACATGCTTCATACACTGAAAGACCAACTTTTTTAGGACTTGCATGTGTATTTATTTTCTACACCCCTCAAAGTTACACTTGTGATCTAAAATTCATTGCAGAATTTCACCCATTACCACCATTACTAACCTTTCTCATACTTGAAGTCGGCGATCTGAACCTGTGGGAAACTCCACCTTTTGTGAATTATTTTAGAATTCTGCCTCTTCGTACTTGGAAGTTTGATCAGAACTCACAGCTCTGTCTAAGGTGACAGCATTCACATCTACTACAACTAAAGACCCTTATGTGGCTCCCCAATCAGACAATAATGAATGGAGCAATTAACAGAGATTATTAATCGCTTTGTGTTGCTTCCCTTTGCCAATTTATCATGCATGTAGGTTCAATTTATCAGACCACCTCGAGACATGTGATGATGACAGACATCCACATAAACGCTCCCTGCTGCACTTGGCACAGAGCGGGGGATGATTGAAAGGGTGTTAAGTCTATTATGTGGTATGGATTAAAGACATCATCATCAAGCTTGCGGCTAACACCTTAATGTATGACAGGAGTTCAAAACTGACTCACAGCAGTACACACGAGGACAGGGAAATGAAAAAACATGACTTAAGACACGAACTTGTGGCCTGTTTTCGCTCTGCCAAATGAGCCTTGTAGATAAGGGAAACTGGTCTCACCAGCAGTGAAATATGCTATTGATTCAGTCACACTTTACTTGCGCAGTACGTGCATGGTCTATTATGTTACTCGAACACCTTATAAAGTCTTTATTAGGCCCCTCTATCATTATAACACTCATGTTGGGCATGTGCTCTTGAACAGCCATCAGGTGTCAAGGTTGTTTTCATCAGAGCCGCGACCCCAAGGACCTGCTCTCCCACTGGATGGATGGGTGTTTGTTTCGCAGCTCTGCTTGTGTTTGATCAGGAGGGAGGTGAGAGCAGATAACAGGTCGGCTGGATGCATCACAGAATGACTGATTATAGCACTTCTGTTGCACCTCATCACCTTCTTCAAAATCCGTTTGCTTGTGCAATCTCACCGTTGAGCAAACTGAGGTGAATCAAAATCAGAGGCGAGCACCAATCATAGAGGAGTCGAGCGGTTGGTACTGTCGGGCATTGTTGTCTGGCAGAGGCGTGACAAACCCCTCTTAAAATACCCCTCATTGGTATGGTGGCAGCATCCAGCCTTGCACATCAACCACCTTTAAGGAGTCGTCAAAAACCTAAAAATTTTTTTTTTCTTGAATCCCAAATTATCAGCATGCAGAGTGCTGTTCATAAAGGAAATCAGTGGGGTGTCAGAAAGGTCTGAGCATCTCCGACTCTGCAGTATAGCAACTGGGAACAGAGATGGACTTCCTCCTAATAAGGCTGCACTCTGTCCTGCATGCAGAGCTCAGCTGTCAGTCAACAGCCTTATGCCTTTAGTCACAGACAGGTGACAGCAGGTGTGTATTTAACCAGTGGAAAAAAATGCTCCTCACTTCTTTACTAGTTATTTAGGTGTAATTTAAAGTATTTTGACTTATATTCTGGTAGGTAGAAATTCGACTACGACTTTGAAAGACAGCCTGCAAACCGTACTTGAGATTGCAAAAGATGGAATTCAGCTTGCATCTCAATGTCAGGCAAATGCATCCTAAGCAGCCTGGATATGGAGGTGAGTGCCAATTAAGCTCAGCGGACTGGATCAAATTCGTGAATCGAATCTGAGGATAATGCAGGCGATCATTACATTTGTCATCCATCACTTACAAGTTTGGAACCGCATTAAGATGCGTTGAGAATGGCTGTGAGCAGGCAGAGCTTTTACATCCCCCGCTGGCTCAAATGCTGCCGTCAGCCCGATTTCCTTCACTGCTCATCATTTTACTATATTAGAGTATGTTAGCAAACACCCTGCATGTCTTCAGTTAGTGCAACCTAAGTTTGTCCAGGCAGTCAAGGATTAATATCAAACATCAGCCATTGTAGGAAGGACACCGGACTGTTTCAACATGTCCACTGAATATCACCTACTTAAAAAAAAAAAAAAAAATGCATCTTGACCTTGATAATTACCTTTGGTAAAAAAAATGTTTAAATAAATATCATATACATTACAAAAGTGTGACAAGAGTTTTTGAAATATTTCAGACAGAAACTTCACTGTATTAAGAGGCAGACGTAGAAGGCTGGGGAATGAGTTTGCAGAAAATCCAGCACAGCGGTTCAGCTCAGCCAAAGCTGATGGTTGTGGGAGGAAAGATGAGGCAAAAAAAGCAAAATAACAACACTGAATCTATTATTTTGAAGCATTAGTATAACATGATTTATAATAATCATCAAAATCTTATTTGCCGTGTGATGGTGACTCTTTGGTTACGTTATTGACATGTTTGGAAAACACTCACAGCTGAGAGGGTGACACCTTTCAAAATTTCAGGTTGCGGTGATGTCGTTATTTCTGCCTATTTTTGGTGCAAAGTGGTACAAGTCCCAACATTGCAAGTTTCATGCACAGTAACGAACTTTATCTGACTTACTCACAGGTGAAATCTTCTTGATGGTAAGATTTCTTTCTCTGTTTTCAACTGACCAAATCCCATTTACAATTTGCTTGATCCCGTTCAAAGGAGGCCTTTCCTTTGATTAGTCTTAAGGACTTAAAGTTGTGAAAGTTCACATTGACTATTTGATTCAGACCTCTGCATTGATGAGTTGGCAAACATTAATAATGAATCTCAGGGCATCATGCTTAATGCATCTGGGGGAATTTGCATTCATATTAAATTATCGTTTAGTTATTATCACACCAGTCATCCCCGATCTTAATAAATGAGCAATAAATTAAAGGTTACTGTGAATTACATGGCACAATTAAGGAGGTTTAGGTCTCCTCTAAACGTCTGAGGTTTAGGTTAAGACAACACATAAGCTACATCAGTCTCATCCATATGGACGTAAAATAAATAAGGTCAAAGGTCAGGTCAACGCTATATCAACACCACCGTGTAATGTAACATACACGTATAAATAGAAAAAAGCCACTAAATACGCATGCAGTCATTCACATGTTTTGATACAGTCTCAGGACATAATCAACAAATTTTGCTTCATGTCATTTTTTTCTTCTACTAAATAATAAAATGAATGATGTACACTGAAGAATTCAGCAGGGTTGTTTGTCATTTTTAGTAGTACGACACAAAGTTTTGTAGAGCAGAAAGTCTTCTGATCCGTTGATGTTTTAACTATAAATGACACTTCAAAGATGATGGAACACATAATGCAACCAAATGCAAGCCTTTATTGCAGCAGGATCTCTCTCTCTCTGTGTGACAGTCACAACTGTCAGCAAACATCAATTCCACCTTGTGCTGCAGTGTGGTGTCAACAATACCAAATGCACCGCTCACCCACAATCCTTCAACCGTGACGGGGGGACATCAAACAGCACAGCGGCTGCCACATTCATCCGAAAAAGCCAAGATGTCAGCTTAAGCACACCTCTCTCCCACCCACTTTTGTGTCCTTACCTTTATCTGTGCCGAGTGCTTGTTTTACTCTTTTTTTTCCACGTCAGTCGCCACAGTCAGGATCACATCTGCATCCAGGACAGTACATGCAGAGTGCTGCTTGGACACGTCGCAGTGTCACACCCTCACATCTTCCCATGTGTTCCTGCAAGTGAAAGGAGCCATTATGTGCATTATGTTTTTTCAAACATCAGAAAGAGAAGTTATCTATTACTTTCAGTACCCATGGATGGAAGAAAGGTGCACTTGGGCCTTAGAGAAACCCAGGAGCATTGAAACAAGATCACTAGCAACAATAAAATCCCATTACAGGAGCTTTTTTTTTTTTTGCTCATTCATGATTCCTGGGTTTAAAATTAATAAATATGGTAAGTTTTACAAATCCCATTCTTAAAAATGGTGCCATCCTTTTGAGGGAAAGCTGTTCCATCTTGCTACAGCTGGCTGGCTTTGACATGGTGACAGGCCTATCGAGGCATAAGAAGCTTGTTATTTTCCCAGTAGGCCCCTAATTAGAGTCCCAATGACCTTTAAGTGATGAAAAGCCCACTGGTCATATTGCAGTTTGAATACAGATTTTGGTTCAAGACAACTCTATCACAGGAATCTTCAGCCAACCTTAACACTGGTGTCATTACCATTATTAAAAGTCATCTATTTTATATGAAATAATTTTTAATTTACTATGCTAATAGATGTTGCACAGACTGAGTGACTGACAGATTTTTCAGCACTACAGATGCACGATTCCTCTTAAAGCTACATCAATATCTTTCGTAAACAAAAACCCTTAACTCTTATCTGCAATGAATTGACAAAATCCATTTCAATTATTCGAGGTTCCACCCCTATTTTTTAATCTGGTCCCTGCTAGCATGCTTGTTTGCATATCATTAGCACAAGGGGAGCGCAAGGTTTGTGGCTACTGTAGATGACCTTCACCTGCACGGTGCATGCATAATTTGAACATCTTGACTCTCTCTGCTCCTTGTATTCTTTTCGTAGCTTTTGTCACAGTAAGCAGCACATTTCTTTTCCATAACTCATAATGTTTTGTAATGACACCAACCAACTGTCCTTTACAGTCATTCTCTACTTTATGTCTTTCAGTTTTAAACAATAAATGTCATTCTCTGCATTTCAATCTGATGGTTTATTTCATGAAGGCTGCCATCTCAGCTCACTGGCTGACCCAAGTGCCTCCCTTGTGGACTTTCACATCCTCTCTGCTAAACTGCTGTTTATATGTCGCGACCTCATACTGCATCTTTCACCTTGCCTCTTTATCGCACTCCATTGTGCCAAGAACAGGTAATGGACTAAACTAGTGATACAGAGGACCACAACAGTGACACAAAGATTATTTAATTTCCCCCACTGCCATTTAAGATCCCTGTTATATGCTGGGGTACATCCATAATTGGAAGGATCAGGGACAGTTATCTAGATTGAAGATCTAGACAGATGCCCTTGGCTAACCAGAAGCCTCTCTGTGTTTGTGATTGTCTCCTCCTATTAGCAGTGATTTAACCAAACTACATTCGTTTGTTAACATGTTTTCAGTCATTAAATCCAGTCTGAATGTCCATGCAAAATTGACCAGGAAGTGGAGCCAAAGTGTGAAATTCCCAAGTAACTGTCCACTCAGCTGGGATCAGGGCTCAGCTGTAATTTCTGAGGTTTCATCCCAATTGATGAAATCAAAACCCTGATTAAATCCAACTGTTGCCATCCGTGAAAATACCAACATTAAATACAGTCAGAAAGTGCAATGATGAATAAAAATTCATACACGTATTTTTTTGCTCTGTTTGCACATATTTGTACATTCTGTGTTTATTTACTTCATTTGCATGATTGGTGCTCTTCTTCATGTGTTACTTGGAAATGTTGATTTCCACTGACGCATGAATGACTTACACCAGTTTGCATACCAAGAACATGGATTTTAGATAAAAATGTAAAAAAATACAACATCAACCTCATAAAGTCACTGACAGCAGAGATAACCCGGCAAATAAAGTTGTCTGTACTGACCAGTAACCATGATAAACCACCATGCCCAGTCTAACAGGTCTTGTTAAGCCTCATGTCCTGCAGGTACAGTCACAATCTCATAAGGCCATAACCATACTGCACTTGTAATGCCTGGAACATACAACCATACTCTCCTCTCTTCAGGATAGTCAATGTCAGCCATCCCTCGCTCTCCCCTTTAGCGTCCATGGGTGACTAGCTAAGCCTCTCTCTGTTTTGAAATTTATGTTACACTACATCATCTGTTCAGCTCATCTGATCCTGACACAGAGCGCTTTAAATCTACTTCCAGTCCTCTGCCCAGCACTCAAAGGCTCTACTTTCAGCATCTGAACACATCACAAAGGACCCTGACAAGCTTACTGAGTAACGGGCAGTTGCTCCAACTCTCCATTACGGCTGTAGTGCCTGACAGAGAAGATTTACCTGCTTATAGCCATTACCTAATGTTTTAAACATGATCTGCAGAGAGCTTGTTGCAGAATTTGAAAGTGTAATTGCATCTAAATAATTGTGTGATTGATTGTAATGTATCTAATAATATCTATTAGCCATCGCGTAAACACGAACGGTCACAAAAAGTAGAAATCACATTCTGTAAATATAGGACTAGTTCATGTATGTGTGTCATCTATGACATCAGAGATAAATGTTTTACTTTGCGTACATGAAAGTCTGTTAGTATTGCTGCAGCATGGATCAGGATCAGTTTATAGATTTTGGTTTTCGTCTCTTCTCCAATTTCATGCTTTTCTGCTTCCATAAAAACGTGTCAGAGGACAATAAATAGCAGGCAGTCACTCCTGCCGTCTAATGAGATTTGCTGACTGAGTCTTCCCACCGTCAGTGTGGTAGTTTACGCAGAGTATGACCCTGATTAGCACATGCAGGATAAATCCTAGAGAGAGAGATGCACTTCAGTCAAGGGGATGTGATTAAGGCAGTATGAAGTCATGCAGGATGAATTTAAAATCTGTTTAATGAGTTATTGTACAACCACCCTTATTGCAGCACTAACAGAAAACCAATATGGTGGGCCCAACTAGTTCACACCCCTTGGATCCTGATGCATCTGGAAGATTATTTTAGGACGCGTGCTAGAGTTAGAGTCTAATTTAAATGCAAACAAGCTGAGTCATTGCTTTCTCTCCCTTTAAATATGTATGGTTTTAGTCCAAGAAGCGCAACTAAGTTATTCACACCCGTGGGACAAAAACAGACTTCAAAAGAAAAGCATGACTCGCTCGGCCATTTCTTACAAAGCCAATCAGAACAAAGGGCAATTGTGAGCGTCAGTGAAAAAGTCTCCTTGAGGCATTGATAAAGCCCTTCTCTCCAGCAGCAACTGTTAATAGCGCATGGATATTTAGTGGGTAATCAACATAACTGCCCAGTTTCTGGGCCATACCCCAGTTGACTGAAGTGACCCTGCAAATCTGACAGAAAGGATAAAAGTGGCCCTCGACCCAGGGCAAAATTCATGATGATTAGTTCAATTCTTCCCCAAAGGTCCGTAATACAACCTCAATTAATCTGTTCTGGTTGCTGGGCGAACCGGAGCGAGCCAGACTCTTTGGCTTTCAGTTTATTACAGCTCATCCTCATGTATGCAACCGTTTTAATCTCTGGACATTTTAATTTCACACACTTTCAGTTTCAGCAGCGGCAAAACACTGCCTTTGATTCAAGAGATATCCCACGATCCGTAGATTATCTTCATTAGAAACGGCTCCTGGGACTGTTTTTCATTTGGATTTGTGGTTGTCTCCATAATGGGAAAAAAAATAGTATTATTTGGGAAGGGAAAACATAGATGGGATCATTTGTTGCATGATTTTCATCATATCGAAATGATCAAAACAATTTTGAGGTGAGCGTGCAGATAATGCTGTTTACAGAGTGCCTTTCGGTGCCTTTACCTTCCGCCCATTCTCTCCGCAGACTCCTCTTAAAGGCTACAGGAGGGCTACAGGAGGAAGAGAGAAAGAAAAAAAGAATGAGGGGAGAGAAAGTTCAAGCATTACATGAAATTGAGCATTGGAACAAAAATAACTGTAGGGCAAGCAAAGAAAAACACTTCCATCAGGAAAAGAGCATTATTTATGTGTTTTCTCACAGGTGTTTAAGAGCCTGATGACCGAATCAAAATGCAAATGACAAATCAAGACCTTTTAACTAAAGAACTTTTAATACCAGTTGAAAACATTCCACCCCTAATTAATAGAATTAATCCAATTCCTGGATTTGTTTCTCTAAAAGTTAAAATGGATTTTTTAAAGGCCCAATGGGATTTTGCAGCATTTAGAGATAATTCAGGTTGCAAGACTTGAATAATTCCTGATTTATTCAATGGCAAACTGATACAGCGACATTTTAAAGTCCACGGAGGGGAACTTGTGTCGGTTTTTGATCGATGATTACCGATTATGATGCTAAGGTTATTCAATACGATGAATTTGACAATATGTTCATTAAATTCATTAAACGCAGAAATCCAATAAAGAGAAGTGTCAAACATTTGTCCAGATTCTGGATGTTTAACAAGATCTTGTATCTGTGCAATGTAACTGTTGTTCCTGTAATTTCTCAGTGTTCTAAATATTGTTTTTAGGCTAATGTGCCACGAAATGGGACAGGAGGGGGATTCATGATCCACATCAACACAGTGATGACAGTTTGGGGTTGGAATTGCTGTGAAATCAGATGTTACTGGTTTATGTCACACTCCACAGTCTAAGTTCAGAAGAAAACCATTAAAAGCTCATTTGGAACATCTGCACCATTGCACCGCAACGAGGGCAATAAAGCACTGAATGGGCATTTGTTTGTATGCCAGTTTAGGTTTTTATACATAACTGATGATTTGTGGGAAAAACTCAGATTAGTAGGTAACGGTGGCTCTCACCAAGTGCCTGATCTCATTTCCTTTCTGTGAGTGGAGATGCTCCGAGGAGGAAGCCAGAGATGGTGCTGTGCATTAGAACATCCTCCCTGGCCAATTGTGATTCTGCCTGAACCTGGGCGTGAATGCAGATTTTCTTTTGTCACTCATTCGTTCGTTGCCCAGGCCGCGATCAACAAGCCCCGCGGGGCCACAGCACTCTTCCCTCTATCGGCTGCAGTTTTAGAACATTTTAATCGGGTATTATGGCAGCGTAACCCCCGAACGCCGTCTCCTCCCTTCCTCCCTTCCTCCCAGTCCTCATCAGAGCACCAGGTGATCTACCCGTAACAGCGATAAAGCCATTCTAAATGGAATTGGCTCAGTCCGACCCTGGAAGACCGGCTCTGTAATTAATCACAGGCTGTTGATGCCGATTAGAGGATCAAATGTGCATCTGCTTTTACGGAGCGCTCTCATTCCAAAACACAGTTGACTTACAGCTGACCTATGGCATCTTGGTTATGACCCTTTATATAAAACTTTACTGTATGTTTGTCTTTTGAAACATGAGTTTCATGGATCTAGCCACCAGGCCAGCACAGGATTTAATGTTATTAGCTTTTGTTTTTTCATCACCAGTATCTCCCTCTGGCATGTGAAATAATTGAATACTGCACTCAGAAATTTGCTTTTGTGCCTCACAGCTAATCTAGTTATTACATCACTTTACATTTTCTTTATTTTCCAAAACCTCTGGAAGCTGTAGCAAGAAATGGAAAAGAAAGTCTACCGTTGAGCAAACTGCAAATTCAGTTTAATGTAAGAGACGGGCAACGAGCACCAAGTGAAAAGGAATCAAGCTGTCAAAGTGTTTATGCTGCACAATAAAGCAAACGTAATAAAACGGGAGATCCGGCGAGACAGGATCTATATGTTTATTCATCTGGGAACTGACAAATGCACAAGAAAATCTAAAAAAAAAAAAAAAATGGACACAAATCAAAACAGCATTTGTGGTTCAGATACAGTGATGCAACTTGCATTCATGTTCCAATAAATGTGCACACGCGTGCAGTGCATGCATGCACAAATTAGCAGAAACATCACTGGGCTGACGCCGAGCTTCACATTTGATCCTTGTTTGAGCACAAAGAGACAGAGAGGTCAAACGTGCAGTGATGGCAGCGAACCTCGATTTCAACCTCCTGTTTGTCCTGCTGCTCTGGTTGTTTTACAGACGGCAGATCTGTAACCTGCTACAGCTGCCCTCTTTCTAGAATCCACTACCCTTTAAATACTTAGCACAAACAACAGCAGTGATGTGTGTGTGTGTCATCATGTGGCAAAGATGAAGTGAGGCCATAAATCAGGTGGCCAGGACATGGGACAGATTTTAAAATATGTAGAGGGGCAACAGGGAAAATGTTGAGCATGGACGGCAGGAAGTTGAAGATAAAAATGCGAGTCAGGTGTGTCTCAGCAGATTCGTGCACAGATGCTGATAGTGTCGCTGTAAATGATCCGTTTTCCACGGCACTCGCTGTGGAGGTAATAAAGATTTGAAGATGATGGGTTACTCCAAATGGAATGCCGTGTACTTATATAGGAGTGCATCATTGTGTATGTTTATATCAGAAATGCATATAATTATAAAAATGTGTAATTAAAACAAAATGTAATTGAAAAAGAAGTTATGAGTGTATTTAATCACCTAATGGAGGGTTATGGTGATGGAAAAGGTGGGGCAGAGTGAGCGATAACAGCCATGAAAGGTGGACGTCGCTGGCACAGTGCTGTTGTGTGTCCTGGCACAAGGCACAACTACAGGATGGCACAGTACATCTGCTTTCAGCCCAATCCCAATGGGACACACACACACACACACAGTCATGCCTAGATTTGGATTTTTAACTATGACCCGTAGAGGTCATCTTTTATTTTGTATAATAACCAAAATATATAATAGCAGATATAACAGTAGATTACATACTGACAGTTGCATGACTGAAATTCAATTGTTTTGTTTTTTTTTTTTTTTTTTTTCCCCAGTGACTCATTTTAAACAGATTGTCCCCAAATATAAAACAACAGTGGTGATGCACAACATTCACCAGTGTTGAAACTCGTGATTCTGGTGAGGATTAGATGAAGTATTTTTGGATGAACAATGAAAATGCGGAAACAGATTTTAGAGGATTGTGAAGGATTTCACAAAAGTCTAGAGAATGGTCCTGGCTTGCTTCAGTTAAGATTTTATAACAATTAAATTATTGTCTATATTATCTATAAAGCAAAAAATAAACGTATGAAATGGGGACAGTTTGGTGTTAAGCTAAACATTCAGGTAACTCCAGAATTTTCCATGTTTTTGATTTTTTTTTTTTTTTTTGTCATGTGCGCAGTTTTGTGTTCACGTCAAACTGGTTAGTTGGTCCCACCTTGCACAAATGAAACGTCTCGTTTCTCTTCTCTGTTGCATACTCAGTGAGAGAAATTCACAAAATTCCTAGACCGATCTTTCATTTTTGTCAGCTCCTCTTTTTTTGTGTCTTGTGCTCCTGCTCTCAGCTTTAGCTCACTTTATTTACTCCTGTCTGGTTTCGATTATTCTTTTGGCTTCCTCCTTCTCCAGTTTCTCTAAGGCCGTTTTGAGGTAGTTTCTTTTGCTCTGCCTCTTTTATTTTCACCTCCTCCTTCTGTTTCTTCAAGTCTGCCTCAGTTTGACTTTTCACCTGCTCATCCTGTTTCTGACTAAAACTGCTCTTACTAATGATTCCCTGTGGGCAGGGTTATCGTACATATTCATCAGTCTGATCCTAGTATGAATTGGATCATGGAGCATTCCCATATGCTGAATAATTTCTGTCAAATGCCCCAAAAGTAACCTGGAATCATTCTCTTAATTGCTGACTTGTTTCAATAAGTAGAAAAGAAGAGTCGGGCCTGTTGGCCTCCCCTCAACCCCACCCTCTCAGGTCAGGCAGGATAAAATGTCCGTGCTGGACACAGGTTGTTGACCAAAGGCAATCTCCCCCCATTGTGGCCAAATAGCCCACAGAGATGTAAACATTACATGGAAGAATGGCCTACTGATCGACCTCCGAGATTGCAAAGCGAAGGTCAATGGTTTGTCCAAGAGCCCATCAGAAGAGTGTGTGTGTGTGTGTGTGTGTGTGTGTGTGTCTGTGATTGGAGCAGGCTAGACTGGAGGGACATCGACACAGATAAATTGAACCACCGAGTTTCTAAAAGGACTTAAAAGTGACTGTCACAAAGGATAAGCTTGATCTCTTCACTGCTGCATACCAGCCTTGGTAAAGCACACAGACACATGCACACACACAGGACGCAGGTGTTCCGATGTGTGCACGTCCACAGCTGTAAAGTTCAGGTCTAATCTTTTAGCATCTGTTGGGAAAATGACCAAAAACAAGTTTTCCAAAATAAGGTTCCAATCCCAGAACCCATTCATTTTGACTGGTTTGTTTACGCTCATTTCACTCCCCTGTCTGCTTTTTACCTCCGGGGATCTTCATTTCTCCCACGGAAGCAGCAGAAGCTTTAATCTAATGCAGCAATTACAGCAGCGCTACCTTATGTTTAAGTTATTACGGCATTGTATGAGTATGGGCGGAGGCCGAGTCACTTCAAATTTGCGGGGAAATGAGCAGCATTTGCATAACTCACTCGGCCGCGCTTCGCAATTATGCCCCCTGTTCCGACACATGCTGCATCGCCTTGCATGTAAATTCAATTCCGTTGATAAGAGTCCCTCATGAATAAACATTTAATTGGCGGCAAAATTGGCGGTTTATTTTCGCCCTTTCTGTTATTAGCCTAAGAATGTTAATGGATTTTTTTTCCTTCTCTTCTTACTCTCTCTCTAACCAAATGACAGAGAAAGACGAACAGCAAAACAGCTGATCCTTGGGCAGTATTTTCTAACCTAGAAGAAAAGATTAAAGGCGGCGGTGATCACGGGGAAACTTGCGGCTCTTGCCTCCCAGTGTCAAGCGACAGATCTTCTGAGAGAGATCAAAGGGGTTACTTGCCTTGCTTTGCATGCCTCAAACACTATCAATAATGCATTTTCCTGGCCTACCAGCTGAGCACCCGTGCAATAGCCCACAGCCGCACCTGGTATTTAAATAGCGTCTGCTGCCACATCCAGGAGGGTGCATGTTTGCAGCTCGACAGCTACACCGGAGCGAGGCTAGCACTGCTCTGACAAAATACCAATGCCATCAGATACCTCACTGGGAATTAAACTGCAACTAGCAAACTTTTTTACGTCAACACAAGAGTCCTCCTGCAATAATAGTTCCATTTCTATTCATGTTATTCATTGCAGTATTTCATTGGGGTTATTTCTCAGTACCATCATGGATGATGGACACGAGCAGATATTTGAATGGTGAGACTGAGTAACTAATCCCAGTATTTCCAGTGTGGATGCTCAGGGGTTGGCTGGGCTACAATTACTCCAGGCAGTTTAGGAATTGGATTAAACTGAATTAAAAGGTGATCTCCAGTAAAAAGTAGCAATATATGACAAATATCTTGCACTTTTAAGCAAGACATGATCCTGAAGAATGTATTTTTTGTAGTTTCTGGAGGGAATTAAACAAAGGTGTACAAAATGTTCAGGAGCGATTTTCCAGACCCACTGAGGATAGACAAGGCACTACTTCATCATTTGAACTAGCTGAATTTATCACACTGACAACACCACCAAGTGTAATGTGAGTTTCTGCAACAACAGTATTTTCCCAAAATGAATATTAAAGGAATTTCACAGCAGCCATTATGCACTACCAGACAGAAATCATCTTGAATCATGCATAGTTACAGGTTCTTTCAGAATAATGGCATGGTGATAAAAACAGATGAACCTTATGATGATTATTCTAATTTGTTTCCAGAATTAATGGAGTGAAGACATGCAGCCTAAGCAACAATCGAGGCAGATACAAAACTTGGTGTAACACAAAGAAAGGCAAAGACTTTTCTTAGATTCTTATGTCTGGATACTACTGGGACAAAAATATTGTCCAAAAACAGGCAGTGTAAGAAAAAATATCCCACAACTGTGTCTGGTCAAATAACTTAAAATATGGGAATATTTCCCCATTACACTTACTTGACAATCGCCCAGTTTCTATGACCTTACATGTCATCAAGTGGCAGACACATGTGCTCCAGAACAGATTCACACTGAGTCATGTGTGCACACACTCACACAGCAGGTCATACATATTAATGAGAGATCAACTTCATCTTCTGCCTCCCCCCCTCCCAGAGCTTCTGCCCTTTCCCCATGTACAGCAAAGGACAGAGGCTTGTCATGCATGAAGACATAACATACACAATGCACACATCGTGCATATTTAACTATCTCTCTACCCATTTGATTTATGCCCTATTTGGCAGGAAAAAAGTAACATGATCGTGAAGGCTGAATAGTGCCCCCTACTGTTGGAAGTGAGATCAAGGTCAATTCACCTGGACCTGGCCATTTCATTGCTCTCTCTATTAGCAGAGGCTTACGTGGAGGTTGAACTGAGGTCAGCTCATACTACAGCTGGTAGCGCAATAAAACCACGGTCAGCCCTGGCAGAGCGAGGGCAGCAGAGAAAGAGCCAAAGATGAGGTAAATTGTTCAGGAGGATTTAGGAGATGGCCGTAAGCAGAGGTGGGAAAAAAAAGGTGAAGGCAGGGAACTTCAAAAGAGGGCAGAGATAAAGAAAAAAGGAAGGGAGGTGCAGGTAATTCCATGAGTCTCAGGGAACGTCGAGTAGCTGGGAAATGAGACAGAAGATAAAGAGGTGGTGGGGGAGATCAGCCGGAGAATAGCGAGGGGATATCCAATAAGTACCAACGGCCTCGCAAATAGATCTGACATCCAAGTACCCAAGAAACATGATGAAATCATAGAATTGTGAGAATATTCTCCATCATAATCTTATAGATGTTTGTAACTCAATGTATCCCACAACTGAGGTCAGAAATCATTTGTATATCCATGTTAATTGAGAGATTATGGACACGTGTTAATATTAATCTTAAAATTAAATACATAATTCGGTGTTAGGTCAGCAAAGAGGCACAGAATAATGTGTGCAATAACACCAAATAGTAACGGAGACCTCTGAAAAGCTGTTAATGCAAACTTATTTAGCTGGCAGCTATTAACTTATTAATAGCTGGCTGGGAATACTAAACACGTGGCAGATGTGGTAGAAATCAAGAGCTGAAAAGGGTATACATACAATATAGATATCAACAATCAATGAGAAGGTAGGGACAGCCTGAAATCCTGAGTAATTACAGGGGATCAGAAGGGTTATCACCCCCCCCCCACCACTAACCCTGTTCCAGTTGATGGATGAGAGCATTTTCAGCTACCCAATGGGCCATTGAGATGGATCCCTCAATAAAAAGGAACATTGCTCCTTATTCGTGCGACCGTGGGCCCATTAATTACGGGGAGTGCTTTTCTGTATGAATATTTGAGACTTAGCTTCACTGTTAGGTGATCGGGACTCATATGGCATTATGGGGACCAGAGTGCAGCAGATGTTAAAAAGGCCACCGATGATTATGACGGTCTGGATTATGAAACAGAGGAAATAATCAAGAAAAAGTGTGACATATTTGAAGGCTGGAGAAGCAAATGAGACAGAATATCAGCCTCATTGGAAGGGGTTTTAAAAAAGTGTCGGGTAGGAAAACAAGTGGGAGGGATAGTGAAGGAAGAGGGACGGGGGCAGGTGACAACGAGCACACGGTGTTCGGTGTATGCTCGGTGGAGTCATTCACAGAAAGAGAGGAGGGCTCAATAATGAAGTAGCTTTGGTTCTTATCGAAGGACATAGTGCACTCCACATATACCACTCAGATAAAGCACAGCACTCAGGCAATATCAATGTGTTGTGTGTATGAAATTTGTCCTCAAGAAAACAAGCAGTCAATGTCATCGAGGATTTCTTTTTCAGTCTACAAGTGATAAGAAGTCAGGAAATAAGAGGGAAAATTGAAGGAATCAGTGCAGGTAACTTGTAGGCGTGAAGATCAACAGACACCAGTGTTTTATTAGTGATATATCAAGGTTGACGCTGCTTAACAAAGATTTAAAATAGATGTCAAAAGGTGTTTCAATTACAGTCATAACTCAGAAAAAGTTGATGCAGCAAAGCAGGTTCTAAAAAGGGTCTGTAAACATTTGAACATGTAAAAGGTACCAATGATCCATCAGCTTCATCTGTCCAGTTTAATGGTAAAAACTGCAAAAGTGACTTTGTTATTGCACTTTAGTTTGTCCTCAGTGTGTCCTGGTTTTGTCTCTGGCAGCATCTCCTTCAAAGAACAACTTTGGTTACATTTTGTGACATTTCTTTCAGTTTATATTTGCATCACAATACATCAGTCAATTTTGCAAAAGCTAAGAAATGGTATGTCAGTTCAGGCCCCAGAGGTCTCTGAGTGCACACACACACACACGCAACTAAAACACTACACACACTACACACAGTTAAAACAAATCTGCCAATACACAAAACAGACTTGCAGACAACCAGACCTTTACGGGTGGTTAGACAGAGGGCCAACCAAATGTCAGATTGGCAGATGGTCCATACTGCCTGGCTCATTTCATTTTTATTTATTTGCCCTATCTTACAGGACAGGACATGAACACATTGATTATGATTTAGCCAAATGTCGCACAGGGTAGAATGCATAATGACATTTGGCTAAATTACAGTTTGGTCTCTATGCAATGACAAAAAAAAAAAAAAAGTCTTATACTAAATACTGGTGTCCAAATACCATCTCATCTGTTAATACCAACATTACACCTTTACACCAGTTTAGCTGCAGTTGCCCGGCCACAACTTAAATTTTTCCCTCTTCTCTACTTCCGCAGAGCTGATCAATGGGTTTCAACAGGTCAGCAAGTGAGGTTGAGGTGAACTCCTCAGAACTTCAGATACCTTTGGTGTGGTGTGACAATGCATGCTTTGTCAATCCATCAATTGATGCTCTAGTAAACGTACTGTTTCTTACCTTATACAAACAGTAGACTCTATGGATAGATACATAATAATAGTATTAGCACACACACTAGAGGGAGGGAGAATTAGTTGCAAGGATGCACTAAAAGCACGGACACAGAGACTCTGGTGATTGACAAGGTTTGGATTTAAAGGAAAATGTGAGTGACAGCTAGACAATGGCTGGTAAGGATGGACAGGTGAGAAGAGTCGCAAGTGAGACATGGACAGAAGTGAAGTCTGTCAGAGTGAAATTAGTCATCACCGTGATTTAAACAGCAGAAATTCAGTGTTAAATATCAGCACCTTGACTATTTATACACAATAAGTGTGTGTTCTCATAATGTGTGTGTGTGTGTGTACATGTTAACAAGGTCAAAACTAATTTTTCCAGGTGTATTTTGGAGCATCTCTACAGAGTTAAATAGACAACATATCATGTTAGTACATGCATGCATCATAATTAAAACTGTGGTGCTCACTGAGGTGCAAGTAACATTCTTTATAAGGAAAGATGACATTATATGTATTTTCCAAAGACTCCTGATGTTTTGAACGCCAGGGGAGGACTGGTAGGAGGGACGGGTCCTCAGGGAGCATGTTGTTCTACAGTATCTCTTTATCAGGCTGCTGTGATGCTGTTGGTATTCCCTATTGTGCCTCTGCTATAGCCCAGTGCTAGTGTAGTCAGGACCACTTATGCACTGGCAACATGTCAGAGCATAGCAATTATTATGAATGTTTTTGGGGTTTTTTTTTACGCTCTCTCTTCCCTCCTCAAGCTCGTAATGGTGTGTTTTATTACAGCCCACTGAAAACAGAAAAATGTAAATCTGGTCTTAAATGTGCCACATTCTGCAATGCAACTGATGGCTTTCAGTTTTGAAAACATAAAACAGGAAATGGAAGGTTTTTTTCATTGCCTGAATAAGGTTTCATAGCAACACGGAGCTGACTTTTGACTACATCATTTTTTTCTTTGTCTTCTGTTTTCATCCATTTTCACTCAGGTGCACAAATAGGGCCACCCCCAAGTCTCTTTCTCATCCGAGTCTCTTTCAGCTTCTCTGCATCTTATTTCATCCTCACATCACCAGTCTCTTTCCATCATTCTGTTCTTGTTGCTTTATTTCGCTTCTTCCACCTAGGCGTCCACAGCGACTCTTAATTTCCTGCGCATGAAAGATTCACTTGGCCGTTTTAATAATAAATAAGAAGGCCTAGTTGAAAAGTGTAGAAAGGGGGAGCATATATCTGCTCTGATCGCTTCTGTTTCACGATTTGTTAGGTCTTTGTTGGCTGCAATCGGGAAAAAGGTCTGCAAAGAATTCTGTTACTGTTTAGGCCCCTTTTACATCACCTTCATACTGCAGCTGTGTTACATATGATGTATATTTTATTCATTTCTACTATACATGACATCACGGCTTTACACACCAAACACTTCATAGCCATATGGACTCTTACTTGCCTTGAAGGAGTTTGCAAATAAATAACTGATCATTGGTATTTCCTCTCTCCATCTTACTCAGAACTCAACAGCCTGATAACTCTATGGAAAAGTTGCTTCCTGCTAGCTCTATAGAATAAACATTGATTTGGAGGGCTGATGGTGTGGCCTAAAAATAGAAAGGTTAAAGCAACGCAGAAATGCATTTGATTCGCTACATGCCCCGTGATCATCTCATCAACTGTGCTCGATGTTGTGGAGAATGGCGGAGGGGTCATAAATGGATTTTATTGACATTAAATATAGATTTATGAAGTAAGCACTATAGCCATGTCTTCACTTATCTACAGGAGAGGGCAAAATAACAACTCTGTGTCCATTAGACAGAGAAGACTGCAAAAAAAAAAAAAAAAGCCAAACATGCTCATGGCGACATTCAGGTGTCAAGTTTCCATGCCTCTAAGATACTATATGTGTAGCCTGCAATAAAGCATAACTAAAAAAAAAATAAAAAATCCATGTTTTCTACCATCTGTGAAAGTCAGCAAAGAAAATGAGACACCAATCCGCTGCCAGCCATTTTCTGAGATGTTTCATGCTTCTTTAAGCACAGATTGCAAAATAAAATTCACTCCTTTGGTCGTGAGGGAAGCCATTGTGGCCTTGCAGGCAAAGCTGCATCAGAATATAGAATTAATGTTCCAATGAAGCATGAAGATGCTCTGGACCAGGAGACGCACCACCTCTGCTTTGTGTAGCCTCACAAGCCATAGCTCATCACCTTAAAGATGCACTCCAAGAAAAGATGATAAGTAAATCCACAAGTTATTTTATGACACTTTTTAAAGGGATCAGACTCTTGGGTTCCAATTCCTGGAATTGTGGTAGAAGATGGGTGGATTGATTTGTAGGAGCAAATCAGAACTAGGATAAGTGGAAAAAAATAATAGGTGCTATCTGTACGAAAACAGTTTCCTAAATCCTCCATCCAACAGCAGAAGATCTCAATGAAGATTTTTTTTTTTTTTTAAATCCCTCGTCATGCTCAGAGTTTATTTAACAACAGTAGTGTCATTATGTAACTTTCAGGCCAAGAATGCTGCCAACTTTCTCCTAACTTTGCTATAAAGCTACTTGAAAACATCGTTGTGGAGCTTCCTCTGAGATTCATTTAGCAGAGATCCAGAGACAACTGGTCATCTGTTGTAAAAATGCTGCTGAGCAAACCACGAAAGGGAACATAAACCTGGTCTGTTGGTATCTCGAGTACCATTTCACATACCCCAGACTGGATTTCCTTGTTTGTGAAAGATAAAAATAACATAGCATACAGGAGCTTTGTTCTAAATCAACATGGGATTCAAGTAAACTTAGCTTTGCGAGGACTAAGAATTGTTTGATGCTGGGATACTGCCTTTTTTTCCTATAACAAGCAATTCTTTTTATTTTTTGCTTTAAAAACATTCCCACATTACGTGGAACTAACGCAAAGCCCATTTGTGTCTACATTTGTGCTCTTCTTGTGTTTTTCTTTGATCATTTGTCTAACTGGCATGTGTGGTTTGAATCAAAAACACAGAACAAAGGAAAGAATGACCATATTGTTTGCTGTGATTGATATCAAAGAGCTTCTTAGGGCTTTTCTGGAAGAGCATCTGCACTGTTGTTTTTGTTTGTTGACCTCTACGTCCACAGAAGGTGGGACACAGGAGGACGGGTTTGTGTCAACACAAGGATAACGTCGAAATGCTATTGTTCATGTTGATGGGCTCCCCTGTGTATCGGCCACCAGATTGAGACAATGAGATGGTGGAAGAGAGGAGTAGGAGAAGGACGGGATGAGAAAGAGACGGGGAGACAGAATGGGAGGTTGGGGGGAGGTCATCTGTTTGGAGCACTCAGGTCTCAGTGCTATTTGATGAAGATGAAATGAAGTGTTAAAAATCAATAATGTGCTCGATATGTCCTCGGCAAAGATCTGACCACACCGTCCCCAACCGGAGGGGGTCCGTCTGAGACACGTGACGAATATAATTTTAGACTCTCCGAAGCTTCAGTCAATGTCACAAAATCAGCTGAAATGACCGGCTAACCCGAAAAGAGACAAATCTCTATGAAAAAGCAACAAACTAGCCTGAGGTGATGGTCATTAAAAGAACACCAAAAATTAATTCAAGTAACTGACAGAAGACACTGACAAAATCCCAAATAATGGGTAAATAATGATAATCTGTGTGGTTGTAGTTATGAAAATGGGTGAAACCAATATGACACCAAGCAGAACTGCGACTGTGACTATATTGAGATGATCAGTCTCAATAGTAAAATCACAGATCCACTTTCCAAAACAAAGCAATAGTGGGCTAAATTCTAGTCTCTTGTCATGGGGCCTGTGGTTTAGGGCTCATTACTTTCCAGGACAGGGATCAAAAAGGGAAAGCATGAAAGCAACTCAATAATTATATTTAGGCTTTTCAATACTGTAGTGGACGTTGTGGTTGCTGCTCCGACAGGCAGATAGACCACAGGGACATGCATCATGCTATCATCATAACCAGCACCATGAAAGTCACTGTACCATGACCGTGAACACAGTATTGATCTGAGAAGAGGAGAACAAATATAATCATGACCGTGATTAATTAGACCGTGCAGAGAAGCGAGAATGAAATCAGCAATTCCTGAATTTAATGATGTCACCAAGATATCATGTCAAGATCATGTTGATAACATTTTAATGAGATACAGTTGGCTCCCATTAGATTTTGCGTCGCTGTGCTCATCATTTTAGTAACGCAGTTAAGCACAGAAATCTTGTTTATTCAGTCATGATCAGGCCAATCTTTGTTTTTTAATAAATTAACAAATTAGCAAGAGATTCTATTTAGATCCATGGGTGTGTGTGTGTGCTGTTTGCAGGGGGATTGTGCTAATTTTAATACAAGCATTCTATGATCCATGTGTATTGTAAATTTGATTCTACACTGGATTATGTTGAATATGTGGAGATGATTATGAATATTTCATGTCTCAGTGGCCGTAAGTATGAGAAGCTCATGCGTGCCATAACCAGACATGTGGAAACTGTGTCTGACCACTGAGGGTCACTGAAGATCAAATTGTCTCTCATCTCATCTATTAGCCACTTAAAGAAGCGCGTTTAATCAGAAAACAGTTGATGTCATTAGTGTCAGGATGTTGTGAAATGTCCCAGATGTTGAGTTTAGTTGAGGAAATCAATGACGGTAAAATTTATTCTGACAGGTTTTTACAACAGGCCAAGTTCTGAAGAGAATAAACGTTTGATTTTAAGTTTAGGTGTGATAATAAAACAATTATAGACACAGAGGAATTAAAAACTGACAGGAAATGCTTTGCTACGAGTTGAGGGTTAAACTGAAAGCAGCGTGGCCCTTCTCCTGCCAGTGAAGTTAAAAAATGTGACTTTCACCCCAGAATAACATATTCAAACAATGATTTATGAGTCCCGGGGAGCCTTCAATTAATTTTCCGTGCTAGCTAAGGTGAAGCTGCCATATTCCTGCTACATTAGGCGGAACTAAATGAAATAATACAGATATTATGGTTCAGCGCAACAACCAGGTTCCATATCACCTGCAATCTATTTGGGCTAATCAATCTCCCAGAACCTGCACAAGATTAATCTTCCAGGTATGGATCTCTCAAAGTGAGGCTCAAACTCCATTCCAAGCTCATTTTTACTGCACCACCTTCCCGTACTTCAAAGGATAAAGTCATGGACTCTAAAAATTGCAGCGTACTCCTCACTGGATACCAGCAGAGATATCATGCTGTCTTAAGAATACTGATACTGGACCAGTGAAAGGCATTTGTCTGTTTGACTAGTGTACTGATGAAGCCCCAGCAATCAAACTGAAGGGGTAGTGTTTAAACAAAAAACACTGTAGGAAAAACAGTCATTTAGGTCTGAACCAGTGTCCGTCCAACCTGCTTCAGAACCAACATTGTTGCTTTCCATAGAAAAATAAGGCAGCCAGAAGGAGGTAATTAATCAGCTGGCCAGAAAAATACATTTAACTCGGCATACACCAACTAATTTTTCTAACCCAGTGACTTTTTAAGGCGGCCAGGGTCATTTATTAAATTGGAACAGACAGCACACAAGAAATAACTGTGACCTGGAAACAAGAGAAATGCTCTGGGTCTATTACATGGAAACAAGCTGTGAATTTTAATAAAGGACAATGTTTCTGTCCTAGCACCGAAAACACGCCGTAGCATCTGGTCTGCACCAAGAGGCTCAAACAGTGACAAATAACTTACAAATATTGATATTTCACATTAATAATAACAATAATAATTATCTTTAGCCTTTTCTGCTAAAGAGCCGCATTTCCTAGGTTGAAATAAGTTAATTCTGACAGATATAAATGAATCAAGCCCACATGAGGACAGTATCTCTTACAGTCTGATACAAATCTGAAATATCTTTGACAACACCCTGAGAACTAAAGCAAACATAAAAGTGGAACTTATCCTAGCAAACTACAATGTACGTGGAAATCAAATGTCTGTCTAAGGTGCAGAAATAAATTTGATTCCACAGCATTATTCTCTGAGAAAATTATAAAAGTTGGAGAGGAACCAGTCAGTGGAAATTCAATTAGCTGCCACAACAAAGCGCTGAGGTTTATTCTCCTACTTTCTGTTTTTTTGTGAAATCCAACACACACACAGCTGTGGCACGCAAATCTGAGGGTCATGAGAGGATGTGAGTTTCAATCCCCGGCACCTGGAATCATTTGATGGAATTATCCTTGAAGCTCAAATTGCCCTCAAAGGTGAAAACATCAACGTACCACTGACAAGGAAACTGCTGTTTGAATATTTGCTCAAATGTGATATGAAGTAAGTAATCAGTGATGTGAAGCAACGCTCTGCAGAATTCATCAGCAGTTAAGGATTAGATGTATGCTAAAAGGGTTTACGCTTTGATTAAAGTTGTCAGAATGACATTTTTCTTGCACACAAAGTGTTTATCAGAGGTAATATTACAGCATGACCACCTCTGCAGGGCGCATGAAAACGCCACTCTTGCTGCTCTGCCGACGTGATACTAACCTATGTGGTTGTTCGGATGGTCAGTGCAGGGATGGGCCTGCGTGCATGCCAACTACAGCTTCAACCACAAAGTCGATGCTTATGGAGGCCATTATCGCACAATGTCACAGTTAAGAACATGACCTGATTGATTTATCTCCAAAGTCTGACTAATTCTCTGTCCTTCCTTTTACTGATGTCGGTTGTTTGATCTTCATTGTTAGTCAAAAAGAAGCATATTTCACTTGATATGACCCTCTGGCTGTATAGAAAGAACACCGAGTTGAATTAAATATTGGGATAAGACATCTTTAAAATTCCAGACACAGCCTAGAAAGGAACATTTCATTGTTTCAAGATGAATTGTTTGGTACAGGTTGGACTGTGAATAAAAATATGACAGTTCTTATAAAAACTTTGACAATCATGAATGTTAGAATTCAAGTCATGGATAAATAAATAGTACAAGAGAAGAGGATCATCCTGGTAGACTGTAGTTAAAGATGTACCATAAAGCTTTCAGGAGGGTAAAACTGCTCAGATATTAAAATTCACTACTTGCTGAAATCTTGTGGAGTGGAAGATTTGAAGATATTTACCTTTTCGAAAAAGTCTAAGCCGAAGTCATTTATCAAGGCAGCCTTGTTGTGGAGGGGACTCGGGGGGTGGGGGGGTGTTGCAGATGTGCATCCCTTTGCGGCCATTTCAGTGACTGATGACTAACGAACCTGATGCGAGGACCTCAACAGAGCTTAGGATGCAATTAAGGGCATGCCCAAGTCAGCAAGAATTCCGCTGTGTGTCACTCTGACGGACATTTTCAGAATTCAGAGGAGCTGTTCTTTTCTGTTCAACACTGTATTAATTGAGTTTTGGGTTTAGGCAGCCAAATCAACATATATAGATTTGAAAAAACAGATATTTACATACATATCAGAGTAGACACCAGTCAGTCACAGTTATTAACTGATGGCACTCGAGCGTACAAGTGGACCTGTCATCTATCAGATATTAGAATATCTCCTATTAACTGATCTCCATTACATCCGAGTGGATGAGTGGGAGTATTGGTCAAATCTGATGTCAGTTTCATGACAACTGTGGTTATAGCTCTGAATCAGTCCTGATTCAGACTTCCTGAAAGCCCAACAAGCCAGTTTGAGCAAATCAAAAATTGACTCAAACTGATAAAGTTTTGCTGTAAAATTCAAGTCTTATATGAATTAAATCACATTTAATCATAAAATTAAATTGTCAGATGTGACCACAGCATGTTAAATGGTTCAAACTTGTTACTTTTAACAGTTTTTACACGCACGGCTTCGTCCCCTGGATGAATGTCACTGGGCATTTCCAGCCCTGTGACCTTTCTGCTGCACAAGACAACAAGTGCTGATATGCAGTCTTCGGGCGTCTCTAACTGAGAAGGGCAGCATGTGTAAAACATAAACTGTGCGATACGTTAGCATAGCAGGGGGGATGTGCGAAGCCCCGTGGCCCGCTCTGGCATTCTCCGCCACGAAAATGGATCCAGACACTTGACACTGTTTAATTCCATGTTTCCAAAGAGACGGATTTCCTACTTGTTGATTTTACACCACAGCACATTCTTGTTTTCAGTGTCTCACCGCCATGTTTCTCTGCAGTCGGTGTTAGATTATGTGGCACATTCGGGCTTGCACCAGAGCACCTTCCCTTTGCCTGTTATTGAATTAATGAGTCCCTTTGTGTGAGCACTCTGTGTCCTTGCAGCAGTGAATGAGCTGTGCACAAGTTTGTTTTAAGGATTTACAGAAAAGTGAACACATATCTGTGTTTGAATGATGTTAGGTGTCCAGGAAAAACAAACATGCAGGAACTGAAGAGTTGCAATGAAGGCCACATGCATGAAGCTGCAGATTCTGCATAACTGAGGCTCCACTATAATAACATTAATGCATTAAGGCATGCATCAATAAAATGTTTTGTGTGCTGCTTGCTAGGCTTACTAAGCTATGCCCTACAGAAGCGTCTGTTCAGCACAGCCGTCAGGAGTCTAGAGACAAATTATAAAGACAGAAGGTTTTACCTACAAACAGTCAAGAATGAAGGTGACTCCCAGTGGAGGTCCTAGATAATCACCATCTATATCTGCATTCAGGAAGGACACTGGTGCTGAGAAAAATGAACCTCTGCAAGGCTTTCAACAGTAGCAGAGCTCACTGGGTAACAGGACAGGCTACCATCTTTGAAACATCACATCATGTTAAGTTCAAGCTCAAAAGACAGTGACACTGTAATCACTGTTCAGTGGAGTGAGAATGGCTTTTGTTTGAACAATCCCAGCAAAATAACTTGTGAAGAGTAAAAAAAAAAAAAAAAACACATTGCATCCTTAGTTTGGTGTCCGTCCAATGTTCACTGTGTGATTGAAAAACACAGCAAGTCAAAGGTTCTCATGGAATAGAGAGCTGACCCTCAAAAAAGAAAAGTAAGTAATACAATGAGGAAAAAAAGGATTCATCTCTCAGATTATTTCATCCCCCCACGTTAACCATGGGGATGGGTGTCATTTAGTTCATGGGTGTCATCACCCATGAACTAAAAGTTATGTGCAAAAAAGAGAAAATAATAAATGGGCGGCGGGGGGGCGTGTTGACATTCTGAAGCTAATTAGAGCCCAATTACTTATTTAGTGGCGTCTTGTTTATATGAGGGCAGAGGTATAAATTATCCAATAGACAATGTCTGTGGGGTATTTTTGTTGCACAGAGCATTTTTAACAGAAACTGGTGAGGGCAATGTAATGGCTTCCCAATTATTTCCAGAGTTCCCACTGATGCCAGCCAGAAGCAGCCAGCTCGCACCCATTTAGAAAAGCGAGGGAAGCGTGGGACTTAATGGCATTGCTAACAAGACTCTCCGTGGACAGATGTGCCTTTTATTTGAATCAGGGGACAGTTTTGCAATTAAGTGGAAGAAACTGAGCCAACGAGTCACTGTTGTAGTGGGAGCAACTGGGCACCACTTGTACTCATCTGGTGAAGAATTTCCAATTAATTAAAAATTAAGAAACTAAATGGATCAATAAATCTGACTTTTCCATGTAAATGAAAGTGGGTTACATGTGAGTCTTTGCCAAATGGCCTCATAGATTTCTAAAGAATGTCATCACTGCCAAATAAATCTCTTTGTACTTCACATTAAAGAAGAACTTTACACAGTACAGAAGGTAAAATGCGACTAAAAGATGAAAAATTACGTTTATAAATACAAATATTCAAGCTCAGTCTGCTTCCCTCAGCTGCACCAAACTTAACTGGAAATTCTAAAAAGAACAAATACTTCCGACAAAAAGTGATTAGGTGAACCTAAAATTAACTTAAAAAAACCTCAGTTGACTCAAATATTGGTCATGGGAAATATTTTTAAATGTATGCCTCTGTAACATTGCAGACCGACTGACACCAGTGAGATTAATTAAAATTGATGTGCAACAAAATGGTTGCATTTTGGTTAGATCTAAAACTTTTTCGGTGCATAAACAGGAAAGGCTCTTCTATTTATCTCCTCGTCGGCCTTTGTGTTCCTCAGTTTGCACCACCTGTTCTGTTCTGAGAAATCCATCCGCGTTCTACCGTTTCCACTTTTCATCATCAGACTTCAGAGGTCCTGGAAACAGCTGGTGCTGCATCTGCCTCAGAGCAGGAAGAACCGCGCAAATGCACGATAATGTAAATGATTCACGCTTGCTGCGGTGCTACTGCTCACCGCAGTAAACTAAGATCTCAGCGGGTGTCGTGGGTTTGTCTTTGAAGAGGACACGGTGAATAAACGCGACAGAGGGTAGTGTTAAAATCTCTAACACTCGTTTCCTCCATCTCATTCTTTGCCTACTGGCCAGTCTCATCAATCCTGTTCCCAGTGACTTACTGTAGGTACGATAACCAAAACACATTAACCACCATGACAGCTGGAACACAAGGCACAGGAGGTACATTAATCAACCACATATGTAGCTTTGCCAAGGTGGCACTCTCCCAAGGCGATGGGGGGGGAGAGAATAAAATATAAATAAGAATGCAAACCTTTAAGCCAGACACAAATTCATCACTGAGCAAATCTGGTCGGGCTCCCCAAGAAACACCGGTGTCAATTTAGAAGATGCTTTTATTTTACTTCTCTATAATTACACTCCTGGGTTTGATCATTTATCAGCACAGAGAGCAGTGGAAAGTAAGGAGACCAATGAAGGTGTGGGGTTAGTTCACTGTAAACAGAGAAAGTATTCAGCAAGCAGTTTTGGGGGATTAAATAGCAAATACTTGTCTTCATTACTTAAAATAGTTTGTCCCATAAAAGGGATCTAAAGCATCTTTAAGTGCATAGGCCACATATTCTCTGCACCTTCAAAATGTATCAGGTCCATTTTCTGCAGTATGTAGAAAATTATTTTCTCTGGATTAAAAGGGCTGTGAAACATGTCTGACAAAGCTTCCAGCTCAGACTGAAGACTGATGCATCCTGGAAGGCAGACCAGTAGACAAATGATCACTCACTGACTGCTTTAGCAGTCAGAACTCTTTGTTCTTTTAAGGTAATTAAAGACATGTTTAAGGGGAAACAGGGGCTAGTATTGTCTTACTCATCCGTAAACATGGGCCTGCAACAGATTAATGACTATTAGCATTAAATAATTGAGAAATTCTGACAGAACTGGAACAGATTAATGACTATTAGCGTTAAATAATTGAGAAATTCTGACAGAACTGGATTCCTGAGTTTGAACAATCTTTGTATTTGGGGCTACTAAATCAAATGTTTCAAGCATAACTGAGTCATAATTCTTTCTCTGAAAACCTAAACTCAGAAAATTCACCATGACTGTCCTCCCTTAAACAGCATTAATGGGTGTGAATAATTCTTCACAACAATTTTGAGAGCCTAGATGTCAAAATGAATCACAAATCCTGCTGTTCCAGTAGTTGGTACATGTATTAGGACATCACAACACAATGGCCATCATAGGAGATCCATCAATCACGGCCCACCACCCGAAAATACATCCTTTTCTGGCTGCAGGGGGAAGCAAAGAGGCTAAGATGGTGTGATTGAGCTGTTCTGACACCCACAAGGTCAGTCCCAACTCTTTATTGCTGTGGCAGCACTCCGCCTGGATTATTTCATGTATAAATTGACGCCTTAACTACACCTGCATGCAAAGGTCAGGATGCTGCTTTTAAAAATCACAAAAGTTCAGAAAAGTGCGAGCAGCTGTCATTTCTGGACAGATGCAGCAAGAACATGGTGACATAAAATGATCACTTGCATAAATGTATTCAAAGAAGCCTTTCAGACTCTGAAGTTCTCTGATCATCGGAGAAAGGGCTTTTTAATTTTTACATAACTACAAAGGGTTGCCCTCAGAGAGGAAACACGGCTTTCACAGGGATAAGGAAAAACCCTGTTATGCTTTGCATTCCCTTTGAAAGGTTAGGGGCTTATTAGAAAGCCTGGGAGAGCCCAACATATATCCTTGCACTCAAGCAAAAGATCAAGAAGCTTCAGCCTATAGTTCTGAAATGAGCAATGCCGAGTGCATCTCAACATTTCAAGTTGTTGTTGACTACCCAGCGAAATTTGTTTTTTCCTAAAAATATTTATTTAAAAGGCCAAAATTATACAACCCACCCATCTTTTTCTAAGGTATATGCTGTAAAATCTGGGATGTTGTATTTGTTTCTAAGGTCAAAGGTCATCACATAAGAAGCAGTATCTCCTGTCTTTATTTTGTTTGATCCTAATAGACTCAATAAGGGAAAATACGGCTGCTGAGACCTTCAGTGCCCTTGTAGGCTTTGAAAGCTTTATTTTGAAATACCGCTCTTTGGCTTTTTTCCTAAATGCTTAGAAAAAAAAAAAAAAAACAGAGTGACCAGACTCAAAGGAGTGGCCTCCAAATAGAAAGTAAGGTCACATCCTGAACGTCAATCCATTTCACGAAAAAAATAAAGCTAAAACAATCACAAAAGTCTGCGTGTAACACTGCATTTATGTAATTGCAGTAAAGCAGAAAGTTAATGGTCTACATTTGTAGTTTTAGATCCTTGTAAAATTTTTTATCATGTCTTTGCCAAGACCAAGTACAGCCATCACATAAGACCTAATCACCTCTGCATGATCCAGCGAGCAAAGACTCGCAACTTACTCCTGCAGAGCTCAGTTATGATGGCCATCGAAGGGAGCAGTCATATGTGTAGGTCAGGTCTTTATGAGCTCCTCATGGAGAGGGAGCCTGGCAGGGGAGGATTTAGCCATGAAAACAGATGGGCTGGAGAAAAAGGAGAAACCATCAAGCTGGGAAGGCCCTGCTGGATGTCTCCTTATGGTTGAATGAATTACAGACGTCTGGCGAAGCTTAATGTCAGAATGCAGCACATTATGTCTGATTGATCCTTTTGGTATTGACTAGAGATGAAGTACTTACATTTAAGGGTGTCACGCAGAGTGTGTTGTTTTAGAAAGAAAGAGGTTTAAGCAAAACTTTGCTGGGAAATGGAGCAACAATTTGAGAACCATTCATGTTAGGTTCTTAGTGTAAAATATGATGAAAAAATAGAGAAAAATTGCCTTGACTTTGTTTTTCTCCTGCATTGGAATGAAATCAACTGAATTGTATTGCAGATGCCAGGAAGAGTTGCTGCTGCTGTGTGCTAAAGCCAATAGAATCCTTATAAACAATGAAACTCAATATTTGGAGATGTGCTAAAGAGCAGAGAGATCGTCCAACCTGTTATTAGCCTGTCCACAGCGGTCTCTGTGCACACAACACATTTGTGAAGGCGACATTTGTGCTGAAGCTATTGGAGTAATCTTGTTGATCATTTGTGGACATGATGAAGCTACCCCTGTAACCTAGTGGTTATAAGACACTACCCATAATGCTACAGCCCATTTATTGACCTTTTCAATCAGTATTAATTTCAAATCCAGTGTGATTAATCATTACACTATTCAGATCGGTTCCTGTGAAACCTCACACATTCAAGGTCCTAGTTAACCCCATGCATGATGGAGTTTGGAAAAACTTTGCATTCCATATTTTAACCCAGACAGAAAGTACAAATACTGGTAAAAGCAGGAGTGTGTTACCATTTGGTCTGAGCTGGCTGCATGCTTAAATGATAAATACTATCAGTGCACCAGTGCTTTGGGAGGGAAGACTTGCTCAGAGTGAAAAGGCTAGCTGCTCCCTCCAGGGATAAACACGGAGGAAATGCTGTTTTAGCATATTCAGTTGCTGCTTGATAATTTAGTACCCTGTTTGAGTAATAGCTTCCTTTTATTTTATTTTTTGCCCAAGATACTGACACATTACCAGTGAGAAGTTTCTGGGTATAATATTGCAGTGTTTTGTGAATATGCATGCATGTCTTGTCAAAAAATATAAATTTTTATTGTTAAAATTGATTTTTTTTTTTGTTTTGTTTTGTTTTTTTCCTGTGCAACTTTAAAATCCTATTCCTTAAAGGTAAAGACAAACAAAAGACCTGGAGAAGGAGACCTGGACACTTCAGCATGTATGTATTAGACAGAGTAACGTACAAGCATCTATATTGACATTAGAATCCTGCCGTCTGCCCGCTTTCATCTGATTCACAAAAAAATTGAACTAATTTATTCAATAATAACCCACTTAAGCGAGCTGTTGTCCCACTGCCAGCACAAACTGCCTTACTCAGCTCTAATGGCAGCCTCATTATAAATGGTAGATGGGTACCTAATAAGAGAAATTACCTCCTGCAGGGCCTGCCAGGGTGACAGCTCAGAAAGAGGCAGTGATTAAAAACGATTCACTTCTCATATCTATTTTGTGACAATCTGCTGATTAATATTAATGCTGAAAAATGCTTCCACCAATCAGATCATAGCTGCTTTCAGTATAGAAAATCAGTAGAAGGCATGCTACTTGCTATTAAAAACACCTCACACAACAGAATTAATCCTGGTTTGGGTGTGAAGTCTTGTCTTTTACCGTCATTGTGGCCAATCATAAGCCCAGATGGCAGGAAAACATGCAGACATTCCATAATGCCCTGTTCCCGGTAATCTAATCCAAGCAACAGCATGCTAATACATCACAATTACCCCTCAGTCTGGCTGGTGCCATTAGAACTACATCGCCTCCATTACTACAGAGTCCAGCTCAGAAGTGTGCGTTTGTGTGTTTTCCCGAGGGCCACTGCCCTCACTGGTGTAGACGTCTGTTTGAGGACCCAGGTGCTCTCCATCTCTCTGCAGACCGTTTCATATTCAATTACATTTTCCTTACATCACTGGGATTGCTCCGTGTGCCAAGTCAATAATGGCCTGGATCACTTGTCTGAGGCGCAGAAACACATTAGTGGCATTGAAATTGTTAGTAGCTTCATTCAAGGAAAGCTGGAAGAAGCCATTTGAAGGGAGAATGGGGAATGGATGGACCAAAAAAAGCATGGGATTTGTGTTTGAATACACAGGAAATGAGCGGTTTAATGACAGATGTGGTCTGCATCACCATTTAGGTACATTTCCTGGCATGTTTATGTCAAGATTCAGTTTGCATTCCAACAGCATTGACAATGCTCATTTAGGCTAGAGGAAAGGAAAGGTTTGTTAATTTAACTGTTTTTTTCTATTCGACCATTCTCGTAACATAAGGAGATATAAGTATCTACTTTCGGTCTTTTTGCTGTATATTGTCTTGGAACTGTCTACACTTCTACTAACCCACTCTGTTTGTAAAACACTGAGCAAGTCGCAGTTTCTCCATCATTATTAATTTTTAAATATATATGTTGACCTACATTTTAAATAAAACCTTCCAGCCACAGTGAGAGGGCAGCCCTGATGCACGGACACTGCAGAACTTTAACACTTCATCTGCAAAAAGGAGAAAAGGAATCAAGGTGCATCCATGCATGCACACACACACGTTGACACAAGCTGTTGTGTCAAATGTGTTTCAATAGTGAATCTGAGCTAACGAACCGGTGAGGGCCGACATTCAGAGTCATGCAAACCACCTTCGCCAAAAAGAGTTTTATTTGCGCTGATGTGTTATCAGGTAAAAGCAAAAAAGAGAGTGAGAGAGAGAGAGAGAGAGAGAGAGAGAGGGAGCCAGGCAGAGTGCACCCAGCAGAGAAGACGACATCTCAGCTGGACCAATGAAGTGCTCCACCTGCCACAACCTGAAAAGCACCGACTCACAAGGACACTAGTGCAAAGTCATATCGCCAAATAAAACACTGTATGACATCTCCCGCTGACATTCTGGCACCCCCGCAAGTCACTCCATGAGAGGTTCTCTATTCATACTCCTTTATTTGCTGTGTTTTGACAAAAAGCCAAAAATGCTATCACTCATCCCGTTTAGATCATGTCTCAGAGCCTCAGTCTCAACTTTAACTACAATAAAACTGTCTCACCTAGATGCAGTTCAGGTTCCCAAGTATCCCCACACACCCCCAGAATGGTTCTGCTTCAACCGTTTTCAGACCAATTCTTGTGCTGGTAGCCACTTCTTGGGAAATGTTTGGTCCCAGTGGATTTGCAGGAAATGTGTGTTGCCTCCTGGTCTCTCACAAAAGAACCTATATGCTTGTTTAAATCAAGTTTGACTGGTTAAGAGCTGAAAACTCTACTGCAAATTCCATACCCAGATGCCATCCTCCATGACCCAAAATCCTGCATTAAAGCTATTATCTGATGTATTTGGTCGTCTCTGCAATAAAGAAAACCACGACAACTTCATCATGTTAAATAGAAAGGACTTCAGTCAGAATGAAATACCAGCTGCCGGAGGACGAAAGAAGAGAAAAAGGGGAGTGATAAGAAAAATATCACGGGGAGACTCCTCTAGGGAATGATCTGATAACTCTAAAGCTGCACTTATATAGGATTCAATCAGTGAACTCTTTTTACGTGGACACGTACAGAGACATAATTCACAGATCCAAACTAATCTGTCCGTGAGCCACTGCTGTGTATGATAATAAATCAATGTAACCAGTGAGAGAATGACAGGAACAGGTTGATGAAGACGTTCATTCTCGGTGCTATATACTAAAGCATTGTATTTTTTGGGAACTCTCTGTATCCATGTATACTTTTATATTGTTGAAATTATAGAATGAAATATTGCAATAAACGCAACTTTACTTCTGTCTCTCCTCGGCATTACCTCATTTTCCTTCTCCTGACACTGATTGTGTCCTGCCTTGCGTGTTCTGTCTGCTCACTCTCTGTCTCACCCTGTCTCGTCTTGACATAAGCCGTCTCACCTACTCGTGCAATTCCGCTGCCTGTGGTTTCATCTGATGGTACAGCTCCTTCCCTGCAGCTTCCGAACATCGGTTTAGCTCCAGCTATATTTAGGAAATGGCAACGAATGAAAGTGACTGGCTGACGTAACTTGTAACTGGAGTTTCCTGACTTGGAACCAAGTTAAAGTTTTCTGCTGTATGTTGTCGTGAGAAATTGTTGGCAGCTGCAACTTTGGGCCCAAAAAGAAGCTTATTACGGGGTCAAAGGTCAGTCACGTCCTGAAATTGCAGCAAGAGAATGATTCATTAACATAAGAATGTATCAGGATGCTTTAATGACCATTTGAACAGACTGTGATGTCATACCAGAGGGGCCAGTTGGTTTTTTTCCAAGTCTACCTCTGTCAGACACACACACACAATCCCTCAATATGCACCTCCATCTATCCTATCCATGGTACAAAATCGGATTTAAGGCTTTTGAGATCAGGCTCTTTTTTTCTCCCAAGTCTTTCATTCCTCTTTTCTCGTTCTCTCCCTCTACTCTTCTTCTGTTGCTTTTTACTTTTGGGGTTTTGTGTTGTAAACGGTGCTGAAAGCTTGAGGAATAAAAAGGGAAGGGATGCCACTCTTGGTAAATTGTCTGTGAAGGACAGAGAAAGGGACGGATGGAGGGGATAAGTCCATGAGAGAATGACTAAGGAAGGAAAGGAGTAAAGGATGAAGACAAAATATGGGGAACACTGTGATACTGGGAGAAAGAACAAAGAGTGGAGTGACCAGTAGTTAAAATATGGTTAAATGAGAGGGAGGTAGAGTAGATAAGGAGGGGAAATGGGCTGCCAGTTCTTTGGTTGGTTAAACCTGAGTTCATGCTGCCTTCAAGGCCCAGACATGAAATTCTATGTCTCTGTCAATCAGGAAGAACATTCAGAATATTGGAGCTTCGGGGACAAATACAAATATTAGAAAATTGTAGCCCTTATCAAGAAGTTTGAACCTAAAACTGTCTGACTCAAAGAATGTAAAAAAAAAACTGACTGTAACAGGACACTGAAATATTCAGGAACCTTGATACGCTCAAAGCATAAAAGAAGTATGAAGCTGATGCATTTGGCTATTGAGTGCTGAAATACAATACCACACGCATAAAGTCCTCAAGGATTTGATGTACTTCATGTTGGTGTGTATGCACTTTATTCTTTGTGCAAAATGTTAGGAAGTGAGTCCTTTCGTTTGTGCTTTGCAGATATGATGGACATTTCATTAAAAGATATGAAAAATATCATTACATCTCATAGTAAATGTCTAAAAGCAAATGTCTTGCAGCTTACTACTCAGAGCACTAAATTCTTGGTCATGTGTGGGGGCATTAATATTATATCTAAAATTAGAAAATAAATACAGCTCTGTAAGTGATGACGGACTGTGTCAAACCATCACCAGGGAAATTCAAATCAAGCTCTGCAAGTGTAGCCTCTAGTGCTTTAATAGATGGCAAAACTAATGAAATATTTTGTGTATCCCTTCCGTCTCCCAACTTAAGCTCCACATGCAAGTTGTTCATTTACTATGTTTATTTAAGTTGACAGTTCCTAGCGTCTGTCAGGCAGTCATGCAGCCCTTTGGCTTTCCCCAACCCAAGGATTTTCCACTGTGTCACACCATGCAAACAGGATGAAAAAAAGGTTGTAAACAGTGCATCTTTCACTTGGAGAATATTTCACCTCCAAAAGTGATGAAGGGCTTTTGGAAACATGTCTGCTGACATGTCACAGTCACAAGTCAAAGTGAAATCTCCACGCAAGCCTCAAAACAGGTATTCTATGTGCAACACACAACCTTCATGCTCTTATTTTGAACAATCTTTGGGAAATTGTTAACGTGATGATATGTGACTCATTTCGTAGTCTACATCTGGAGATACACATAGTAGCCACCATGATTTACAGATTGAAGCAGACACCGACGCTTGTGTATGACGAATGTTTAGAGATAACAGGAGTGGAAAACAAGCTGTTCTGCACTGTAGAGATGAGGCAGCACTGATACAATCTTCATTTGTCTTGTTTATGTGTGCTGCACATCTGCTTCTTTTTGCCATGAGCTTCATTTGTATCCCACTGAACTGAGTTTGCAGGGTTCATTCACAGCTAGACCGGACTGCCAATGGTGGGCTACGAGCTCACATCGCAAGACAGGTCCCATAGAAATTAAACAGACCCGATAAAATGCTGACCTGAAGGCTTACTATGTTCTGACGGATCATGGAGGAGCAGGAAGGTACCATCACACAGTGGAGGACTCAGGAGCAGCCTGCAGTTATTGTGTTAGACAAAAATGCTGCAGGATGCGTTTTACTATCACCTCTGATTTACATACATTCTCACATAGACAAACAGACACATAAACCTTTGAAAACACACATTTACTGTACATTCATCCATATCACTTTTAGTGTCATAATGAATATTTTTAATTTTCTAATTTAACATCTGGGCTTTCACAAATAAGGCTAATCCCACTTTACTTCAAAATATATTTTTGGTCTGTTTCGAATGATTTGAATTTCCGAAATGAGCTTTGCAGACTTCTGATGCATCTATCATCAGATTTAAATCGTCTACATTAAACTTTCAAGTCTACCTAAGCGGATCCAGGAGTTATCATAAGCCGTGGGTTTTAAAATTCTCTCCTGGAGCAGAGAAGCTTATCTGATGGCAAATGTGTCAAATACAGTGGGATGCACGGGCAGACTGGAGTTTTGGTTTCTCTCTCACGACCTTCATACAAAGTCTTGGAACAATTTCCCCCTGAAATGATAAGACTGTCAGATTTCATCCTGTCTCAATCATTTCCCACTACAAGCACTGACAGCCAATAGGGAACATGTGATGGGACCCTCAAATGGGTTTCTCATGCATGGGTCTTACTTAATAGTAATTTTGTTAAATATCGATAACGCATTAAAGGCTCATTGGCTTCCATAAATTATTGAATAATACGAATGAGCTCAATATCTTTCCAGTTCATGCATGATGCAGGATCAATATAATCAATATCTCATTGTCTTGAAATAATCCACAGACATTTACCACAATAAAACTGATCTTGAAGTCACCTTGAAATTTCATTACCCCGCCCTCGTCTGCAGAAAAATGTCTGCGTTTGTTTTGAATGGTCCTTGGTGAAAATGGTTTTCGCTCTGCCGCTGCTGCCGCCAGCTGGAGTATTCCTGCAGATAAATGAAGGTTCGGGGGAACCAGGGGCAGTCTGTCAGCCTCTTCAGTGAGAGGCATGCTTCTCCCCGCTCACCCTACACAAATGGAAACAAATGGGGGGACAGTCGAAGCTCTACAGAACAAAAGAAGAAAAACTCTCCTATAGGAGGGAGCAAATCAGGCAAAGGACAAGAGTAATGAAAGCTGATAAATCAAAAGCAAAGGGATGGGAAGCAACCAAAATAAAGTGGTCCTGTGGCTAAATCTGCTACTGCTATTGATTAAAACTGGAAATGAATTTATGCCTGAAGGAATGCTTATATTTATTGGTACAGAAGAGACGTGCTCATAAACTGGCTCTAGATCTGTGGAGTAGCGGCCTTCATTTTGTTCCATTTTCACTCACCAGTTTGCAGCATGGAGCTTTCCTTCTTTGCTGGGTTTGTTTCTTTAGTGTCAGAATATTTACTGCAAAATGGTTTTAACATTAGACTAATTCAGTTGGATGTCTGCACACAAACAAAGCTAAATTGAAGCTAATGCCAGTTTGCAGTTGATTTCCACCACTCCACCCAACCACTGAACTCGACAATGTTTCCTCACAGGTGCAGGATGTCAAGTTTGGTCATTAAGTTGTCCTCTGCTGTCAAACAGGATGCTGACTAGTTCTTTTAGCTGAGCACTTAAATGTGGGATGGACATGCTCAAGTGGTCAGAAAGTAGAGTATTTCAAAACCTGGGACATTAAATATTGACAAAGTAGCTTCTTTGATAAAATTAGAATTTGTAAAAGAGGTTTCTGTTGATTGCTGCAAATAATGCAGTGATCTGATGCAAAAGTGTTTTTTTTAGTAGTTAATAGTAGTTTATTTCACAACATAAAAATTAAGTTCCATTTTTACTTTATAAATATATTTCATGCTGAAGCTCTTAAGGAATATTGTGTCATGGAAAATCCATTTCACTCCTAAATAGCATCACTGCTTGGATTAAATTCTACCACCTAATGTTACACACTGAAAACTGGAAATAATGAAAGGCACACAGTAAAGGCCATGATATAAACTCAAAGATTTGACCTACATGGTTTGAGGAACAATAAATATGCTATGAGATCGGGTGTATTTAAAGTATCAAAATGGTACAGACGGCCCTTTGCAGATATCTAATTCCGTCTCCGTTACAATGGAAGGCCATGTCATCCAAATCTTCCATGATACACTGCCAGAAGGTTTCTGTGACTAAGTGCACCTCCACCCAAGGGAATTCAAAAGGGATGAAACCTCTAAGAATAATTTTGGCAAGTTATGAGTTATTGTCTTTTCCCAGTTGGCCCATGTTGCTTTTTCTACCCCCATGGCTGGAAACGCTGCCAAACCCCTCTTGCTTTGCTTGGCTGGATGGTATGTTCCAGCCATGTAGAGCTCTGTGGAAGCTTAACAGATACTGTTGTCTGACAGAAAATTTGGACTGTTCCAGACAAATAAGATATGGTAGTAATAACAGTCATAGAAAGACAACAGCCAGATAAACATCAGCGTTACTGCTGATGTTTTCCATTCCACTTCATCACAGGAAGTGATGGGTTCTAATCTTATGTTCCCAAACAAAGAAAAGGGTTGAAAAGAGAAATGATCTATAATTTCCCCTGGAAGCTCCCCTCCCATTACTGTGCCAGAGTGGATCGCCATTACAATCAAAATGCAGAGAAAACGGGCCGCTAATTTCTGTGTACTCCTCAGGCTGTATAACAGCAGAAAGAGGGCAAAAGAAACTTTTCAATTTGCACCCACAAGATGACCTGGAGGCCATAACTGTTAAAGCCCCATTCATGCTTTCCGCCTCTTCTGCTTTGTAAATGACCGTGAGGGCTTATTTTCCATCAGAACTGGCAATTGGCAATGCACAACTGTGCAAGAGGCGATGCACATTTAGAGAAAGGGCGAGTTCTCAGGGATGAGTGCATGTGTCTGTCGCTGGAATTATTCAGTTGTTTGCAAATGGGAGTGTGCATGTTGGAAAGTAAGTTCTGACTCAGCTGTGGCCTCCTAATTCACGTGTTTGCTCTCACTGCCTTGACTTGAAAATATCCATCTTAATTGTAGGCTACTTACTTATGCAGCTTGTGCTCCACATTGTCATATTGGGAATTCATGAAGAAAAGCTTTAAAAAGTAAAGGGAGAAAGGATGTGCATGCATAACCCAGGGGTGGCAAAATGGAAGGAAAGAGTGAGACCGAAGATGTGATTATTGCTAAATGTTCTCTTCCATTTCAATTTGAATGATTTCATTATTCTGACATAATCCGCTGAGGATCTGCCTATTTTCCATTCCAGCTTGAGAGATTTCACACTCAACGCACTAGTGTCTGTCACTGCATCCCAATCAGGTCATTGTCTTACTTCTGAAGGGCGAGCACGCAGAGCTGAGTCAATGAAATCCATCTTCAGGCTGGATCCAATCTGGATTGGATCCAGCTGCATGGCCTACTTGAGGTTTAATTATACAACTCATTTGATTTCAAATACTGTACATGCAGCCTCTCTCCTCTACGCATGAACAGATGCCCCCTCTATTTCTCATCTCTTTTGCACACCATTGGAAGGTTGGACTGTCAACAGGATTGCATGGAGCTGCTGCCACCACTGATGGGATTGAGCTCAAAGGCCAGCTGAGGTAAAGTATCAGTCTCTGCACCACACGGCAGGGTGCTTGGTGAGACGTTGGAACAAACTGTAATGTGATTTACATACATAAACGTCAGACTGTCTACACACTAAGGGGGCTGCGAATCAAGAAAATGATGCAAGACTCATTGAAGAAGGGATTCTTTAAATGAAAAAGGATAGCGAATTTGCAAGTGATAGGAGAGAGGGTACAAAGGAAAGACGTGATTTTACATGAAAGAGAAAGGCAGCGAAGAGGGCCAGAGAGAATAAAACAGTGGAGGGAGGCAGAGTGAAAGGACAAGAATGTGAATGAGGTAGTGCAGATGGAAGGGAGAATATGCAGCAGGAGACTGGAGGAGAGTTTGGTTTAAAAATGAAACACAATGAAAGAATTTCACCAGAGGCAGAGATTGACTATCCAGAAAATTTTCCTTTTCAGCACCATCAAAAGCAGCAGAAACTTACATATGCTGCTCCTTTTATCCCCCCAATTCCTGCTCTCCACCGCAGTTTTGTTTCCCTCCATAAGTGTTCAAGGGTGACCTCATTGTGGGTCTCTAATTCTGTCATACGATGCCAGCTTTGCCACCTCACACCAGTGAATATACAGCGAGACCTGTTATGAAATTACACTGATCTGGGACACAGATTAATTTTATCTCATTTAACAAAACCAGGCCTGAAGGTTTGCACGTCAGCTTTTTAGACCTCTATGATTTCATAATCATCATCACTAGATGTGACTTTGCAACACAAAGGGTTCCATTACACATCTTTGGTTCAAAGACGAGATGGAAGACTTTTGTGCATCCGCCCAAAAAGAATCTGAGCTGGGTCAAAATTAAGAGAGCAGCCTGGAAGTGGGGATGGTTGATGAGCTGTAGCCTTCTCATTGTCTGCATCATTTTGTACTACGCAGACAAATGGATTAGTATTTTTCCATTCTTAATGTCAGCATAACTGCAGGACTTGAAGAGTAGATTTACCAAGTATGTGCAGAGCTGCAATATTTTAGTAATTTGGATGTAAATATGGAGAATTACCCTACAGAACACTAAGGTCATTCCCCAATTATATGATGAAACTTCTTTTAATCCTCCTCTGCATGTGCACTTTAAATGTAGTCAGTCTGCTGCTGTGTTAAAGGTTAGATTAATATAGATGTGTCAGAGGTGAGAAAAAAGATTTGCTAATCCCGGCCAGTTTTGCTCGATTCCCACAGAGCCCTGAGGTAAAACTTGATTTGTCAACCTAAATTACGCTGGCTTCTTACAAGAGACTTTTCCCTACTGACAGAAGAGGGAAGCGCAGTTGTGATAATGGGCAAAGAACCTAAATTGACATTTGAATAATCCTAATCTCCTTCTCGGGGAGCGCGGTGGTAAGGATTCTCAGGGGCAAGCCTGGATGAAGATAGCACGGCGCACCATAGCTGTTAAGCGTGAGGAACATGATGTATCTCCCATCAAATATGTGCCAACCAGAACTTCGCCATTCCCATTTGCCCTGATGCAAATGAAATAAGAGATTTGAGTAGCGCTCTGAGGAACAGAGGTGGGAAAGCCAAATCAGAGAAAGAAAATATTCAACTACTTAAAAAGGAAATGAGGCAACGGGAACATTGACATGTTGCTCAACTCCCTGCGTTCTGTGAATGGGAAGACGTTTGGCAAAGGTTGCTTTTGAAGGTAATCTAAAAATTCCTTTAAAAGCTCTCAGGGATAATGCTGCTGCGCCATTAAATTTCATGTAACTTGTCAAATGCCTGCTGCTTACAGTGCAGCAAAGATCACACACACACACAAACACACACACACACACACGGGACCATGGGACGAATAAACATCTCAACAGAAGATGCAGCAGAAAAAGTTGTGCAAGAAGACCTGCAAAAAAAGAAAACATTGGCTCAAATTGATCATCGCTCAAATTACAGTTCCCTCCAACACACACACTTGAGGTTACTTAATTACAGAAAAACCCATGAGTTTTCATTCTGTAATGATTTATTTGAAAGAAGAGCATGGTCTGCTTTTGACTGGCACATTTTGACTGGCACTGGCACATTCTCATTAAGAGTGAACAACTGGAACTAGAAGTTTAATATTTAATTAAATAGGGACAATAGAGTTTTGTCCAGAAAACAAACCTCCACCCCTAAGAGGGTGCTGTTTTTGACTCTCACTGCACTTTCATTGACTGCGCATGCTCATCTCACCCTTTCACTGACTCCAAGTCCATAACTGTAGGTTTTACATGATTAAAGGATGTCTTCGCACACCTCAGTCTTCCTCTATTCAGAGGAAGATTCCACTGACACCTCCATATAAAAGAGAACTTCAATCATCCCAGCAACCTGCACAGTGGTAGATATGAAACTGGCATTTTACAATGTTTTGACAGAGAAGAATCTGAATGGCCTGAGAGTGGATTTTTATATTTCACTGGTTACACAAAAAAAAAAAGAAAAAAAAAGGGGGGGATAAGTGGGCTTGAAGCTATAATGATGTCCATTATGACAAGCCATTTTATTTAATACTTCGAGCTACTATAGTAAATTGGTATGGGTTCATTTGAATAACTTCTTTTCATGCACTTAAATGTGATTACAGCAGATATCATGGGACAAATGCATTGGTGTGTGTGTGTGTGTGTGTGTGTGTGTGTGTGTGTGTGTGTGTTCAGAGGGGTTTTAGGTGATGAGTCCTGCAGAGGTACTGAACATGTTTATTATTTGTGGTATTGCTGTGGTAGAAAACCAGCCTTAAAACAGCAGTTTTTGTAATTAATTTTTTGACCTGAGATCAACAAGGCTGTTCAGCAGGCATTTACTGTGGGCTGTATGTATGATTGGCGAGTTCACACAGCATGAAAACACCAGAGCAGCAATTTGAGTGCTGTGGGTCTTTGACCATGGCCATATTTTAAATTTGAGAATCACAAACCAGAATCTTCTGTTTTGTTACAGAAGAATCACATGAATCTAATTTTGAAGAGGAACAATCAGAAATTCTACATTCAATCAATGTCTCAGTCACAAATGTGGGTCATTCCACACAATATCCTGGCACGTTGAGAGACAGATGACTGAAAGTAAGTGGTGTTGTCAGATTTCAAATGTATTGCTCTCAGGCCTAAATACAAAAGACAGCAGAAAAAGACTCAATTTCTTCGCAGAAGAGGGAGCGTCATTTGTTCAGCTTTCATTAATAAGGCATCAATTATTTCCTTGTTTTTGAATTTAGACCCCTATTTTTATTTATTTATTTATGTATTTTTAAGTGAAAGATTCCGAAGTAGTGACTAGTGAGACTTTAGCCGTTCTCTGTGAAGATGCAGCTGTCTGAGGGATAATGACCGCCACCATTCATTACTCATTCTTCTCCAGCTTGCATATTTTTTTTGAGTATTATTCACCAGTTGTATCAGGCTGAAACACTTGCTTGGCTCTCCAGCTAATTACACTGGGTCTAAAATGGGATTTGCACCATACAAGTCTGCATCCCACCTCCCACCTGTTTGTACTCAAGTCTGCACTCAGCACTTTCAGCATTCACAAGTCAGCACTTTGCCTCATCTTGGAACACTTTTAGACCTCTGTCCTCTCATCCCCTTATCCCCCCCCCACCCACAGGCAGATGAATAATAAATGAAGCATCATGGGGATCACTCTTTCAGATGAGCGGCTACATTTTGCTGGTACAAATGCCCCAAATTTCACCAGACGTGTGCGGAGTTAGCAGGAAAAGTTTGGAGGAAGATTAGATCTGCATGGTTTGAAATCCTCTGCATTTGCGGCGCCTTAAGATCAGCTCTAGGCAATTGATTGCAAAAATAGAACATTCCAAACCTAACTGAAACTCCAGAGAGTTGCAGTTCTGTGCTTCTGTTTTTCCTAAGACAAAATTAAAATACCATAAGAACATTATAAGACCCCTTTTTGGGGGGAGACTATTCTTAATCATTTTGCCCTTTTGAGTCATTTAAATACTCAGATCTTCCCATTTTCCACTGATTATTTAACAACCTTATGTTATACTGTCTCTAAATGCGAGAAAAATACAGATTTCAGTTTAAAATGGAAAATGAATGTTTTTGTGAAACCCCTTTGCATCTGAAACAAAAATGGATATATTGCCAAACTATCAGAGTATCCAGCTACATTTGTTCTCTGAAAATATTCACCATGACTCTGACTTCTGTCTACCCCTGTCCTCTTCTGAAAGGGCAGATAACTCCGCCACGGCTCGATAAAGTGGACTTTGTACTGGGCGAAGAGGCTTAAATCACCAAATAGATCTGGTCATTATGGCGGAGGATTATAGCAGAACATTGGGCTTTGTTCTCTTAGTAATTAGCTGAGGGAAAAGCTATAGATTTCAGTTTGAACTTGTCTCCACCAGATAATTTTTGATCCAAGAAGTTAATTTGTATTTAACAGCAGGCGTTTGGGCCTTAACTGTGTTTGTAGTGAGTTTATGTTTTTTTTTTTTTTTTTTTAAATCATTACTGATGTAGTGTCTACATTAAGAACAACATGGTTTCTGTGCAGAGACTTGAAGGTTTGGTAGTTACAGTCGAAGTCAGTCGGAGGCTGCTATAAACAAACAGATGGTTCAGCAGCTACAAATGTCAAATGCAGATGTTTCGTCATGTGTTTGTCTGCGGTAGGTCCCTCTGTGATGCACAGTCATGTGGCTGCAAGAGGAGCCAGGAGGGTAATTTATGAGGACATAATGAAGGCAAACACTCTGTAGTCAGCACCTGCTCTAAATTCTGTTTTTTCAAATGGCTCAAGAACAAAGTCATAAATGTTAAAATTTTTCAAAAATCAAATCCAAATTTGTATGGAATTATTTAACTGTACCTGTCAAAACTGATGTCTTAATATTTAAAAGACTCAATAAGATAAATATGACGTTTATAGGATATACATGGGAAACATGGGCCCATGCATAAAGCTGAGGCCCTAATAGAAATGTGTGTTTTGCTAATACAGCTGATGAATCATATTTCAGTCTGGTGAGCAAATGGTGGGAACCATTCATAAATTTTGTACAGCAACAGTGGATGAAGTGGCCGGGAGCTGCAGGATTCTTATGAGGTCAGCAAAAATAATGACTAATACAAATGTCACCATTTGGCTACAAGTTTTGCAACACAGACACACACGGCCATGAACGAACACACTCATATCCGCATCTTTAAGATGTCCATTAAGTACAATCATCAGCATCTAAAATGGCCTGCAGAGAAACTAATCAATTTCTAGGGGCAAACTCTGGAAATTTGTTATTTCAACTGTAATCATTTTTGATATTTTTAAGAAAAATAATACATTTTGAAATCTGCTTATTCAGCTAACATATTTATTCATCAAATAATAACTTTCTTTCATTCCCATTTTAGGCAATGATAAACATTTAAGCTTTCAGTGTCATATTTGGCCAATTTTCTTTTGAAATATTGAAATAGGGAAGGAGATCGCGTCATTATGATTCCTGGCGTGTTCACCTCCATGCGAGCTTTATGAAACAGGTACCAGATATTTTTACGTAGGTCACAGCCCTTTGCGTAGGTAAAGATGATGCTGGCCAGCGTGTGTGTGTGGCAGGAATCAGTCCACACACACACACACCTCGGGTTAAACAACGCGTCTCCTGGTTCCTACATTCAACCACACTGTAGCGAAAATAGCTATCAGATATATCCACTGAAGTGAAAATTCACGGCCCTGATAAGTCACAGCTCTCATACATCTTCTGGATTTTCCAAGATATGAAAGGATGAACAAAAGAGTGAAGCCATAACTCTCTCCTAATTCAGGGACTCATCAGCTATCCAATGAAACAAGGTCTTTAACGCTCCACAGTTGACAACCTCAAAAGAAGATGTATCGCCATGTCTGCTGAAGAACGGCTCATCTTAGTGTTTTATTTATTGGATTTTGATGAAGAGAACATCACAAAGCACCTTGATAGACTAGGAAAGGATGCAAACATCTTAATTTTCCATGTGATATAATCAATGTGACAATAAGTCATCTTGTCAGTGGAATTGTGTTTGCAGTCTCTCCATCAGGAGTCATTTCGGTACAGAATAGTCACATCGGCAGAGCGGACAGCAGATGAAGAATAGAACAGAATAGAATAGAAGTAATTTATTTATCCCAGCCATGGGAAATTCACTATGAAGAAGTAGAGGTTTACTGATGAAGCACCTGTATTCAGTTCTGCTTCACCGTGGCAACAATGGCCCAAATAAAAGAGTCAGTGGTTGGTTGATGCAGGGCTTACAGGACACTGACGGATGCTGGAGAGGTACTGCAGAATGTTAAAAAAAAAAAAAAAAAAACACATTAATAAAAACACATTAAGATTAGCCAGAGCTGCACAGAAAGAGTGAAATAAAAATACAATGAAACAGTATTAGAAGGAAGAGACCTCCAGTTTTAAGTGAAGTGTTTTAAGTGAAGATTTCAAACCAGTCAAATGTTGTGGATTTCAGTTCATTTGGTAGACTGTAGTTGTGCTAAGTGCTATTGGAAAACATCTTGAACAGAGGGGGTCCTCAGGGCAACACCATGTCTGATTCCACCTGACCGCATTTCACCTTAGCTCTGCATTTTGTCTCAGATTTTCCCACCTCTCGCTCTCCTTTCATCACAAGTTGAAGGCTTTGTCTAGAAGCAGTGCACCATGGGAGCTGCAAGACGCTCCCATGCACACACTTCTTCTGGCTCCAGGTTACACTTGCACCTTTTCCTCCTGTAGTGTACAGTAGTCTCACACAGAACTTGGGTCAATTTCTCTGTGCTGAGCTCTCAAAATTGTGGGGGAAAAAAAAAACTGTGTCCAACTTTGCAAAAAAAAAAAAAAAAAAAAAAAAAAAAAACCTCAGAAAGTAAAGATAAATGGTGCCAACGAATCCTCTTTAGGCAGGACTTTTTATGCCATTAAAGGAAACTTCTAAATTAAACTGAATCCTTCCCAAACTGTCCCAGAATGCCAATGTGCACTACTTGAAATCTCTTTATGCTTTCCTCTCTGTGGACAGACACACTTGGCCTTGTTGCTCTGATGTGGGTCTCGTCAATCTTGTGGGCACTTCTGTCGATGCCACGCTCTCTGCGGAGCCCAATTTACACGGTGCCAATGGATTCCAGACCCAGAGGTCCTTATTCAGACATGTGTTTGAGAGGATTCACACCTCACTTTTGTAGCCCCTCTGAAGTCATCTCTCTGAGCAGAAACACTGATGAAAAACACCCATCCAAACAGGCTGCTGCAGTGACTTTATCCAGTATTCTTTTCCCTGGTAGGCGTGGCACTCAGCAAGCAGCAGAAGAGTGAGAGTTGACAGAAAAGCAGAAAAGGATGAGTAGAGTCCCCCCTGACATAATTAAAAATATCTGTTGCATTTTTGCAGATAAAAGGGAGAAAGTGGGCACTACTGGTATATTTCCAGATAACTAAAAAAGTAAGTGATTTATCTAAGATAGTATCACACAGATGTGTGTGGAGGAAGACCTGCAGGAATCAGTTCCTGGGGTTCGATCACACACCGGGCAGCTGACTGAGTGGACATTGAAGTGGCAACAACAGTGTTGGATCATGTCTGCCAATGTTAAATGAAGGACTGGGTTTAGAAGCTGCTGCGAAGAAAAGTGATGACAAGACGGGAAGGATGAGAGGCACTTCTAATTGGTTACTGCTCTGGATAAACACAAAGGGGAGGGATTAAATGGGTTTTACACACCAGAGTATACAATAATCCCACTGTAAACCACAAATGAAAAGAAAGCCTGCTCAGACCGTTCTGGTACATGATTTGGATTTGTTGTGTTTACAGAAAATGTATAAAGTCTCTAACAAGTAAACGCAGGAAAAGCATTCTGACGTGTGGCTGCAGGTCAGGTTAGAGTATTTTCTCTTGTGTTAAAGGTCACTGGTTCAGTTGGGTCTACAGTCATACCCTTGAGCAAAACTCTAAACTATTATTACTTCTGTGTCTTTGTATATGAATCTGTTTACTTATTTCTACTAAAGAGTGAAGACAATTTATTTTCATAATGCCTGAACAATAGCTTCCTAGAGGCAGTGGTACTCTGACTAAAAATCATTCATCACTGAAGAAAAGATGCAGAACTGTCCAGTGTCAAAATAATTGACGGATGACATAACTGTCAGAATCTAACTGGCGATTTTCATCAAGATGAATGTTGCTAAACGAGCATCGATGCACACACATCCGCAGCGACATTGTGGATGCAGCGCAGGCTAGAGTGTAGCTCTAATGGGCGCATAAAACATGTAAATCGGTCACGGTGTTAGAGTCAGTTAAGCTGCAGCCTCTGTCTCCTCTGATTATCTCCATTGTTTCCCTGCAGGACTATCTTAAAGGAATACGGCTCAAACCTTTAACGTGCAGGCCAAGACAACAGCAGGCAGTAACTAACTCTCAGTGCTCGTCTGTCAGTAATCAGGCCTGACAGCAGCTGAGGGACAAGAGTACACATCCTCTCACGTGAACTTCCAGATTACCATTTGGTAGATGAGGTCATGCTAATGTAGTTTTATATATGTAAACACATTGCATGACTGTGCAGAAAACTGCTTTTAAATGGAGTTTAATATATTATTTCTAGCCATGTCTCAGTACGGGTACTTGTCTGTGCTTGTGTTCTCGTGTACTTGTGAAACGTCATCAGCTGCTGTTTCAACGTATGCCTAGTTTATCAAAAATGCATCACAAGTGGCTTGTGGACTTGGGACATCTAGGTATCCCAGAATGCATTTTGTCTCAGCCAGCGACAGCAGAAGCATTGGCACTCTATAACTGTACTCTTGATACATAGTGTATACATTTGAATGTATACTTTCCAGTGTAATTACTGTTTAAAAGTTATCAGTTGAAATAAACTGAAGGAAAAGAATTTTCTGTCTTTTTTCGCAGTGTTGGAAATTCCGAACATCCATATGCCCAAGTGCAACATTACTTGAGCAGATGAACGACAGCAAGAACGTTGTTACAATAGCTTCAAGTTAAATATTTAGGGAGGAGCCACAACTTATTCAGGAAGTGAAAGAAGGACAGCTGTGTTCAAACATCCTTGAAGTCATGATTTTTGCAGCCCATGCTAGGCCTCTGGTGAAATGCATCACGTAAGACTGGACATGTAATTTTCTCTTATTTTCCATACCCTTAGAGAGGGGCTCTGATTGTGCTCTGATTGGCCACTCTCCTCTGCAGAGTCAGGGTGAGGACTGGTGATTGCTCATTCCTTCTCTCTTTTCCCCTTAATAACCTTGTAAAATTGTCCAACTGCAACACATCAAGCTTCAGAGTAAACTCCACAGTCCTCTGCTGCACGTCAGAGCCGTAGATGAATGAAGGATGCTGTCACCGTGCTTAATGAAGAGACCTTACGTTCTATTTTATCAACTTGATGTTCCCTCTCCACCAGTCCTTCGCTGCATATTACCCATGAAAGTGTTGATGTTAGTGAAGTGAAAATCAAAATGCAAAGCTCATCTTTTAGAAATGACAACACACATGGAGTCAAAGACCTGATTCCATGTGAGCTCCTTTATGCTGGTTTTGAGACCGTCTTGGCTTGAGGCTACTTCTTCAAATATTATCAATTAAAGTGATGTTTTCAGAAAAATCATGCTTCTTTCAGGTGAATGTCTTGAGGTCTTTTCAAACTCATTCTTTAATCCAAAATGTATGACAATATGTGCTTTTGAACCATGAAAATAGGAATAATACCAAAAACAAGCCCACTTCTTTCACCACTTTTCAGTCCAGCGATCGTGTCACTTGTGGAGTAAGTTTAGTTTACCTCTTTTTTTCCTCCTCCTAATCCTATTTTACCCTATTCCCCTCATTTCCCCACTTTTTGTTTATCTCAGATGCCCCCTTTTCTTTTCCCTGCTCTCTATTTCCTCTCCACCTTTCGCCATTTTACCTTTTAGTTCCAGCTCAGTGTAGCAGAGAGAGCCGTGAGCAGACGTTCCCTCTACCCCCCCCACCCTTAGAGAACCAACCCAATCAGACCCCCAGCAACAGTCCTTGGCTTTCATCCTCCTGCAAGACACTGATAGAAGTGTTGTGGTTTGTTTTTCTGCAAGTGTTAATTATGTAACCCAATTATACCATCACAGAGCTGACGCAGGGAAGCTAAATTAAAAGTGATTGGCTTCATTACAGTTGCTGGAATGCTTCACAGGGTGTTTTCAGGAGGCTCTATTTAAAGTTTCTATCCCAAAGAAAAACATTTAGATCTCTGGGATGTCATTAATCTGATTTTTTTTTTCCTTAACTGTTGCAATACAGATTGTATATGAGGATGCACAGACAGATTTTTTTTTTTTTTTTGTCTTTTGTGGAAATGAGCACAAGCCAAAATCATTCTACATCAATGAGCACTGTGGGTATATCATCTGTACGCTGCTGCTGCCTTCCCTATCTGGTCTTGAGAGCCATAACGTTCTTGTAAATCCTTCACCAGAACGATGTGTGGACTCTGTATTGGTTGGATTAGTGGTCTTGCAGCAGCGGCTAACAGATTAAGAACTTTCACATCTCATTTTGATTGAACTTCTGTTGGTCCCACTTGCAGCAAAACCTCGAAACCATAAAAACTTGAATTTGAGATGATTTTGGGGTGTTTACTTTTTGAATTTATCAGATATATCACGCATGGTTCCAACCTTGTAATCATAGATATACAACCATGATAAACCGTTTAGCCACAGATGCCAAGCCCTGCAGATTCGACACTGCTCCGTTCCTACGATGCACACGATTACTGCGAAAAGTGCCAGATTAGGACAAAGTGAAACTGCGAGCCAGTCCCTCTCTCCACAGGGCTCAGCATCAGTTTGAGTGTGATGTTTGTGACAGTCCATCATCTTGTCCAGAGGACATTTAGACATCAATCTGCCTCAGGCTACAAGATTAGTCGCAGCTCTGTGGGCTGCTTTTAAATTCAAACTGTATTACTTTCTAGTTTATGTTGCCTACTTAACTACTTCACTTGTTTTTCTCTTTTAGCCCCTTTAACTCGCAACACTGACTCCCCTATATTCAAAATTCACAGCAGGGGGCCTGGAGTAATTTAATTTCTCTGAGTAGCTTGATTCCACATCAACTTCCCCCCATGATGCTGACATTATCCTCGACTTGATCAAGGACTCTGTCTACCTGGGGAGACAGCAGAGAGAGACTCTAACAGGGTACAAGAATGAAAAAGAGGGTGGGGGGCTGAATGTTAAAGTAAGCTTGGTTCAATGCAGGTGCCTCCATAAACGGACAGAGCTGTTTTTAAACTCCAAACCAGAAACAGCCTTGAACCTGTAGCTTTTCTCTGCGCATCCTGTTAAACTCCATGTGCTTAAAGTCTGTTTAGTACAGTGTCGCAAAGATTATTTTGTGTCTGAGGATCACGCAAGCACATGTTAGCTTTCTCATTACGGCACCACACTTTAGTCATTACTCGCCGTGGCTCCGTGGTGGTAAATGCACAGCTCCTCAAATGTGGCACCTCTCCTCTTTTCCCCTCCCACCTTTTTTGTTTGCATCTGTGCTCATGCTGATTCTCACTCGCTTTATTTTTCCCAACATTTTTTCCAAACTCCTACACTTCCAGCCTCTTTTGTTTTGGCTCTGTCACTCCTACCTCTACAAAGTTGTAAGCGTTTCTTCCACATATGGAATGAACCAACAGTGCCCCCTAAAGGATGAGAGAATCTGGGGGGAAATGCTGAGACATTCATGAACCTGAAGAACAACCCAAACTTCCCCACGTATATGTTTTAACACTTGGAGTATTCTGGTCTTTTTGCACTGAGGACTTACATGTGTGACTACAAATATTTGACTGATTTGGTCTCTTTAAAACTGTTGTCTCAAACTCTGGAACAGCAAGTCTTGTCTTGCACATGTAACCAATGATGAAGAGATTGGTCACACGCCCCTTATAACTGGAGATATGCTACTCCCACATTTTGCTGAGTTCAAACTCTGTCGAGAGACTCCAACATTAGTGAATACATCAGACATGGAAATACACCTGCTGCCTGCTACATGTGTGAACACCAAGGGGAGATAATGGTAATGTGAAGAATCAGAGACCCTTTGGTCTATGTACACGTAAGGGGCTTTTGGGAAAAAGTCTGACACAACTGGACTTAAATCTGAATAAATCTTATTCTCCTCAGACTTTAGAAGACAAACAATCCACATTATCAGTATTATCCTGCCATCAGCATGAATGACCCAGATAAACTTCAAGGTCAGAGGGGCACCTGGCTCTGGTGCAGCTTTTGAGATTTAAAAAATATCAACAAAAAAATATCCGGAGCATATCTAAATATCAAATCAAACATTAGAAATTGATGTTTTCTCTCTTCCTGATTAGTTTGCATTAATTAGATAGGGTTCATGGTGCTTTGGTGGTTGAAGCGCTCAGGATCTTCTTTGCCAAGCAGTGTTTTCTACAGATTTCAGCCTCTGCATTATTGATGCAAGTACATTTCCATTCATCCCTCTGAACAAGATATGTCACCTCTAACTCATTGATATTCATTATTCAGGGTTGTTTCAAAGCTGCATGCAGAGTTTGCTGCTATTTCTCCTGTGGTCTGTGATCACAACTGCTCTACATTTAATATTAGGCCTAAACTTGGCAGCCTGGAAACTAGAGTTCATTAAAACAGAGAGGTCCTGAGATGAGCTTCCATGTCAAGAATTGTTGCTGGTCAAAGTTTTAATGCAACGTTCCGATGTTTGTGTGTGCTACAGTAGCAGTTCTCTATCAGAAATCTACACCAAGAAAGAACCACTTTTCATTTCTTTTTTTAATCACAGTACAAGTAGATTTAAATCAAAGCAGCTAAACCTGATCTGTGGGCTGAGATAGATCACTTCTTTACTTTTTAGAACTGCAGATGTTATTTCCACATTGTCAGACGCCAACATGCACAGACATGTAACAGAGCAAGGGAACCATTTTGTTGTGCAAATCTACAAAATCAGCACTGTCACCTGGTGAAAACTGACCTCCATCAGTTTCCCCAAACTCAGCTTTGCTTTTCTGGGTTTTCCGGCGTTCATTGTTCTGATCAACTGTCACAGCTCTGACATAACGGCTTGAAAGAACGCCAGATGATCTATGGTTACGTTAAGATGCCGATTGCTGTGCACTCTCTAACCGAGGTTATCACAAATTAGTCAGTCCTGATCAATATTGCCACTTACAGAATTTCTAGTTCAAATGATGTGACATTTTAATTTGCATTCCTGTCAGTGTTTGCTTGTAAATCATGGGTACATTTTTATTTTTAAATCTCATTTGGTCTGGCAGAGGTGTGTTTTCAGCACGCTCAGATCTCTTTGGACTCACATTTTCCAAAGATGGATCATACATCTGTGTAAGACAGCTGTAAATTCACAGATGAGAGACAGCAAAACTGAAGACAGAATTCAGTCAAGCACGAGCAAACTGGTGAGAAGAGACCAACAATCAACATGAATCAGCATCTTTACTGAAAATTATGTTTGCCTGCAGACAGATTCCTCTAAATGCTGAAATATTAAATTCTAAACCCATCAATCTGGTGTATTTTCACACAGTTGAGTACTTTTTAAAGCACTTCCATAAACTATCCATTTTCTGACTCATTTTGTTTTGATAAATAAAGTAAAGCAGTTGTCTTTATGTCTAAAGTCTGCTATGACGACAGCGTAGGATGAGGTCTAAAATGTTCTATTAAAGTGTTAGCCTGCAAGGTTCTAAAGAAAAATACTTTATAACTTAATGAGGAAAAACAATAACCTGCTAGTCATCATGTTGGGGACTTATAAAAACAAAACCCTCCATTTCCTTATTTTACATACAGTATATGTACCTGTTACCATCTTTCCAGGCTAAATCACTGAACATTTCTCTTTTGCCTGTTGGCCAATGACAGTGACCTTAATTATCTCTTCTCTCCCGAGAACATGGACCTATGCGCTGTGTCATCCCTTCTTTGTGCATGTGTGCGTGTGTGTGTCACCCTTTGGGGGAGGAAGTGACCCCTGACACCAGACTGCTGCCTAATGAAAAGTATGAAGCACACACAGAGAACGCTGGGGGGTAACGATTATGATAGCCCTAACACCGTCTCCCCGACTCCCCAGTTACTGTCTAGATTGTAAATGATTCCGCGCTAACAGATGGGCTACAGAATCTCAGAGGCTTTGTTAAATACTTCAGCAAACCTTAACGTCATACCCCACATCTCCACCAAAGTAACAGATTTTTCTATGAAACAACACTACATTTACAGCTGCTGCTAACGGGGGGCTGACTGTGTCTGCAAGTACCGTGGGATCAATGCAGGAAGCAAGAGGGACCGTCACCTCCGGTTCTAGGATAAGATGACGGACAGGCGAAGTAAGTGTGCATCAGGTCACAAATCTCCGCTACCACTTTTTTTTAGATTACACCAGCCAGACCTGACCTCTGGCAGCCAAAAAGAAACCAAAGCAGCTCAAAGGCAAATTTGTAGTTTGAGTGACCGTCTGCCATCTGAACAGCACCTGTGAAGCAACCATCTAAAGATGTCAGGAAGAGGGAGTCCTCTGGATGGAAGTGTAAACGTTTCCCCCAAGAGGAAGCTTCTTTAAACTTAGTTTGATTAAAGGATGAAAATAGGAAATGGCCAATTACCAAAAGTCAAATAGACAGCACGCATTAAATGCATGAAAATGTGCATGTGTAAATATGTATATAATACAGCTGCAGCAGGAATATCCACCTCATTGCCCTTGGAGCGACCTTGTGCAGAACACACACAGACAGAAGTTTCTTTCACCCGTAACAGAAAAAGACGGGAAAAGTTGGATTCCTATTTGCAGGACAAACTCGGTGGAATAGCTCCGTGTGATGGAATGGCTTTCTATTTCACACGTTCACACATGGGAGCTGACCAGCTTCACCCTGATTCACCAAATTTATAGTGAGACCCAGAGAGCAGACAGACATCACTGAACGTAAGATCTGGGCGGCAGGAGAGGTTGTGGTTCGTCAATAAAAGTAGAACCAGTTTCTCTACTGAGCTTCAAAAAGTCTAACTTCATATTTTTGGTCATAGATTGAGTTTGTCAGTAATTTTCGCAATATTTTCTCAAATGAGAAGAAACAGTTTTCATATTGGAAAAGTGCCCTTGCTATTTGATGAATGCATTCAAATTGGCCTCACTCAATGATGCTGACGTACATTTAACAACTTTACTCAAATACAATGTGACCTGTTGAACAAATCATTAACCTGCATTGATGTCCAACAAGCGCCCCCTCCCCCCAACACCACCAAAACCTATATGAGCTGCAGAATTATTTGGTTGATTAAGTGTGACTGTTTAAATAGGTTTGATTACAGATCTTTATGTAATTTTGGCTGTTCTGCTGCAGATGCTATAGGCTTATTTCAAACAAAGTAATGAAGAGTCTTTCATTATTAAACAATATTCCAAACGGAACATGCTAATGAATCACACAGGAGAGAGGATGAGACTTGTAACGTGTCCATCTGGTCATAAGAAACCCTGAAATCATCAGCGGCTAAAGGCTTTGAACCTTCATCGTACATCTCTTTAAAGTTGGATAGAGAAAGAGCCCACAACTGAGAGAAGCTTGATAATTGATAGTCTTGGCCTTGAGAACCTTATTTTTTGTTTCAGAATAAGACTGCCCCAGAACGTCTCCAGTGAAAGCAGTTGAAAAATGTCTCTCCAGTAATTTCACCCGTGGATGCTAAAAAAAAAAGGCTTAAAAAAAAAAAAAAAAAAAAAAAAAAAAGTAGGACAACTTTAATTGAATCACAGACACAGAGAAAAGGAGATTTTAATTTGTTAATCTGGAGGCAAAGCATGAGCAGTGCAAATTATTTAATTAGCAGTGACTAGCATAGTGAGGGACGCATACATGACTCAATTTTGAGTCATCCCCACCAAAACCCAGGAGTTGGGACATCTTTTCTTTTTTCCCCTCCTCCTTTCCTGAAAATAGCATCCAGTCTGATCCAATTTCTTTTTGACTAGGCTTGTGCCAGAGGAGGACATAATAAGATGAAGCCTTACTGGTATGTAACGTGGATGTCTGGGTGAGGGAATCGATGGGAAATCATTTATTTTTCCAATTTCAACTTCTCCAAATCCAGCATTTATGAAACAACATGCCTCTAGAAGTTACTCCCACAACCTGTAGAAATTCATTTCAGCTGCATTAAAAGGCGTTTCTGGTCTCAAGGAACAATGACACCACACAGAGGTTAGAACACCACGCACGCAACGGTAATAAATAAATTAATAGATATACTACCATGATTAATGCACACTGCCTGTCCCAAAGATAATTATATACCAGCTCAGCATCAGCATTTTAATGACCGTTTCTCTTATCAGCCTCAGGGCGTCTAAAGTTGTCGAGGTTAAAGGTCAAGCTTTAGTGTATGTAGGCATGCACATGTATACAAAACAGTACACATGTGCTACAGAATATGGTGGGCAGATCAGCCTCATAATATTGGATAGTAATATAACAGGTATGACCTGTATGTCAATAACTCATTAGGATTTAAAGCCTTCTGACCCACACTGATAGTAAGCTGCATTTACGGGTATTAAACCCCTAGTTTACAGGTAAACATGGAGTCTCGGCTCATGCCGCACTTTTGCTCTGCATTAGCATCAAGCTGATACAACAACCAGGCAAGGAAGCTGAGCTGGTGGGCAGATGAGTTCAGAAGTATTTACTGCAGTGTCTCTCATCTGAATTTGCTCCCAGTTGTCTCTTAGATAGTCTCTCCCCATAGAAGTTTAAACTCTGCTTGGCATCGACGCAATGTCAGGTTTGGCTTTTTTTTTCCCTTTAAATTTTTGATTTTGCAAATTTAGCCTTGAAGGATTCTTTGGCCTCTTTTTGCATCTGCGTTGCTGAGGCCGAACAGCCAGAGAGACTGTTGGTGCTTCAAAACCAGAAGCGAAAGGAAGGCAGGCTAGAGCTGGAAGCACAAGCACAACTCTGTTGAACCAATGAAGCATCGCGCCTTGCTGATGTCGTCCAACTTTTAAAGTGTGGGTGTGAACAGCAATGCTGCTAAAAAAACACTTGCAGGATTTCGACTTTGACTCTGGAAGTTCTCATTATAGAAGGATGCTAAAAGGGCAGGATTTCATCTAAATTCAGCAAAGCAGCCAGTGTTATGTTGTTTTTGGAGAACTGATCAAGGTGCCCTTTAAAAGCTTAGCCTCTGCCAGCCATTTGAAGTTCCTTTAAGATAATCAGTGAAAGTCCACAATGAATTAATATTCAGCAGTGCAGCCTTCAATGGAGCCATTTTTGTTTCACAAATTGGAATTAAAGCGCTGACACTTCCCTCCGAATGAGGACAATTATTGGATGGAATGGGAAAGTTCACGCCAACTTAATTCTCCGCTGACGGCTGGGGACACATGGGAACGCTGCGCTGGGAAAAACTAAAGCAAAAACTACTTTTAGAACTTTAAGTGTCATTCAGAATATAATTTAGTGGGCTGCGCTGTTATAATGTGAACTCTTAACAGAGTAAAGGAGATGTGAGTAGTATTTAAAAGCATGTTTTTTTGGAGCTGAAACCTCATTAAGTCTGTGCTCAATAAACACAAGTGTATGTTAAATATTTGTTACAATACAGATGTTTTTAATTAACATTACTTCAATCTGAACACAACAATCAGGTAAAAGACAGGGGAGGGACAGTAAATACTCAGTTAGATCATGAGACCAGCATAGTTCTTTTTCCATCCCTGTTAGACATAAAGAAGATGTTTAAAGAACATTTTTCCAGTTTTCCTGGCCTGCCTAAGACCCACAGAGATTCGGCCACGTAGGAAGCTTGTCAGCTAGGTTCTACAGAGAGAGAGAGCGACTAGGAGAGCAGTGTGCATCACTTACTCCCATTCTGTTACTTCTAAAAAGAAAACTGCTTGTAAAAGACACATTTCTCCAACAACCTTCAGACCTTTCTGAATGCAGATGTTCTGCTGAAAGCTGGGGAGAAAAAAAAAAGAACTTGACGTGTCCAAACAGCCATTTTGTTGTAGACAGTGGTGATCTACAGAGCTGTCGTCTCCCCTCCGCAGAGCCAAGGTTCAGCTGGAGGATTTTCATGGAGATCAGAGTGCACACATGCTCCCCACTGCGCACCACGCAAAATGTGAGCATGTGTATGTGACAAAGGTCCCTGAAAAACACCGCAAAACTGTGACACAGAAAACGTCAAATGTATCTTTTAAACGTTGGAGCCACCAGAATCCAGTTACAAGGTTCTAAAAACAAACTCTTGCTGGACTGAAAAAAAATGAATTCTATGATTTTGGAAATTGCATCTCTGACTCTAAAAACAAGCAAGAATACCAGTGTTAAAAATTAATGTCTGCCCAAAGCAAACCTATGGATTATGCTAAATCATCCCCAAAATAATCGGGTGGGAAATTAACACACGAGTGCGTTCCGTAATAACATATGTCATGTGTGAACGCATTCAACTATGAGCAAGTTATTGTTCACTTGGTATTTTTGAGAGGGACACATTTTGTTCTGGAAAATGGAGACTGGCTACAGCATAAATAAAAAGGAAAAAAATCCCATCAACAGACCCAAAGGGCAAGTGCATGAGTAAGCTTAATGTCAGCCTCTGCATATGCTACCGAAATGGTGTCAGGACGATCTGCCAGTCGAGGTTGAAGAGACATTTAGAAAAACACATCAATAACAACTGTTACTGAGAGACCAAACAGCCTCTGGACTCACTCAAATGCTTATTCTATCCTGCAGAGAAACCATAAAATTGAGCAGTGGATGAAAGTTTCTATCAAGGGTTAGGGTTAGAAAGGTAATGGACAAGTACACTCACACACAGGCAAAAAAAAGAAATACTCTAAAGGTTTCTCCACACTGGTCACAACTTGACACATCCTCTGGAATAGATCCAAGAAAACCTGTAATCCAGGACAAAAACAAAGGGAGAATTACTGTCATTTTAACAACTGTAGTCAAACAGCTACAAGATCATGTTTTAGCTGTGCCAAGTGCACCAACACACTGCAGAGCAATACTGTTGGAGGCAAAAAATGTGGCACCTAGAATTTATAAGCACAGAAAGTGCTGAGAGTCATTGAATTTTAATCAGTTGATCATCAAGAGGTGAATAAAATAACGTCCAGTCTTTCTCCTCACTGCCAAAACAGAGATTTCCACATTGTCTCCAACAAACTACAGCTGGTTTCCAGGCCAGACGGTTCCTACTAAAGTAAGAATGGATTTAAAAGCCTCACAGCTGTCAATTGAAAATATTTCCATGCAACAGCAAACAGCAACATTGAGGTGCATCATGTGTTTCCAGTGAAACTGCTTGACGCGAAGGTTGTACATCGCCTGCAGCAACATCTTTTTTTTTTTTTTTTTTTTTTTTTTAAACAAGCATTTTTGACAAATGAGTCCACTGCAGAACAGGACAGACTGTTTATTCAATAGAAAACATTGCTTAATAATGAAAAATTACAAAGGGACTCCAGGAAACAAGGCCCAGGAACAGATACATTACACGAGAGTGTCTCCCAGTATGTCACACTGGTATCAGGCTGGTTCTTGTTACAACCACATGAGATTTATCATCCTGATATCAATTGAGGCCAGATCTCATTCATTTAGCTGGGTGAGACACCATGAAAATGAGGCTTTAACACAGTATGTCGTGCAGTTTGTTTTAATTTTTTCACTTTGCTTCCAAAAGCTAATTTAAATTGTCAAACTGGAAAGTGTGTGCCAGCTGACACTTTACCAAACTGATCAATTCATGGCCAGTAAGCTATTTATGCTCATGTGTTTATGAAACAAACACACAGCATCTACCTTTTCAGCTGTTTCTGATGCGCTTGCCAAAACCATCACCAAGCACGCATTCAATAAACGGGATGAAATGCCATCCAAATATCCGTGGATGAGCTGATGAGGGTTGCAGTGTCAGTAGAAACGAAACCCCCATGACAGACGAGCAAGGTTTTGATCGCATATAACCCTTCATCCCCTTCACACACAGACCTGTAAGCACGCAGCAAAAGACCAAAAACAGGCTGCATATGGAAAATAAGTTTGAAGTGTAATCCCCGCAGAAGATAAAGAGACTGGGAGGGTATGCAGGAGCCAGGGAGCAGAGCTGAGAGCGTCACCTCCTGCTGGAGCTTTGAAGGCAGAGGTTGGAGAGCACAGATCCAGATAGCACCGGCAGAAAAGGGAGCTAGCATCTGTTTTTTTTTTTTTTTGTTTGTTTGTTTGTTTTGGGGTTTTTTTGCTTGCTGGATTGGGCTGTTTCATCCCTACGTGTGCCTGCCTGCATCTCTGTCACTACGTGCTCCTTCCCTTTTCTGTCCTGTCCTATTTTCCTCTGTGTGTCTATTGTTCCGTCTCTGACTGATGCTTTCTCTATGAAGACGAGATGAATTTTTAATGATCCTCTCTGGAAACTTTTCCAGACACAAGAGTTCGAGGCTAAACTTAGAGGATAAAAATACATTCTAACAAGTCGGGATTATATCTGTTCATATGACTTTTCCTCCAGAACTCATCAGGAAGCAGGAAAAACAACCACTTAATAACATATTTAGTCAAACTTCATTCCAACTTTGTAAGCAGTGAATAATCTAGTGATCTTGGAGAGACTTGCAGTGAGGAAACTTTCTACTTCTTGGTTACACCCAAAGGACTCAGACTGTTATAAACAAGATTCTCTGGTCTGATGGAAGACTGAACAAGACTGAACATGTTGGCCTCAATTCTCAGCTTCATATTGGAATGAAACACAGTCTTAACCTTCAAACAAGCACATAGCATAGCCAAGACAACACAGAAGCAACTTAGAGACAACTCTAGAGATGTCCTAGAGTGACCCCAACCAGAGTCCTGACTTAAACCCATCAAACATGTCTGACAGGACCAGAAAAATGAAAATGTCTCTCCACTGTTGGTCTCCATCCAAGCTGGCTGAGCTTGAAAGGATCTGCAAAGAATGGCAAAACATCCCCAAAGGTGTGCAACGCTTATGGCCTTGTATCCAAGAAGACTGGAGGCCGTCACTGCTGCCAAAGGTGTTTCATCGAAGTTCTGAAGAACAAGAACATCAGCGTGACACAGGGGTCCATGCTGTCTAAAGCAGATGACTCATGGGGTCATTTATAGCCCCATTTCTATTGCACCATAAGGCATTGATTGATTACTTCCTCTGAATATCAAGGATTTCTTGTCAGTGAGCTAGACTGCAGACAGAATTTAATTTTGGAAAGCCTATGTAAGACAGTCTGTTAGTATTAGTGGTTCTCTTCTTTCCACTTTATGATTCAAGCCCCACAAGACTGAATAGGAAGACTGTGTCTGTGTCAGGGCTTCCAACACTTGAACCTAACTTGCTTGCATACGGCCTCATCTTCATACATGGTACGAAAACACAAAAACACAGCATGTCCTTCTGTTTAGCACTGCAAGTCTTCCTTCAGCACGAGAAGCTTCGTCTCCAATGAAAACATTTTCAATCCCTTTACACTGCAGCACTTTCTCTCTCTTTCTCCTCTCTCCCGTCAGCCTCCATATCCTCCAACCCCCCCACCGCCACATAACCTTTACTTTCCTCATCTCCAATATCTCCTCCAGCTTACCCCAACCACCACGTTCTATTTGACATGGTCAGCAATTAGATCAAAGTACGAAGACGGGGAGTGTTTAACCCATCACTGGTCCTGCTGATCAGCACCTTCTGCAGTCACGCCGAGTGCAGAAGATACTCGTGTGCATATCTATGGCTTTTTACAGCAATTTAGGATCATCAAAAAAGTGTGAAAATTGATCAGTTGAGCTGTGGAGTCATCAAAATAGCATATTAGGGAACCTACAGAAGAAAAAAAAGGCATCTGTCCCTTTGCAGGAAGCTTGATTTAACCTTTAATGTCCTTTAAATACATAAACAATCCCTTAACATTAATCCATCTTTGTCCAGTTTAATTATTTACTTTAAGGACTTCTTTTGTCCCCCCAGGTCTGAGTGATTTATGGCACTGCGGCATTAGTTATAAATGTACACACACACAAATCAAGAACCCTTTGAATTTGCAGGAGAGCAAAGGAGGACAGGTTATTGGCTTTTAAAAGCCAGAAAGTGCTGATGCTCTCCATCGATTGATATCTCTCATCTGTTCGATGGGGCGAACGCATGCATAATCACAATTACAGATGGGTCAGATCTCTAATCTGCAGACGTTTTATTTTTGTCGATGCCTTTCATTTATATTCATTAGTCCTTTGAACCCGAAAACGCAGATTTCCTTTCAGAAGGAGGGCAGATGGAGAGTATCCTTATCTTCCCTGCAGTCTCTAGCCAACCGCTCTGCATCCATCCCTCCTGCCATATCTAAAGGAAAGTTAACTTGTCCCTTCGATATGCTAAACAACTCTGGACTACAGTTTGGTAAACAGCTATGTCACCCCGCACAGCCACAAACTTTGATGGCGAAGGTTCTCAGTACTGTTCATTCTCCGGTTTCAAAGAGGTTTCATCATAAAATATATTCCTTAATAACTTCCAAGGAGAGCAATGGAGAGGCCATAAATTAGCACATTTAACATTCTTTCATCAGGGTATCCAAAGTGAGACACTATTTCAAAGCAAGACAAGCCAACGAGACAAGGCTGGAAAGTTTCCCGAAGAGAGAGAAGAAGCTAAATGAGAGCCCTGGAGGTCTCACCACTAATTGACCTGCGCTGTTGGAAGTTGTGTGATATTACACTCTGCATAACGCTCTTGACATTCCAGAACTGTTTGTTGCAAAATATAGCTTCCTCTGAAGTCGCTGGGGCTTGTATTAAGGAAGGTCTTATTTGATTTCATTGTGGCCTTTTAGGGTAACTTTAGATGTTCTGCACTTTTCAGAATGTTGTGATAAAACACAACAAAGCAGCAAATTGACTCCACTGAGGCAATTACTCTAACGGGGATGGCAGGATGTCCAGTTATACTTATAAATGTGTGGCCGCTTTCCCCTGACCTCTATGACCTTGTCTCAAACGCATCACACTACAGCCAGCTAATATTGACAAATCAGTTTGGCAGTGATGTTATTGATGTGTTGGTTTATTATGATAAAACACCCTGAGGGTAAGGGCAATAAAATCTGTTAGTTAATGGAGCTGCGCACCCAGTCGCTAAACTTGTTTCAATTTTGTTCTCGCTAATGGAGGGTAAAGATGGAAGAGTTTGTATGAAATTTAAAGAAATTTAAGGAAAATATGTATGGCAATGTGCCTTTAACTGCATAGCAAGGCAACATGTTTTGATAGTTAATGGTGGTTTTACTGTATCTTCTCATGACGGCATACAGGAAGTGCATATTTTTATTGGATTTGCAAATAAAAGGATGCCCCAACTGTCAAAGTGGCAATAGTAAAAATTCAGACAACATTTCCATCCTTTAAAACTACCAAAAACCCAAGTATGACTCATGTCATACAGGGGGAACCCAGACAATTGTTTACTAGCTTTTTTCAAGCAATGCTGGTTTTTCGTTTGTAAGTTGTCAAATCTGTCTTTGTTAGCAGAGGTAAACAGACTCAGCACATCCCCAATTAAGCATCATCAGCAGGGTGCTGGGTGCCTCGTGTCAGGGCAGGAGAGATTAATCACTACGCCTGTCTAGCCGGGCCAAACAGTACTCCATAATTGTAATCACCGGCATACGTCTGATCATGGTTCATTCAGAGTCATCTGTGTTATACAGAGCATGTCCCTGCTGGCTGGCAACAGTTGTACTTTGAACGTCTTGAGGTTTGATTAGGGAAGTAACAGCTCCTTTGCTTAAAAACTCATTCATCAGTAAACATTTGCTGATTTTAGTCAGCATTTGCCTTTTGGTTGTGAGCAATCATCAATCACTCAGTCTGAGTGATGGATAGGAGAGGATTCAGAGGTGAAAACAGTACTGCTATATGAAAAGAAAAATGATGACGTGCACAAAGAAATCTTACTAAATACTGGTGTCTAGAAGGACTTTTGGGTCTCACGAGCTTCAAAGTTGCATAAGTAATTTTCCTGGTGAAGATCTCTCTTCCAAGGAGCAGGGTCTGCACTGAAACATACTAGCTGGAAACACCAGGCAATATTACTGCAAAAAAGGGGTGCAGTAATCCAAAATATAAATGTGCACAAATGCACTTTCCTGAGTATATCCTCAGTGTTTGGACAACTGTCTAAAATCTAAAGCGAAAGTCATTCTGAACAGTGTCATCTTGTGGCAAAAACTATATATAATTTAAGTACCGTGATGACTGTTAGTACAATGAAAATGATGTTTTATTTAATTCAAGCTATATTAATTTAGGGTATCATGTATTTTTGAATGCAGACTATGGCTGGTAAAGCCTGCAGTGTAAATTTTAGTGAGGCACAATGTCAAATGAGCGAGTACAAACAGGAGGAGGATGAAGCACTGAAGTCTGACAGGACAGAGCAGAGGGATAATTTGCCTTGTGGTTTAAATGACTCCCTCAGGGAAAGATCAAAATATGAGAGTCATGAAAAGGGAGAGAAACAAACTCAAGGAAAGACAGAAATAAGAGAAAAATAATTATATAAAAGCCTTCTCAAATCTTTTTCCTTTCTTTTGCTTGAGGTCTCTGCAACACAGCATCAAAACGAGAGAGGAGGAACAAGTGGAGAGGAGCTACAATGGAGGATGACAAAACAGAGGGAAGGAAGAGGAGAAGTGATGGCCGACAGTTTCACTGGAGGATTAAGATGGACCCCGAGGGCCGCCCTCAAGGAAGAAAGGATGATCAGAGAGAAGCGGTGACAGTTGGTGGAAGTTTAAATCCTCACAAGTTGTACATGAATTACCCAGGGCTTTTAAAGGAACAAGGAGTCTCTTAGAAGTTTCTGCCTGCAGATTAATTTTTTTAACCCACCTGACAGGCTTTAGTCACCCTGGATGAAGTTTTTGCTTATTTTTCCATCAGTAAATTATCTGGAAGTTCAAACAGAAGTCAAATGGAAATGATGCTGAATTACTAATTATGTCCCGAAAAACGTCATCTGACACTAATAAGAGTTTTTCCACATTCATTTTTAACTTTTCAAATGTGTTTTATTTTGGACTTCTAAAATCTATGCAAAGTAAACTGAACCAGGAGCTAAAAGAAACTGGGAATGCAATGATTTGCATGTGCTGCATTCAGGTGGAGACAAAACAAATATTTAGTTTTCATCACTCGAATTCAGAGGATACATGAAAACCTGCAGCTTTCTTCTCCCTTTCTGAAAAAAAGTAAAGTCTTTCTAATTAAAGGATCTAGATTTGGAGGAATTTTAAGTGAAGACGTGTGCCTAATTGTTTCTAATTTGACTTCCTGAAGGAGAATACCTAGAATATTAAAGAGTTAAGAGCTTATCTGAGCAGCAGTGTTAAATCAATTATCTCCTCCTGTCTATAAATTTGGCGCAGCCTTGTATCATTTCCCTCGTGGTCGATTTCACCTCCTGCTCAACGGCGAACGTGCATTTTCTAACAGACTAAAGTCGTGGCTGTTGCACATTTGTTGCCTCATGATCTCACAGCAAAATACCGCGTAGCTCATCAGCTGCTGGCCCATGCGTGGCGTCCGTATGGGAATAAGTGAGGAAATGAGACGGAGCAGAAACAGGCGGCTGCTGGGCTGTTTCTCTGCTGCTCAGTCACCACAAGCTGTTACAGGAGTCAATAGATGTTGCTCATTCATGTTTAGAATGAAATATTCTCGCTATTGCATGTGTTTTAGAGCAAAAAATGAGCTAATCAATGGTCCAGGGTATTCAAATCATTCTGTAATTTCAATATATCAATTATCTTTTTCTCGGAATTCTTAAGTTAACCACAGAGTGATGGACATTGATTCACACAAACAACTTTGACCAGAAGCCTCCAGGCTATTTAGAATTAGCCGTGCTTTTTAGCAGTCCTCGGGGGCTAGTGCTAGTAATTTACATTAGCTCCTTCTGAGAATTTCCCCTGCTGTTCTCTTTCTGCCCCCTGCTCATTTGTTGTTGCACACCATCTTGTTCAATAAAAAGTTGCTGAAGAGGGACCTGTGAGTTAGCAAGCTCGTTAGCTCATTAACTTAGTCTCGACACTCAGGAGACATTAAATTCAAATGTAATGCTTTTTTCTGGGATTAAAGTGGAGAAAGCAGCATTTTTAAAGCATATTTTAAAGGTCATTTTAATTGGTCATGAAAAAGTGACAATAGTAGTCACTTTGGCACGTTTCCATCCTACAGTTGCTGTATTCTGGTACTTCTACTGCAGCGTTCCCCACCAAAAACAGCTTTGTCATACTGTGTTTGAACTTTTGAATCCTTTTTTTTTTTTTTTTTTTTTAACAGACGCACGTAAATCATCTCGTGACTCATACCTGTCTGGAAAAAGGTTCTTTTTCTTCTTTTCACTCCCACAGAGGAGGCTAAATGAAGTCCAAAGATGTAACAGAGAAAATCCACTCTAGAAAGCTGCAACAGGCACAGTGGAACATGCAGTCAGGCTATTTTAGCAAACATGTTAGTGATGGTTATCATTTCAATTGTGTCGTTTACGCTCAACTTTTTTATCATCTTAAACCTAGCTCCTGCAGACATTCAGATTGTCGTAGTACTGCGTCGTGTACCACGACAAAAGTAGCATTATCTGGTGACTTTGGCTCAAAAGTCACATTGTACTTGCCAAACACAATAGAGGCTCAGCCAGGTTCTAGGCTCCAAACTCGGGGACGTTCACTGCATTAAGATTTACCTGAGTTGAAAAGGAAATCATTCAAAGATTCATGAGTTGTAGCTGCTGGTTGACCTTCCCTTGAATAGCTTCTTATTTTGCTTTCAATTTCAGGAAAAAGGGCAAGATTTAAATTCAAAGTTCTTACTGCAAAAAAGATGCTGATCAGGACTGAATTCCTGAGTTCCACTTTTCAGTGACTTAAGTGAAAGTTTGTTGGATTTAATCAGGTTCAACCTTCTCCACAGTTGTTACTGCTGGTTGGTTCATGAATGTGTAACAGAGAAAACAAGATCAAAGGACAGGAGACAGAAAAATAACTATAGATGGATTAAAATAATTTCTACAATTGGTGGAATAAGCAGCCTTCTTCTTTGTGACTAACAGCAATCACAAACTGCACATTAGTGAGCTGGAACTGCTTGTTTTCCAGCCTCACAGCTCTGCTGTTGATCCTGATTCGATGAAGGAGGCCTAGTCTTCATTTCTGTCCGAGTCTCACCTAGAATGAGTTCCAAATCTTAATCCTTTACCGCCATTTACCAGATGACACTCTCGTATCGTCCATCTTGATGTACTGTGTGTGGATGCACCAGATTATTTGGTCGATCCATCCAAACGGAGCTCCACAAGAATTACATGGCCAATAAGAGGCTCTAATATAGCCACCATGAGAAGCGGAGCCATCAATCAGTGTCTGGTGAGAGCGGAGTAATTCTGCACAGACGTGTGTGTGTGTGTGTGTGTGTTTAAACGTGTGTACTGTACAGTACATGGGCATGCTCCTAGAGCATGTGCCCGTGAGCGGTCCGGTCTGCCATTCATTCCCAACGCCACTGACAGGTAATGGGAACTTTATGCGTTTTCATTTCTTTGTGCCAGACAACAGAATTACACTGAGGGCTGTTGGCAGAGACAGAGGCTGAACGAGTGCAGTCAAATCAGATTAAGCCCCTGATATATGGGACCGCAGGTGAGCTGATCGGCCCAACGAACCAACAAAAACTGCCCGGGGAAGTAGCGCACACACACCGTGATACACCTGTATTAACCTGACTGTTAACACATCTGGAGCTCACTGTACCAGATCTCACTAGAAGTTGATTTAAAAAAAAAAAATCCAAAAATGGAACTTAGCCCATAATTGTAATAGCTGAATGGACTTCAGAAATGTGTTCATTAAAAAAAAAAACTGTTTTGTATCATCTAAAGCTCAATTAAGTAAAGTTTCAAAGAAACCTGAGTTAGGTGATGACTATCAGACCCATAAATCCTTTCCTTAAATCTAGGACCCAAATTGCAACGTTCCAGTTTCTAAAAAAAAAAAAAAAAGGGGGGGTTTACATTGCGGTTCTATCACACACGTGCGCTTCTGCAAATCCTGCTGTCACACGACTTGCAACCTGACTAGGCAGGAGGAGCGTGGTGGGACTCAGAAATGAGGATGGCAAAAAGGGGGGAAAATGCTGCATAACATATTCTTCAGTCATGAAATACTGAGAAAAGGATGGAAGGAAAACAAGGAAAAAAAGATGGAGGAAAGGGAGTTTTTGCCACATTCTCCTGAGACTCTTTCATCCACTGTTGCAGCGTAGCAACTGTGTCCTTTCATCGAAAAAGAGAGGGAAAAAAAGCACATGGGGGCACAAGGAATTAGCAAATCGGTGCCATCTCCCTTCTTGAATCCCTCTTTTCACCATCTCCTCCACATGCTCACACACAAACACTCATCTCCCCGAGGATGTCAAGTCACAGACTTGAAGAGGGGAGAATTTGCATTTTTCCTTCCCCTGCGTCTCTAAACTCACATGCAGATTCACGTGACAGTGAGCTCGCTCGTCTGCATCTGTGTGTGTTTCTGTGAATGCGCAGCAACGCACCGCTCTGTTTACGTCCTGGCTAACAGGCAGATCACGTCTATACATTTGAACACGCTTGTTTGTGCTTTTGTCAGGCCATGTACGTGCCTCCTTGAAATTTGCCATGCATTCTACTGCACAGCATCGGAGAGGCTTCTCTGCAGCCAAAGGCACTGTTAGACATGGAGCTTAGCTCGTAGCACAGGAAGGATTTTGTCAAGACCGAATTCCAGCAGAGGAACAAATGAAAATCAGTCGTTTGAGTTACCCTGATGAGACGGAGGGTCATCAGTCAGACCACAGGCCCACGGGTGGACGTCAGGCCATGGCGCCATTCCTGTGTGCAAGAAGAGGCAGATCTTGCTCCCAGATCGCAAATGATCCATCACCGTGACCTCAGTTCACCCCAAATATAAAACATGAATGTATTATTAATGAAAGAAATGAAAATGAGCAGAAAAGCATCAGCAGAAAGAATAAAAGCAGAAGTTACCACCACAAAACTTTTTTTCAGCCAAGTAATGTCAGTATAAATATTTAATATGGTATATATACACACTAGAGGGCCACAAGAGTTCAGAGCCAGCCAATTGTAGAGCTCCTTGGTGGTGGTGTTGGGGGGGCTTCACTGACTTATTGACAGACTGACTGAGATGGACGAATCGACTGTGATTAACCCAGATTAACCCAAGTGGTTTAACCCCGTCGAAAATGTGCAAGAAATGAGAGGTGGAGACTTTCCATTGGCCTTTATCTCACCCTCGCTGATACCCCCCACTGCCCTGACCTGGAGAGTTGGAAGTGTTTTAATTAAATTCATTACCCCTTGGGAGTTTAGGGGGCAAGAACAGGACAGGCCAGGCTGGTAGAAGTTAATGTCGGCTGAGGAAAGAAAGAGGGGCCAAGACCAGAAATCGGGGGACCAGAGTTAGAAATATAACCACAGCGTTCTGTAAATTGTGTGTTGATTTGACAAAAGATCTCTAAAAGAAAAAAAAAAGCTCATGGGTCAATTGTGATGGACTCTGTGGGGTCATGCACGGCCAGATTCAGATTTAACTGCTTTACTTACTATCAGAGTGTGATTTATTTGTGCTTTTTATGTCACTTTACCATGAAACCAATAATAGTCTCATTCTGGACTCATGGCGGCAGAGATCTGGGGTTATTACTGAAAATGATTTCCAACTAACGCCAATCTCGTGCAGACAAAGCTAAACCCTAATAATTGTTGCACTATTGCGCAGATATTAAGGATCTCTGGAGGCAGCGGCGCTAATTGCTCCATAATATCCTTGAATTTGGATGATATATGAACTGGTATCAATTATATCTGGTTCTCTTGTCCAGAGGTCTCTCACACAATAAAAAAAAAAAAAAAACATTTGGTCCTGGGGAACACCCAATGTTAGCGAGACAGTGCACATACAGGCAAGGTAATCATTTCCAGAGTTTATTTCCAACTTTCTCAACCTCAGCAAACATGCTTGTGTCAGAAAAGAAAACAGAGAAAGTTCTGGAAAATTCTCCGCAGCAACAATTAAAAGAAAAAAATAAGAATGGAGGAAGGGCAGTTAATACCTAGATGGAACATCTACAAACACGTCCGCTCCAAAGGTAGCCATTTTATTCTCGATGCAGTTCAATCCCCGGCTGTACGCTAATGTGAAGCTTTCGGCTTCATCCTTGGGTTCACATCTTGAAAGACACACAAATCCCATGTGAGTCACGGAAAGGTTAAAATGGCCCATCTCTCTAGTAAATTTGTCATGGCATTCCTGTCTTTTCTTCCTATCACGCCGGCGCCATCTTAATGACTTTATGCCTTTAAGCATTCATCAATGTTGCGGCCAATAAATCAACCATATCACAATGTGTCAGCGCCTCTGGTGATTGATAATTTTGCAAAATGCACAGAAATGCAGGCGTGTTTAAAGGACACATACCCTCATGTCCTCCGTAACACACAAACGGAACAAGCCAGTATCCTCAAAGAAAGAAAAATATTTTTCGCTCCACGAACATGCGTGATGGGGTGTAGTAAATATGAACAAATGTACCTTATTGTAAACAAAGAAAATGAAGTTTTAGCGCATTCACAACTCTCTCTCACTGAAATGTCAATAGGTTATTGCAATGCTGCTGCCGATCGAACCTTTTGAGATAAATTGCATTTATTCGAACAAATCTTTCACTTTTGTGGCTCACAGATGCTGTGAATCGACATCACTATAATGGAGTTTAGCTTCTGGTTGCCAGCAATACATGCCACAGGTCCAATATACTGCCTGTATTGACTCGGCCTCCAAATAGTTTCATCAATGCTTCATATTTGAAATCCTTTAGAGAAAACAGAAATGGGTGATTATCATGTAACCCTGTTCCAACAGTGATGAAGCGCTGTGCCCATCGATTGATGGCTGGCCGAAGCTGGAAGGACACCCTCACTGCTGCTGAGTCAGGAGGAGTGTGAGGTGAATCTTTCTCAGCCACATTGCGCACTTTTGCTTTCTGCCCGAGTGATTTGGCACTGTGGATGCCAGGAAACGCATTTAATCACCTCAAGTTTGCCAATAACATGCATCATAAACATCTCATCTTATTTTAAAGAGATACTGAATGCACCAGTATAGTCGCCATACATTAATGTGACTCTGTGCATGGAAGTTTGGGGGAAAAGGGTGGAAAATGGCTATTTGCTACCTTGCTAAAACAAGACTTCACTGACTGTCAGTGGAAACCCAGTAATATTTTCATTTAATGCATAAGTAGTCAGCGGTGAACGAGCACTTGCACGGATGTAAGTCAGATTGTTGATTCAAGTCCAACCGGCTCAAGTTTCCAGTTGACTCAGTTCAGAATCCCTCCTCGTGACTGGTTTAGTAGCTCCATACATATTTAAAATAATGAGAAAACTGTTTTGCACATCTCAGTTGCAGGGTGGTCCCAAATCAGAATCAGAAAGGGTTTTATTGCCATTGTCAGTGAACAGAATTCACAGACTAGGAACTTGCTTCGGCGTAAGGTGCAACATAAAACATAAAATGGCTGATAGTTCCCAGTATGCACGCACAGAAGAGCACTGGGAACTACTCAACCAGCAGATTTGCCCTTTCCGCTCATATATATTAACCCAACTGCTGTGGATGGTTGAATTTCTAATTATTGCTACAATTTTGAGGCACCCGAGGGAGCCCCTCTACAGAGACTACAGCAAAATATTCCCACCACTGTGAAATCAATAATCTCCTTTACTGGAGAAAGATGTTTTCTCTTTTCTTCCTGAACTAAAACCTTTAATATTTGTCTAATCTGTTGCTGCCATTCTCAGGATAATCACTCGTCTACCTTCAATAAGATGAGAGCACTGAAGAATTCTCAAGTAAAACTATTATTTCTCATTCCTGCTATCTGGAGTTGTCTCTCTTATTTGTCGGGTCGACTTGAACCTTGTCTCTGAGGCGTATCGATCCATCCTGAGGCGGATAGAAGGCTGCTGGTGACGCTTTACTGCAGACAGCGGCGCTTAAGTGTTTGTCTGGAACGTTTCTTCCATTGCGTCGAAACGATAAGAGTTCGATTAAAGCACACATGCGGAACGGCAACAGAAAAGACAGCCAGCAGCTGACTGGGAGCAGGGCGACAAAATGAAGAAGTGTGAGCCCCATGAGAGGGAGACAGAGAGAAATGGAGTGAATGGCGGAAAACTAAATTCAACGTATGTGGAGTGAGGCGCTGTTGTCAGCGTGTAACACAATATCCAGTCTTTACAGATCAGGGCTCAGCTCACAACACATCCATGTTTTCTGTGCAAAAATGTCAAATAATGAGGTTTTTCCAGGTTTTCCCTGCAGGTGCTACGACACGGGGGCCTTTCAATATATCAGTGCATGCACACTTTATGGGAAAACACATCTCAGCTACCTTCTGAGTTACTCCTTCCCTTCTTTAGATTCAGCTTTTCCAGTTTTCTCATTCTTCATCTCATCTCCTTCCATTTCCTCCCCCTCTACCCAGTTCCTTATATGCCTTTTAACTCTCAGCCAGCTTCTTCCTAACTTTTCAAACAAGCTTCCTCCTTACTTTTGCACCGTTGTATTTAAGTTTTTTACTCTAAGCAACCGTCTTACCGTCTTTTTACTCTAAGCAAACGCTGTGCTGTGTGTTTCACTTTTTCTCCCAGGTGGGTTGGTAGCCTGGCAACAGTGTCGAGTGGGATTTCAGTAACCTTTCACCCCGAGATGCAACAAACCCTTGAACCTGTAACTTTCAATCTCCCCATTGCGGTAAATGTTTGCGTTTTCCTCAAACTCTGAAGAGCCCTGATATTACTAAAAATGTTTGGACGCTCAAGCAAAGGTTGCATGAAAGCATCTCTCAGGTCGTGGTCCCATCCAGTAAACTATGATGAAGGTATAGCCTTTCACTTCCTGCTACCGGACCTCAACTTTCCATCCCGCTAAGCAACTTCCTCGCATTTAAATACGCCATCATTTGCTCTGCACACTCTTCCAAAATCAATGTTAATCTATGATCTAAAAGTGCACCGTTGTCTTTCCAGCAGAACTTTCTGCTTCAGGGAGTGATGTCCTCTGGGGCCCCGTTACGTGCATTGGCTTGCATTAAACCACATGGTTAATGGAAGGACATTGCTTAGCAAGCTAATTGTAAAAGAAGTCTCTCCCTTATGGTTTGAAGTTGGCAGTAAATTAGCAGCAAAAAACGTTAAACCATAATGAACAGACTCAAACTTTTTTTGAACATTCTTACCATTTTAACTTTAAATAATTAGCTTATATCAAATATCTGCATGAGTGGAGCCTGCTCTAAAGGCGACTCTGTTCCCATGCCAGCTGCTGCTGAGATTGCACTTTGGCACTAAGGTGCATTTGGTTCCTTTAATGAGAACGTCGGGGTCCAGCCTTTCCCACAGACATCACTCAGTCTCTCTTAGCTGGCTAACATGCAGACACACACTACTGGCAAGCCTGTGACACACACACTCAACCTCAAAGAGGAACCGCTGCCGCGATTCATATGCGACAGCTTCCTTATTGCCTCTCTCCTTCCTTTTTTTCTGCGCAGGAATCGATTTCCGTGCTCCGATCTAATCCCGGGCTCAGGGATCGGAGCATTAATTAGGGAGAAGGATGCTTCATGAGACGTTACACAGAGCATGATACACGATTCAAAGGCTTAAAAACTATAAGTTCAAAGCTGGATCAGGCCGTAGATGTTTAGAGCTGATGCATTGTAGATCACAATTCTAATTCAGTTGCGTATTATTTTTCTGGTTTTCATGTTGGTGCATAAATTGCAGGACAGGACAACTGAGGGTGGGTTCACGGAGCACAGCGAGGTCAAAGCGAGGGTGTGTTTGGCATCAATCAAATCATAGTTGATTTCAGTGAATTAATCTCTGATTTGTTCCTTTCTGAGAAGAGGTTGGTTGTTATGATCCATTGGAAATAAATTACCCATAAAAATAGAGCATGAGACACATCGGTCTGAAGCTCTGACCGACGGGAAGGCAACATCCACACCTATGATGAACACATCCATCAAAGGTCATCTTTAGCCTGGAAACAAATCTCTGCAGAGAGGAAATGAACGAGCTGCACATTTGCACTCGTTACAGCGAGGTTGAATAGTGAAGTGTGGCATGTCTGCCTGTGGGTCAGAGCGCAATCGGCACCATCATAGTATGTGTTTCCTGGTCGCTATTAGCCGTCTTCTGCCAATTATTCGCACATGTGTGCGTGCTCATTTGCAGACAAATGCATCCCCTTTCCGCCTGCCCTCCAAGCACATGCAGTGTTGCTAAGCCTCCTGAAGGGGTTAGGGTGGCCCCCGGTGGGCATGCGCTGCTCTGGGGTGCTCTTATCACTTCACATCAGATGCGTCCAAATGTGAAAGCAGCTGCTGTGAAGATGGTAGAAATAAGGCAGGAGAGGCTCATCACGGTGAAACGTATCTGGTGGAACAGAAGGAGCAGAGTGGAGGTACTTTCAGGGTGCCGTGAAGGTCGTTCACATCCTGCATCTCCGTGGTAACACAGATGCTCTGTACCAGGTCAGAATCTTTTTCATCTAACAGATTATTGATGACTCAATTCTCAATATCACCAACATGAAATGATTTATATCTTCGACCACCCAAAGAGAAGTGTGCACGTGAGGTTGGGAGGACATCGATCACGATAGAGACTGCGCAGAAGCAGCCTTCAAACAGTCATGTTGTCATGTTTCACTCAGTCATGAGCAGAGAGGAGCTGTCAGTTATGACGTTTCACCTTTAACAGCTAAAACCACATCAGGAACAATAAATACAACCATTACCTGACCTCACTCATCCGTCTGCAAGTCATTCTTGACAGTATCTGACAGCTACACAGTGTGATTGTTGAGGTCAGAGGGGCTGAACTACGCTACAGGTTCAACGTGGTGATGCTGCTCATGAATCTCTGCAAACATCAAGCATGATTGGTCCTCTATTGTGTGGGCTAGTCGTGTTTAGACCATCATGACCAGAAGATCCGTGATCAAATATCCAATAATATCCAAATAATAGTCATTTTCCTCATTAAAAAAGGCAGAAATTAAGTCTAAATATTTACATTTGATTAATTCAAGGCTACAATGTGCACCTTGAACCATTTCTCAGCAGGAAAGAGATAAGACAAATGTTGAGTTCATAAAAGCTGTGACACACTACAATGAGCAAAAGCTGTTTAAAAAAACTGGATTTGAACATATTGGGGAGGAACTTAATTCCTGTTTGCCTTGAATCTCAATCACTGAATCAGCAGAAACTGATGGAACTTAATACGAGCTACAAACTTTTGCGAGGTGCTTTCTCGCCACCCAGGAGGGAGATGCGCCACAAGCACGGTTTCTTCACTGAATATTAATTAAAACTCAAAACAGGGAAGCAAACAAGAGCAGGGAATAAAGTTTCATCTACCGGTGCTGTGAAATCGATACTAAATCCAAGGTGATCCAGCCGTCTCGACCGGCTCCCCTCAGCCGGGTGAAGTCACAGACTGTGTCATTATAAAACAAGCATGAGCAACGCAGGGACACGTTATGGGATGCCAGATAAACCGATGACCAACAGACCATTAAGACAACCTTTCTGCCAATTAACTCGTCGCAGAGAGAGTGCCCAGAGTCATGTTTGTGCCATTAGACTTGCTTGGCTAAATGGTTTTGGTTGATGGCCTGTTGCACCAGGGTGCCAGTGGTTTAGGGTCACGTGGCATCACATTTGCTCACGGGTTTATGCTGGCAGTCTGGTAGGGGAGACATTTGCCCTTCTCCCTGATCTGAGATTAAAAACCCTGCCGCAGCTGTGACAAATGCTTAGCATCAGCGCTAACAGAGCACTGGGCTAATGCAGCCCTAGATTGTGTCGTTTTGAACAACAGAAATGTGTTTAACAAAGGTCGTAAACGTTCAAGAATCCTAATAACTTTCAAAGTAAATTAAAGAAAATTCCTGTGACCTTATTCTGCAGCATTACTAAAACAGCAGCTTTAAGTCAAATGAGTAGATGTGCAAAAATTGACATATCAATCACGCCTGAGACGTAAACAGACAAAGTTGTAGAGGTTGCTTCAACAGCTCTCGCTAACCTAAGCACGTCCTAGAGCTGGAGACCAGCTGACCAGACCAGACAAGATGTTATTTTAAGCATGACGCCACACGCATCCTCTCTTGGCAATCGTGACAGTAATATGGATTTTTTTAGAAGCATAATCACCTAGCATATATCGCTAATTAGTGATGATTTCAGAAAATGACAGCACTCAATTAATGTTATTTTTGGCGTCCGTGTTTATCCAAACACACTCAGATGATGACCTTGCCACCGTCAACTAAATCCAACCACTGTCACGCAACCAACAACGATGCACTGGGTTTAGCCATTTATAGTGCTGCTGAGGACGGTGCTGTTGGGTAATTATATGACGCGCCGTCCTCCACGATTTTTTATCTTTGCACAGACACGTAATTATAAACAGCGAACAAACGGTAATGACTTCAGAGAAATCAAGACAACTGCCGCTGAATGTTAATCTGATTCAGGTGCTTAATTCCATCCTACACATTCTCGGGTGTCAAATCCACGTGTTTGCACAAAAAAGAACAAGAGTAGGCAGTGGGCCGCATGCTGCTTTTATCTCCCCACTGAAAGTGACTCAGCAGGTTAGGGAGGGAGGGCTGCAGAACACAGCTCTTCCAGGAAGCAGAGATAGAAAATTCATTGTAAAATCCAAACACTTGTATCACAAAGCATGTCCTCTGGTAAAATTAAAAGACTTTTCAGACTGAACACAGTGGACTCGTAATAAAAACAGGTTGCTATGCACGCTAGGTGGGAGAAACCTGGCAGGGCAATTAAGATACACAGCAAGTTTGTGTCCTAGTTTGTCACCCAGCCTTTCCCAGACGCAGACTTGGGATCACATGGAAAGAAGCTCACAGATCTCTGTATCTATCACCGTACAGCAAAACAGAACCCAGACACTCGAGGAGAAAAAAGGTCCTTTTTCTTTTCGGGATTTCTAGGCACTTGCATCATGGGTTTGTGCTCCTTGCTTAAAACAAAGCGTGAGTCACTGCAGGAAGCAAAGCATCATGGGATGTGAAGACTAATATTTTTATCGGGAACTTCCATCACAGATTTAAACATGGCCATACTTCGCAAATTCATGTTTGTGAGTGCTAAAGTCAGCATTTCAAGCTAAACAGCAAGTTTAGATTTTTGGGCAAGATTTTGTCTACAAAGTTTAGATTAGCACAAAAATTAGACTATGGCTGACAGCCGACTCCTTCATGTCCTTATGCTTCTTTGCTCTTCACAAACATCACAGAGGGCGCATGGAGCAAAAAGATTATACAGAAGAGGTCCAGGCCGCCTTTTATCTCATCTCCTCAGATGTATTCCATCCATTCATCTTAAATCCAGAGTAATCCGTCATTAATCAGACCCATCACATCCTTGTGTTTAGGTCAAATTGTTCCAGGACCGTGCACACCGCAAAACATTCAATTTTTTAAACGCATGCATCTATCTGCAGCGTAATGCGCTAAAAGGAGCCATCCATCACCAGGTGGTTCACACATATTCACCAGATAAGAAAAGATGACCCGTTTTCGTCAGCGCTCCTGTTTATGCAAACATATGACCCAGATGCATAAATGCACGTCGTGTGTTTCACGGGGCTAATGAGCGACAGCAGGAACAGGCTGCTCTGTATGCATGGGTCTCCCCGTTTCTGCTCCCAAATTCCACTTGCTCAGTTCAAGGTTAATCATTTTCTCCGGCAGACACAAACGACTTGTAAGTAGCATGTTCGCGCAGCTGCTTGGACACACTTGTGTGCACGTCTGCGGCTGTCACAACCAACCAGCCTCACAATTGCTGATAAATTGTAAATAATGCAGGCGCGCCGATGTTTATCCGCCATATGCACACGGTAACAAACACGCTCACCATCCGTGTGTTACAACAATCCGTGTGTTGTGGAACAATTGGCCCATGTCAATCATGGGGTGAACACTGAACCACTGTAGAAGGAAAGCCATGATGTCAGATGAGTGACGGGGAGAGTCTCCAGATAAGGGGTTCCCTATAATTCCATCATCCAGTCTCAAAGTAGAAAATTACCAGCATTCTACATACAAAAGTTACAAATACAAATGATTCTGTTAATGTATGCGCGCTCACCCACAGAGAAATTTGACTTTTCCAGCTGGCAGCTGGAAAAGCAAAATGCTACCACAATCACAGCAGCCTTCACTTACTGAAGAATTCATATTACTTGTGAACATTTCATTTGTTGGCCTGTCCATGATGCCCCCTTGTTGCTTTTAGCATTAGCTTTTCATGGTTTATATCCTTCACATGCAAGTCAGGGTGTTTTTATTCACTTGGGAGAAAGCTATTTATACAACCATCTCCATGGATGCGACATTGTACCAACACCACCTTACAGCGGCCAAATCTCACAGCGCGCAGGAGATTATGTTATTTTGGACCATTTTCCATCTCCTACACATTATATTTGTCTAAAATAGATGAGAAATTCTTCACTTTATGTAATTATTTCCTTTTTTCCCTAAGAGGATGCAAGCATGTTCTAAAACTGAATATAACGGTCCTGTCTGTTACAGTTAAGCATTTTCTGAGTTTTCTTTAAATTAAGTTCTAAACCTAAGAAGGAAAAGTGTATTTAGACTAATTATTCAAAGGTGACACTTGATATGTCAACGTTAAGTTTGAGAAAACAGCGTTTCATACCCACCCAGCACCCTTAATCAGCTCTCACAGAGGTTAATATTCACATCCAAAAATTTAAATCCCGTATATTAAAGCAGCGCAAACGCTCTGCACGTGTAGGTGCTGTAGAGCCGGGGGAGAAACTATACGGTAAAGGAAATAAATAATAATGTAAAGCACCCAGAAGCAAAAGGTCTAACGAGTCAGGGAAAAAAAATGTTTATCTCGGCTGTAAATTATAAAAAAACATGGGCCCCCGGGGGCCAGGAAGACTCCGGCACAGAAGAGCTGAAAGCTGCTATATGGTAAATGTCAGGCGGTGCTATAGTCCTTTAAAACATAGGTTAAAAAAATATAGAACGACAACACAGAAGGGGAGAATAACAACACTTAGTTTTACTTTGCACGTCTAAACTGCACTTACTCCACTCAGACTTAATTGCAGGAGCAGGCACATTGTTTTCTACCTGCTGGCTCGTTTGTGTGTTTGTGTCCAATTGTGAGAAAAAGCAGGCAAGCGCGTGTTCTCCATTAACACAGGCGCAGAATGGCGGGGCTGCCTGAAGCAACTATTAAGGCTGTTATGGCCCACCAGCACAGCGGAGCTCCTGTTTGGAAATATAGTCCACTGCTCCACTCCTGCTATTATTCTGACTGCTGGGTACTGGTGTAAAACCAATAAACACACAAACACGCAGGTTCCCAGGCTGCGAGGTCGAACCTGACAGCCTCCTACCCTCCGCGTCCCTGCCAGGTCATTCTCGTTAAGCGTTTTCCAGCCATTTAGCGCGCACACTCGCTCTCTGCGTCTCCCCGGCGCCTCGCTCTGTCGGCGACTCTCGCTCTCTCCGGCACTTTGTTTTGTTTATTGCAGTTTATTTTCTCCTCACCTCCTCCTTTTATCCCCCCATCGACTGGGTTTCTGGACGTTTAGCAAAAGCCTATTAGGCCCTATTGTTTCAGCAGAGGCGAGCGTTACCAGCACAGCCCAATTGGGGAGGGGGGGGGTGGAATCCATCACAATATTAATGGAAGACAGCGCAACCTGCGGCTTAACTGCATAGCCCCAGTGTGGATGATGGCGCAGACAGGCCATTGTGTCAGCCCAATCATAAAAGCACAAGTGCCACAGCTGCTTATCAATCACGCTTAAGCCGTTGGTGTGCTTTAAACCAGCGTTCCAAATGAGAGACGCATCACTGGAGCGTGAGTTGGAATAGTGTCCATCAGAGGGGAAAAATGAAACGGTGCTCGCTGACACATCTGGCCGGCAGACAGTTCAAACTGAACCAATTAAGGGCACCAGTCTGGCAGCCGTTTGCACAAATCAAGGTCTGCGGGGTGATTAGCGGAGGAGGAAACTTCAAAAGAGCGCCACAAAGTCAGGTAGAAGGTCGGGATGCAAACCACAGAGGCAGGTTTTAAAAGCTGCGGGGCCTGATTTTAACGTGCGGCGACAGCTAACACAACGTGCAAGATTAATAAGAACACACAATGCCACATCAGTTATGCAGCAGATAACTCAATTTAGGATGATGCAATTACAAATCGCATCAACATTAAGCACTCTTGAATGATAGATCATAGTCTATCATTGATAAGCAGATAGACGGTTATTTTAACCCTGCAAATTAGATTATTAATGAGCTGAGACGTTTTGGAGAGATTAAAGTGTGTACATGAACATTTCCAGGCAGAAATTAATCCGAGATAAAATGATGACTGAGAACACAGATGAGCAGCCAGAAATCAATAAAAGCAATTTATTGGCAACAAGACAGAAAATAAGTTGTTTTCCTTCCATCAAAATGGGTAGATTGGTCATTATATGGATTTGAGCTTTAAAAAAAAATAAACACTGACAGAGTTTAACAAAATCTAAACACTTACCTTGCTTTGTGGAGCGACGCAGAGGTTCCAACTTAAGAATATAAATCCATATTTTTGAGGGAAAACTGGATCTGAGGCCTTGCAGCTGGAGGGAAGCAGCCATTTTGAATTGTTGTGCAAGTGCATTTTTCTTCTCTACTTCAGCTTCTGCATCATCACCTGTTGCTTGTTTACTTTCATGAAAAGATTCAACAGAAAGTGACAAAAGCAGATGAGATGGTCATTTTTCAGGCCCCCACTGAATGCAGGAAGTCCCACCCCAAACACGATGCAAAGGCTTTTTAATCTGTCCTAGCGGGCACTAGAGGTATTACAGGAAGTGAAACACCCCCTGGCCTTTTTCCAGCCAATATCCAGAAAACTGCTGACAGGATGAGCCCGTATTGCAGTGACATTTGATTATGACTCTTTCTTATTATTATTAATTGTTAAATTATAAAAGTAAAGTATCACTCTTGGAACACACAAAGAGCTCAAACAGAAAAAGGAAGAAGTGGGTAAGCAGGTAGAATCCGTGATAATGGGGGGGTTGAGAATTCCAACCAGGGTGCAGTAAGCTCCTCTTCTGTCCCTCACCACGACCAGCGTATCCTCAGAACCGGCTCTGCCTGTGCATTCTTTACATGTTCCCCTCTTTCTTTCACTTCTCATTAATCTCCCTAATGTGCGCTTCCAGACTGCGGAAGTGGCAGGCCTCACTTGCCTCTTTATTCCGTCTCCTGCGGAACATTGCTGCTGCTGGCGACAGGCAGGGATTTCAGACTGTATTAAAATGCCATTTTAATCTTTCCTTCTCGTTGGAGATTCAGCACCAGCACCGGTTTTCTTTGTATGTTTCACTTTTCAGGGGAAGAAAAAAAAAACAATTGTGAATACAATAACTGGTTCCCTCAAAGTGCTAAAACACACAAGTTTAAAGAAACCTTTCACTGAGATTCTTTTCTCAGATAGGAAGCACATCTCTTTTTATTGATTATGGTTTCTTTTAATGGCACACAAATACTTCCTTGCTCCATTTTTTAAATCAAAAGGCAGCATCTCTTCAGAGGCAGGAGGAGAGGAGGAGCGAGAGGGAATAAAAAGATCAGGATGGTGGCACCAACTCAAGAAAGAGTCTGTAATTAGGGGGTGCTAATTTAGTTTCACACCACGGGCAATATGGGCATCTTTCCTGGTAAAAACTTGTTTTATGCCACTGATGATGGCGTCACTTAGGGAACGCTGGGCTGAAATAAACCAGGAACCCTGATGTCATTCGCATCTGATCACAAGAAGCCTGCAAAGAAACAACCGGGGCCTTTAATCACGTTCCCGAAATCATCTAATATTCATGCTTGGCAGATGAAGCAGCTTTTAACTTCAACCTGTGGTCGACTGACATGTCTGCAGCAACAGAAGCTAACGCCTGTTCGCAGGGTCACGATGGAAACCAGGCCCTCCACGCCACCTTTGATTTTCCAACCTCAAATTCCACCGAGTAAATAAATCATCAAACGGCGGTACAGGCTGTAGGACAGATAAGCTTCCGTGGACATGAAATGCAGTTTTGCCAGTGTTGAATAATTTACCCGACTTTATGTTGGCTCTTCTGTTTCTGGTAACAAGCTTCAGCGTGTTGGGGGCTTGATCTCGCTTCCACAGTTGGTAACGAGAAACGTTCTTTTAAAACGTGATGGCATTAATCAGTAAATAGCACAGGAGAAGAAGTGGAAGGCAGACCTTCTGCAGCTTCTGTCACAGCCAGGCTTGGAGCAGAGTTCATGCTAACGCCACACAGAAAAGTGGGATTTGAACCCAGAACCTTCTTGCTGTGAGGTAACAGTGGAATATTCTATATAATACAATAAACTGTATCATAAATAACAGAACTCATTCTCTTCGGCGTTTAAGGGACTAAATTCTCCATCGTGTTTATCATCACAGTCACTTAAACGAACTGAATTTAAAGTTTGGCTCAACCTAATGACACACGTTGATGCCTTTCACCCTTTCGTGCTGCTTTCCAATTACTGTGGTTCTAATGGAAACGAGTGGAGTGAGAGGCGAGTTGTCTCACCGCACTTTTCAAGGGTGAGCTCATTTATTCTTCACAGGGCGCTTAAATATGGAGTCATAAACAACGCCGACCTGCTTGACTGTGGCCGACACGTCACCCGGATGGTGCATCGTAGCATCTTTACCCTAGTAACCACCAAGGGGAGCCACCTTTAAATATTAATATAAATCCACACATTAGTCTGTAGACATGGTTCACATCAACTCAAACTCATTTTATTCCAAAATATTCTGTGTTCTTTGATAATCACCCCAAAAAGCATTCATTATAGAGGATTTTGCCTGAGGACACGGACTTTTTATAAATGTCTACATGAAGGGAACAGGGGGTCCTTCTGTTCCAGTCGAGATGGAGGCAGAACTGTGGGTCATCAGAGAATACAACCTGGGACAATTATTTTCCTGCTCACCTCACACGGGGGTTAGGAAGAGGACAGATCCGGCGAGGGGGCATTTTCCAGTTAACGGGCAGGAAGCTGCTCTGGGTTTGTTTGCAACAGCCCTGAAACTTTGTATTCAGCAATTAGCTGGTTTGAAACAGGAAGAAGCTGTTCGGGAGGTTGTTCCAAAGTCACTCGGTCCATGAGTGTTTAAATGTGAACATAAGAGACCGAGGACTCCAAACCAAACAGGAAACTGTTCGGACTGTTTGTTCAGTCCTGGCTGGTGAGCAGTCACATCACTTACACAAACTACCAGGCAGAAACAGACAGTCAAACGCCCCACGAACAGGTCGACCAAACGGAAACTGTCACGAGGAAAACAGTTGCTGATGCAAGGATGAGCAACGCGGCACAGATGGGAAAAGAGGAGTCAGCTTTCATCCAGGAGGGAAAGGCAGCAGACACATGTGGGGGGGGGGGGCAGAGGGAACTGGGGACCAGGCCGGACACGCTAACTGCAAATAAAGACACACAAGTGGATAAATAAATCTAAAATAACTCCAACGGGCTGAGGCCTCCCGACACAGAAGCATGAATTTGTCCTGGGAATTGGACCGCTTCAGTACTTTCCCCCCCTCCTTTGTTCAGGCCCTCGCTCCTTTATCATTTTGCCAACTTTCAGCCCTCTGTATTAAATGACGGTTCGTTCATTAATATTCAGTTCCCTTTACATCCCTTTGATGGTGAAGACTCTTGAATCTTTAATTTGGTTCAGAGCTGTTAAACAGTGGTGCCGGAGCGTTAATGCTAATATACACATTAGAACATGCTCTGTGTGTTTGTGGATGGCCTGTACCTATACTTCTTGCATTTTAATTTTGGGCATTAATGCCAAACCAACTGAATTAAATGTTCTTGTGCATGTGTGTGTGTGTCTGTGCGCAGTAAGACAATCTGTCGGCTCTCTGCGCTCCTGTCTTTCCCAGGCCCACGTGACTGCATCAAGCACATGTCCCATTACCTCCCTGCTAGCCCCCCTTGTGCTCAGCTCCGTGTTTTTCTCTGGCAACAAGTGACTTTTAGTGTTTCTTACGGGAGGATGCACAAGGACGCCACACAGAGCGTTCCATTTATCCTACATGTCAGGTCACATTTGCAGTCACAGCTAAAACTGTGGAGAAAAATAAACTCTGATTGTTTGGGGAGAGGATCAGCACCGAAGTGATCAAACGTCGCGCCTTTTCTAGTACGAACTAGCCATCAAACACGAGCACCCTTATTGCCACAGCAGCGCCCCTACTGGTCGGAGTTGGGGAGGGAACAAGTTTAAGGGGCATTTTTTGCAACCTGAATATCAGCTGCCACGTTTAACAGCAGTACAGTGTCACAAGCTGCTTAAGGATAGTATTTTTATTATAGGACTGTCTCCTAAGGATGAGCTTCTAAAGGCAGAGAAGCAAATAAACAACCTAAACTTTTGATTTCGATTTTTGATAAAGATCCTGTGCTGTAAAACTTTGCAAATGTGGCGTCCAGTAATTATGACATCAGGTTAGGAATAAGTCCTGTAATTGGATAAAATAATTAAAATGTTAAAAATAATAAAATACATGCTTTTATATATTGGCCAAAACAATTATTTTTGTGTGTGTGTGTGTATGTGTGTGTGTGCTAATGATCACCTTCCAGGCAGAAGAGGACTTCCTGAGAAGAGGACTGGTCCTCTTTTCTTTTCCACTGAGATGGGAAGTGATGGTGGCAGCCCACCGTCTGATTATAAAGAGGGTCTGACAAAGCTGCCGTTGTCTCTCAGAGCTTCAGGCCTCTGAGGAGAATCGAGTGGATACTCCTGTGTGTTTTGTTTCCACCTGAAGGTGATGCTTGGTTCGTCTGATGCCTCCTTCTTCTCGTCCTCTTCCTCCTCCACCTACACAACGGCTGCACTCTGCGATGTGAAGAGAAGTAAACACAGCAGCAGCATCATGGTTACCAGAGGACAGCAGAGAGAGTTTGAGCTGTTCAGTCTCTTCTTCAGGATCCACGTGGGAGGAGGTTGTTTTGTTGTGTAGTCGGAGCACTAGATTCCTCCTGATCTCCAGCTGTGCAGTAATGATCTGACCACCCAGCTGGAGCTCCTGGGAAGATCCTAAGGTCTGAAGGTACCCAGGCTTCAACCTGCACTTCAGTGATACGTGTCTGAAGGAGTCTGGCCTGGCCTCACCTAGTAAAGGACCAGGGCCTGTGAGTCCTCCACAGGTCAGAGGAGGAGCCTTCAAGGGACCCCTATTAGTTGTCTATGCTAACCACAATGGTTAGCTTAAAAAAAAAAAAAAAAAAAAAAAAAAAAATCCAGGCTTCTGGCAGCCAGTAGGGTTCCAGAAACCTGTGGGCCCCCAGTTCAGTCCCCTGCAGAAGGGGCTCTTACTTCCTGCTTCTTCTCATTGGCACCACAGTTGGTGTCACCAGTCACCTGATCACCTGATGATGTTCCGAAAATAGGACATCAACCCTGTGAGGGCGATGAAGAACCCGTTGGCCGGGCTGTTCTGGCTGTTATTATTCACGTTACTGCAGACTCACAGGAGACCATGAGTCAAATCAGACATGTCTGAGTGGCGGGAGCTGTGAGGGCTTCGCTGCTGTGAAATGAGACCAGAAAGCACTTTGACATTTGGACATGTGTGACTCAGGTTTCTTCCACGATGCTGCAGCTGGAGGTTCCAGCTCAGAGACACAGCTGATTTACAGGTGGGTCGGACAAAACAATGTCACCATCCTGATAAAAATGCTAATCGTGCTCACAGTCAGCATAACAGCAAAGAAAGCCCTCGCAGGCCTGACGAGCATAATGATGTGTACAATGGTGCACAATTAGCTTAGCAATTATGATTATCATTCAGCGGGCAGTTTCAGCCAAGCAATCTGATGCCATAAATCTTAATTTGTTTAATGCCTGAAGTAAACCCATGCTCAGGACTGATTAGGGCTCAATGTAATTTTTCACCCAGGATGCTATACAAGCCAGGACTGATTTAAATGGAAATGTGCTTATTCCATTTTAAGCATTTGCACGAGGCTGGTGATTTAATTTCAAAGTCAAGCCCAACAAAAGGCTCAGAGTGCGTCTCAGCATATCAGAGGCAGAGCCGGAACCTGCACAGGAGTCAGAAAGAAGAGCGCCCGACTGTCATTTCAGTACCCTACCTTTAATCAAATATCACTGAAGTGCTTTTGCTGCACTTCAGCGCAGGAACGGCCGCAAGGGCAAGCTGTACCCCAATCACTGAACCCAAAAGCAAAATAAGAGGCAGGGGATTTCATTAGACTCAACGGGTCTCTAAAAGAAAGGGAGATTTCTGTGTTGGTTTTATGTTTTAATGTAAGATTTAAGGGTAAAAGGCTACGCGAGGATCAGAGAGAGAACCTCTTAAAACAGAAATTCCTAGGTGACTGCTGCTGATTTTATTATATAATATTTTCCTCTCTTTGTACTCAAGGGAGTTTTTTTTTTTTTTTTCTGACGTGCAGCGGAGCGCTGACAGCAGTGCGGCACCGGTGCGTCCACACTGCCCCCTGTTGACCGAGAGGAAAATGCACCCACTGCGCCACCTTTGCCTGGTGCCTAAATATGGACACGACCTGAACTATTTACGATCAAAACATTTAAGACAACAGTTATTTATCCATAACTTTGCATTCAGCTGAGGAATTGTGACTCTCATAATTGTATTATTTATGGTTACACATCATATTATTTATTAAACCCTATTAAACATGCAAATGCTTGTGTCATTTCTGATTTTAGGAAGGAACTAAATACGGAAAATAAATAACAATTTAAAAAGAGAAGGCGTAGCCCGATCCTTGACTATCCTGTTTTATGTTGAAGAGGAGGAGTCCCTCTTCCTTGGGATTTAATAAGACATGTAGAACGGTGACGGCTCTCCCACTGTTTATTTCCATTCTGCCACATCAGACCTATTGACTTGACAAAGTAATAGGGCAACCTGCCATTTTCCCATTAAACAGACCATGAAATTGATTATGTCAGCTTCAATATTATTATCTCAGTGGCATGAAGGCACAGCAGCAGGACGACTGGCTTTTTTCCTCCTGTTATTCAGACCCACTTGGATTATGATGACGGTCAAACCACTCGGTGCTCCCAGCTCCTTGACCCCTTTCTTTCTTCTCTAAGATGAACAAAGTAAAATCTCACCCTTTGGAAATTCTCCACCACAGCTTTTTTTTCCAAGACACGTAGAGGTGAAATCTGAAGGCTGAAGACTGGGCACTGTGGGTGGGCAAGAGAAAAAAAGAGAACCGAAGAGGAAAGTTATTTTAATAAATAAAATGGGTGCAGGAGTTCATCATTTCATCTTCGTATCAAAGGGATGGTGCAGAAAATAAAGAGTTGAACATGAGTGGGGTTAAGGGGAGCTGTGGAGGGGCGTCAGCGGCTATGACCCGGCCTCTGTCTCCCTCTAGCGGTGGAAAATGTTAAAACATCAGAAAATACAGCAATCTGCTTCTTATGACTTCAGCAGCATTTTGATGGCCTACTTACTTCCCGTCACTTGTTCTACATCTGGACCATGTGGTGGTGATAGATAAGTGTAGAACACACGCAGCCGCATCTGTTAGAAGCTCCGGCTGATCTGCTTAAACGATTGGATGGTGTTTGCGCAGCAGATGCTTCCTGCTGAGCTGCAGAGCTGGATGCATTAAGCAGAACACAGACACTTTTACAGATGACGATACTCCGTCTGCTTCAAGGGTTGCACAAAATTCAACCCCTTCAATTATTGTGATCATTTCTATAATTTTCATTTACTTTGCTTGAATTTTTTTGTTTGCATAAAAAGTTAAAGACCTTTAAAACTTATTTGCATGTCAATTATATCATATGAGTTTACATATTAAACACAGTTACTATATCGTATATTTCTGTGACAACACAAAACATCTTTTTTGGGGATTATAATTGGGGATTTTTAAGATTTTTAATGCTTGATTGTGAAGGTTAAGGTGGGTTACCGGTAAGATCATATGACTGGCAACATGTTGCAGTTATTAAAATATCAAATCAATAAATCAGTACAATTTATGATGTGTTGAAATAAATGACAAAAACTTATTGACAGTTACTGAAGCAACAGCACTCAGCACATCCTGTTAGTCACCAGTATAATGGTGGCATTTTTCATCAGCTGTCATGAACATCATGTTCAAACAGTTCATGCCTGAGTAAAATCATGGGCCCCCGCAGAGTTCAGCACACATGTAAGTTTAGCTAATCCAACACTGAGACGACAAAGTCCAGAGGGGCCTCCAGGCCTAAAAGGAAGAGGAAAAACATTTCAGTTTGGCCTGACGGGCTGTGATCAAAGTCAGGGTTCAGACGTGAATCTGGGAACACAATGTGTTCATCAGCGTGAGTAAAACCTCCCCGACAGGAACAACGCCGGTTCGGGGCTGACATTGATTTACGGCGAACATTCCTCCAGTTCTGGGGAAAGAAGAGACGCGGCAGGCTCCGCAGATGCTGAGATGTCAGGCTAAATGCGTGCTTTCTTTAAGAGTCTTCACAAGTGCTTCCCTGAGACGCTGTGAGTGTTTCCATCTCTTTTGCAAACAGACCCGCTTTGCCACATAAATATATTCTGTACTATTTTTTGTCTGTTTGTCCTTAATGTTCCATCTTTTATGTAGCTGTATTGTCATTAAACATCAAACATCAGTTGAGATACATTCCACAGCAGCATCTTACATTTTAATCTGAATGACATGTAATATAAATCTGCAGTTAATTAGCCTTAATCCTGTTTTGATTTTGATTATATTTATTACTTAAATCCACTGCCGTCACAAGAACTTTCACTGTTTAATTTAAAATGTTATATGCTTGTCAAGCCCTGGACCAGGTCCTGAGCTTGTTCCGGAGTCTGATTACATGATTTAAGGTCTTGAGTATTTAAGTCAAGCCAGCGGGTGCGAGGGGCATGTGGGATGACCAGGCGGTTGTTGGATCTGCTTAGTCCTTCTGGAGACATCTCGGTGCCCCCACAGGGCCTGGGCGATGGCGGCTGCAAGCGCTCTGCTTCTCTCAGGATGCGAGGCGAGCCACCCCACTAGGACTGTGTGACCTTGTCGAAGTGGAGCAGATAAACCCTGCCAGGTGCCTGCCTGGGCTGTTTAACCCCCGGGAGGCTTGTGGCACCAGGCTTGCACTAATGAGCAGTTCTGCTCAAATCAGTTCTGCTGGCAGCGTGCTGCAAGGTGGCAACCCCACCGTTATTAATAGTTTTTTGCAAGGTCATATAAAATATGGCATTAGGGCAGGAAGAAGTGTATGCAACCTTATTTTCACCACCTGGACAAACAAAGAACCACTGCAGGGTGAACTCAGTCGACATGCAGGTACACAAGCACATTTTTCCTTACCTTCTCAGCTGTGACCTCAGCTCCAACACACTGCTCACCTTTGTTTTGCTCAGTCGGCTGAAAGAGCTGTAGAGAGCAAACAGTTTGTGCCCTTAGAAAGCGACTACTCTTAAACAGAAATGATTCCTTTGCTTATGACTAATACAACCAGGTAACTTGTGGAATGATTAATCAGATACATGACAGGAATTTGCCTAAAACTTCGGGTGCAGGGCACCTTTTTCAGTTTAACAGCTAGCACGTGAGGAAGCTGCAGCAGATACATCTCAAATGGTCGGACTTTATCATGAGTTGCCGTGGAAACCACAGCAATTAACTTTAGTGGGATGTTGTTAAAGCCCCCAGGAATGATCCATCAACAGAACACGTGACTATTACTTCCAGGATTTATTAATGCGTCAGCCACAGCAGCTGCTGGGGTCTCTCCTTCAGCAAGTGTGAATGCTTAAAATAAGACAGAAACCGACCATTTGCTGCACAAGCTCGACCATTTTGTGTGTGGAGTCCCGTATGTCTGACCCACTAACACATTTCTGCAACACGCTCGGTGACGTCACAGTGGGCGGAGCATGGAGCGTTCAAAACAATCCGTCAGTCAGCTAGCTTCAGTGTTTGCTTCCTGCCTCCTGTTTTTGGCGCTTCTCCGCGCCTAATTTCGGATATTTTTTTAAATATTTGAGCAGTTTTCCGCTTTCTTTTACTTGCTAAGTTTATAGAATGCGTCTATTTTCTACATGTTCACGCAAAACACCTTTCTTTGCGAGATTACGTTAATTCATAGCGCTGGAGCGTCGTTTGTTTTCTGGACAATCTCGGTAAAAATGGACTAACTGGACAGAAACGAATAAATGCGCCCGCTTTCGACGCTCTGTCCTGCTTTTCCAACTGAAGAGGTAAGAATAATTTGGTGAATAACGGAGGAAGAGGAAGATGTTTTTGTGACAGAAACCGCAACTGTGCAGGAGGCTGCAGCAGCTGCAGCGTATTCTGTGTGTGTGTGTGTGTGTGTGTGTGTGTGTGTGTGTGTGTGTGTGTGGGGGGGGTATTTCACAGCTGACACAAGTCACGTAGGCTGCATCCTATTCGAAACATTTGCATTGCATTTTGGAGTTTAATCTAGCGCAGAATACGAGCAAAATGGCGATGATGTTTATCTGAATCTGCTTCCTGCTGCGTACTGTCAGTCTTCTGGTCAAATCTCCTCGTTTTATTTGGATATATTCCGTCATGTTTGATTTAAAACACAAAATCTAGCTTCTGTCAACCCTGGATATTGTATCAATAACTTAAGAGCTGGGGGGAATGCTTCAGGTTCTAATTTTTAACCAGATGAATATGATATTTTAATTTCTCTTCAAAAGTTAATATCCAGACTAAATAAATGTTTACAATGTATGATACTAACTTAAAGCTTTTACCATTACAATACCAACTTTCTAGGTTTATTAAAAAGGCAACTGTAAACTTCAAATTCAAAAGCACGTGAATTTCTCTTGGAGATTAATGAAGTGTCCGACTATCGATCTAGCTAACATTTTGACATATAGTTTATCTTCTAAATGTAGCCTTTGTTACCTAAATCTTAACCTCTCGCCTCCGTCAGGTGTTTGTGCCCTGGATCCAGCCTGGCCTGCTCTCTGGACACCATGAAGCACCCAGGGGCTGTGGAGAGGCGCCGACTGGTCGTCCTGCTGGAGGCGGCCCTGTTGCGGGAGGACCGCCTCTGGAAGGTGCCCGTCTTCAAAAACGGATCCATCCAGGTGAGTCATTCTCGGGTATACGTGCTCGCTCTGGTCAGCTTTAAACATGCTGTAGTTCTGACCGACAGTCGTCTCCTTCTCAGGGCACAAACATCTCTTCAGCGCAGCACCGAGAAATGATCCTCTGGCTGGGAGAGATGAGCCGGCTCTTCCAGTTCTGTCCAGACACCTCAGCACTGGGAGTCTGCATCCTCAACCGCCTGCTGTCCACTGTCAAGGTAGAAGGCCCGAGAGCATGACGATAGCGTTTCTGGCGCATTTAAACTGAGCACGCCTGCTCGTCAGCGGCTCCTGCTCAAGAGAGACCCAGATCCTGAATCTCTTGCTGTTTTTCAGGCTCAACCAAAATACCTGCGATGCATCGCGTTTACCTCCCTCGTCCTGGCTGCCAAAATCAACGAGGAAGATGAGGTGAGGATAGACTGAGAGTGACAGCAGAGTTCGTTCAAAACGATATTTATTCCCTTTTTTGTTTTGTGTCTCTTCACACAGGTAATAGGCTCCATTAAAGACCTGGTTATGCAGAGCGGGTGCAGCTTTTCAACAGCGGAGATTCTTCGCATGGAGAGGATCATTCTGGACAAGCTGCACTGGGACTTGTACACCGCCACACCGGTTGATTTCATTCACATAGTAAGTCAGAAATCAGCAGAAAGACAAGTACAAAAGCACACAACAAACATGCTTGCATCACGTTTGCTTCGAGATGAGCTTCAGAACCCCCGACGCTCCCCCAGCACACCCCACAGAAAAGACTCGGCCCGCTCAGCGATTGTGAGCGGCTCATTTGACCCACTGTGCCTCCCCTCGCTAATAAAACAACCACTTAAGGCTGTTTTAAATGATTCATTAGAACAAAAAGGTCCGATTTTATAAAATGACTGGAAATAATCGGTCACTTTCCATTGGCCTTTAAGATGCTTATTTATCGTATCAGGGTCAAACTAAAAGGCCACAAATGGAACGAAGTTAAAGGTTAAACCGGGGCCAGTGGACACCTGTTTATGGGGAAAAGCCTGCCTGAACTGAGCCGCCCATAAGAACCCACGGTGACACCAGTGTAACAAACACTTTGAATGCCCCAGTCTCTTCCTTATAAAGCTTTATGTCTGAACTTAAATACTATAAGACGGCATTTACGAGCATGTGGCATGTCGGGCCAAGGCACTTTGGATTCTCGTGAATCCCAGATCTTCCACAAAGTGCTGATCTTGGTTTTGTATGATTTCATGCTGTGAATGAGGCTCATCTTCATCTAAAATTCCAAAGGATGTGTTAGTTTCACAGCACCGATGTGTTTGCACTTCAGCTCAGACAGACGCGCTGAGCTGAGCTGCGTTTGTAACCACATCCAGGGACATAACTGGATTCGTTATCCATTTTTTTCTTATTATCTCAGAAGATGTCAAATCATTCTCGCTTCGTAAATGCCACAGGTGTTTTTTTCTTACCTCTTTTTATGCATTAAATCAAAATTCTAAATTCTAAAGATTAAAAGCATAATTTCAGAAAATTAATGCCTTTCTCCTGAATTGGGTGGGGGTCAGGTGTATTTTTTACGCCAGTGTCTGCAAACCTCCAGATGATCACTTATGGATCATTTCACAACTTCACTTTAATTAAAAAATAGAGACACAGTGCATTGATAAAAATAATAATAAAATAAACATTTCTCTTTCTATATTGTTCAAATAAATACGTTTACCTATATCGCACATTTCCATTAACCCTGCCGAAAAAGTCTTGCTCTCATTATGAACCGTAAGCGTTTCCGCCATCGCACACTTTGATTAAACCATCCATCATCGTTAAGCAACAACATCCAAGGTGGCGCTCTCCTGAAAGTCGTGACCGCCGAGGTTGCCTTTCAGTTGAGTCCACGTTTTCAAATGGCTTGTTTTTTCGCTACGTGACAAACCGAAATGTGGCGACCACGGCGTGGATTCTAAAGAAAAATCTTCTTAATCTTTTAAACAAGCACCGTAGGCCTCCTGGCCACTCTCACGGGAACTTAATCCTCACGCCAGTCTTCCTGCGTCTGTCGCGACAGCGTAAAGAGAAGACAAACTCAGCCCCAGGGTGGCGTTCACAGTCTCTGCCTCTAAACGGAACACAGAACAGCACTGCACGTACGATAACGACACGGACGAGATCACTATGCATCCTCGGGCAAACACGGGGGCTTCATCAGAAAAACACCTGGAAGTGGAGCTGCAGTGTTTAACCGCACAGAGCTGCTTCGAGTGGCTGTCAACGCAACGTGAACGTTTGGTCAGATATGTGTGATCGGCGACTGGTCTTGTGGGATAGTTAACGCTGATGTGGTTGCAGTGGTAGAGGTAAAGAATGGACAATGAGACAACAATGACATCGTTATAATGTTTTGGTCTCGCTCTTCACCCTTCCCCCCTCTCCCCGATCCAGTTCCATGCCCTGCTCGTCTCCGGCCACCCTCACCTCATTCCGTCCATCGGGCTTGGCACAGGCGTGGCCTGGGACCCCGCAGTGGGCCCCAGTTTGTTGCTCCCATCAGAACCGCATCAGAAGACGCCGCCGGGCTTCCAGGCGGTGCTGTGGACCAGGCAGGTGCAGCACTGTATGGCCTGCCACCAGCTCTGGCAGTTCAAAGGCTCCACGTTGGCCTTGGCCATCATCACTTTGGAGCTGGAGGTGCTCGTTCCTGACTGGTTCTCGGTCTTCACGGATCTGCTGAAAAAAGCACAAGTAAGAGGAATATGCAGGAAACTGCACCACAGACACGATGTCGGAGTTTGCCTGGAACAAATGCCTCCGCCTTGTCCACATTCATTTCCCAGTGGAGCTCCTAAACAATTACAAAGTTTATAGAATTAGAAAATGTCCAGTGTCATGAATGAAGAGAGTACTTTCAGCCTAACAAATGCTGCTATGATTTCCAGACCCTCATTCAGCTATAAAAGCTAGCACACACATCAAAGGTGTCCTGCCGCGGTCGCCTCATCCATCTTTTTTGTTGTCCTGCTCTTCCAGATCGACAGCGGCGAGTTCATCTACTGCAAAGAGATGGTGGACGAGTACCTCCACAGTCTGGAGTTCTCCCTGCCCCCCAACGCCGTCTACATCTTGGATGGCGCCCAGATCCAGGACGAGGGGCAAGAATGGCGCTCGTTGAAACAGCTCAGACGGGCCAGGAGGGGGCGGTGCAGCAAAGAGCAAGGGGACGGCGATGATGAGTATTACGATGGTTTTGGGCGTTTGTATGGGGAGGTCACAGAGGTGGAGGAGGTGGTGGAGGAGGAGGCAGGGTTGCAAAAAAACATATCGCCTTGTCCGCCGCTGCACCCTGCTGTCAACTAACCCCGTCCAAGTCACATGCAAAGTACTCCAAACGACATTACTGTAATCAGATTATGAGATTACGTCACTGAAAGGATACAGTTATTTTCCTGTTGTTTATCTGTGCAATTTTCCACACCTGAATATGACTGCTAAAAGTTCTCTTAAAAATGAAACGTATGTAATTAGCCCAGGAGCGATCACCATGACTGAGGTTTAAATTCTGCCCCCGACGCTCTGAAACCTGGAGCAGATCCTGAGCTTCCACAGCTTCCAGTCAGGAGACCTTGAGAGGCAAAGGGAGACTAGCATGGGTCCAATGATTACATCTGTGCCATTTTAAGGCCATGTGTTTTTTTTTTTTTTTTGTTTTGTTTTTTAAATGAACCTATTTTCACTTGTAAATTTTTACTTACAGTATGTAATCTATGATTTCAAGTGTGTGGGGCTGCCTTTAACAGGCCTGTTTTTGCACTGAAGCTGAAAAAGCAAAGGTGAGACGGTGAGAAAAGTGGGACCGTACAACTGTTTTTGAATGTCTACTCCAGTTTCGGTCCATTTAGGTTTTTTCTACTATTAATATTTTCTTTTTTTAAATCAACAGTTTGAAATGGACAGGGGATCCTTCTTTTGATATTCTGGTGCTGAGGTTTACTCCGGAGCCACCTGTAGCACTTTGAGATTTCTTTTCGTTTTTATATGCAAAACCATTGTTTTGTTTTGCAGCCTTTTCATTATTTTAACTTGATTTGTACTGAATCACACTGTAAAGTGTTTACTATTAATTCATATAAGCTGTTTTATAAGAGCTTTGCTTTAACTAAATGTTGCAAATCTTTTTTTTTTTTTTTTTAACTTTGTGCAACATTTAAGAGCACCTTGACACTCGTTGAGATTTTCTTTTCTTTTTAATACCGTATAAATGCATCGTTGATATAGTTGTATTATTGGTTACCAAACTGGGACAAAAGTGTCCTGTTTTGTGAACAGTTTATTAGGTACCAGTTTAATTTTAATACTAACGTAAAATAATAAGGTGGGCAAATATTTCAATTAAAACTGGATTTAGGTCTTCATTTTTTTGGATGTGAGCTGCTGAATTATCTCTAATGTGAAGTAGTTACTGTCTGAACAGAAGCGGCACCGGTACCAATGTTTTATTTTTCCATATTTAATCGTTTACTGAGGCAGCTAAATCTACTTTATGGTCAAACGCCAAAATAAAGCTACAACGTACGCTTTATGTGTCAGTTTCTGGTCTGAAATACTGTCATGCATGTTTTTTTCCCCATGTCAGTTATGGCACTCACGTCAGGAACGGAGTACTTCAAATGACTTAACTTTTGTGTTGGCACACTGGCCCAATCATGTCATCATGTAACTTCTGAATCCTTGAGTCAGTTTTGTAAGAGACAACAGTCAGCGTGGAACACACTGGACAGGCTGTCAGTGATTCATTATGTCCGCTCTGCCGGTGTCCTGGGGACAGAACAAACGGCTCTGAACAGATTGCACTGCTGGATGAGGTCCAGAACCCTCCAGGTCCTGGACAGAATAAGATTCCAGTGCCAGGACTTCCTGTTTACCGAGAGTCGCATTATTAAAGCGAGATTACATTTTTTTCACATTGTCCTTACACACACACACACACTAACACAGCAACCTTTCATGTATCCAAAAGCCAGCTGAGCTCTGCAGCGCGACCTTCGGGGTCACCTGACCATCCATCCGCATAATCCCTCCCCGACGAGCGTGTAAGAAAGCAACGATAGAGACGTTTACATTTATTTCCATCCACAATAATTACAGCTGCTCCACAGCAGGCTGAGGCATGTTTTCCTGAATCTTACGCACATACTGGCTTCATGTTGTCACAGAGCAACGCCGAGGCGATCGCTCATCGTTAATTAAACACAACACTTGTGAGCTTCTCAAAAACACCGTTTTCAACACGAGTACATACTTGCATAGTAAAGTTGGATAAGTATAGAAAATATTCACATATATTTATCGAGTTAATATCAAACAGCACCAGTACATAGCAATTTTTTTAAGTTGTCAGTACCTCTGCAGTGATAAATACAGGTACTCAGTTTTATTGCTTGACCAAGTGTTGTTAGGTTTTTTTTTTGTTTTTTATTAAAATGCGCTCAAGTCTCATTACAAAAAGGACAAAGCACAATGGGCAATATTTCAAAGGAAAATCCAACATAAGGAAAGGTTTGAGATTTCAAATGGACTTCAATTTGTCATTGAAATGTCTTAAAAATCAAACAAACCCTAAATATTAAAGAAAAACAACATACTGAATGGCTGAAATAACTTGCCCATTGTGTTAAACCGTAGTACCCGCAAGCTTTGAATGGATTAATGGTCCTATTTTGGTTTGGGGAGATGGCAAACATAGAACAAACAGATTTTAATCACAACATAAAAAAAAGAAAAATTTTATATATATTTATATAAAGTGTCCCAACAAAAAAGGAAAAAAAAAATCCTGAATAAATGAGACTGCCACTGCTGGGAAGTCACGTTCTATGATCTCTTAATTTCTCAGCAGCTGTCGCTCTTTATTTCTCCCCTGTAGCTTCATCATCATCCTTATCCTCAGTGTCTTTGGTCCATGTGCTCAGTGTGAAGGTGGAATGTCGACAACAACAACAAAAAAAAGATTAAAACAGACAAACCAATAAACAGTTGTGGATGATGTTATGGTGATGAAGGAAAATCCATTTTCATGTGTGGAGGGGGCAGAGTACCCATAAATTAACTGAAACAAAGAAAAAATGAGAATATACAAATGAGTACAATAAATAAACAACTGTGGGGAAACTGCAACGATAAATCATAAATCTAAAAAGGAAAGAGGGGTGAGGTGAAGAGGCTGCACCAATGAGTTATTGAGCAGAAATGAGTGTGAGCCAACCAGAGAATCCTGTCCGCTTTTTAAATGTGGAAGATGTAAATTAATCACACCAAATTATAAATTAGATTAGAATTATAGATTAGAGAAGCACGAAATAAGAGCGGCCACTAGATGGAGCCATTCGGCGTTCTTAAATCTTAGCTCAGGTCACACCTAAATCCAACTCGTGCACTTTTATTATCAGTGCAGGTCATTTTCCCTAAGATGACCTGACCTGACAGCCTGACTGCTTCCAGCATCACCTGTTGACAGATGAAGATCACCTGAATCAAAATGGTGGGACCTTCAATGGCTGCAGAAAAATGTTTCCAATACATCCAGTTTAATTAGAAATGCAGATATTTAAGCTTCCCTGCAACGTAATCAAGCCAATCAAGGTTTGCAGACAAGTCGCTCCACATAGCATTTACTGTTGTTAAAGAAAAGTGCCACATCGAGGCTTTCACCCTAATGTAAACTACGAGCTAAACTGACAGTTAGGTAAATGTGACATGAAGTTTGCTAAATAACAGATCTGCTACGTGTCTGCAAGAGCCTCTCTCTGGAAACCAATGAACCAAATAACTGCCTGGCAGGTTAAAAATTTCCAGAAATACAAGTTCTGTAAAGTCAGCAGCTCTGTGAAATATCCAGGATGACATGCAACGCGCCTGCGTTTTCTTTTCTCTCATTGTGGTGGAGCAGTTTTTTCCCCTGTGTGATCTGCGCTCTGTATCCTCCGTTGCCAGTGAGCACAGCGGCTCCTCCCTGAAAAATCTGAGCGATGCAGAAGGAAAGAGTGAAAGGACAGGAAGTGTTGAGCATGTGGGCCGGACAGAGAGGGGAGGACGTGTCCTTAATACGAGCCAGGCATGTCTATGTATTTGAATTCTTGTGTGCTGGAGATGAGACAACCGCAGAGCACAATTAGTTTGATTTGACCCTGCATGAGAGAAGGTCAACGGAGGAGAAAGCTGTATTAAGGCACCAATTAGAAAGTTTAACAGGATTAAGGAAGCAGGAGAAGAGCAGGAAGTCTAGGAAAGAAGAAGAGGGAGTGAGTCATAGGAAAGAGGGGCTGCCTTACTTTTTCTTGTCTTTGTCTTTCTTCAGGGGCTGAGAAAGGGAGAGAGTCTCCACCGCTGCCTTCTTCCTGTTGAAGGTGTTCATCTCCTCCTCCAGATCTCTGCGCTTCTCCTCTACCTTCCTCTTCTCCTCCTGATGCATGCGCTTCAGCTGCTCGAACTTTTCGTGTAACTGTGACAGCGGTGGACCGAGATGGTGGCGAGGGTTAAGCAGGAGAACATTTTCTTTCACAGCTTCAGATGTGTGTGTGGACGCCATTTAAAATATAGATGCAGAACCCCACACTGACCTCTCTCTCCTTCTCCTTCAGCTCTGCTTCCGTCTCTTTCACTTTGTTCACAAACATTTGTCGCATTTCTTCTTCTTTGCGCTGGAGGTCCGCCAAGAACTCTTTCCTCTTGGCCTCATACGTTTCCTGAAGACTGGAGGGAAGAAAGGTCAGAATGTGAGGAGGATGGGGGGAAGATTATTGTTTAGTGTTTGTGTCCCAGCCCGCTCCCTACCTGAAGGGCTCGGTGTCAGGGTCTGTATCTTTGAAGCCCATCTCCTCCAGCTTGCAGCGTCGGTACAGCTCGTAGTGGCGGGCGTGGGTCTGCTCCCGTAGATCCTCCATGTTTACCCTGAGCAGCATCTCTCGGAGTTTTACGAAGTCGCAGTGAGTCTCGTTCTCAACTGAAAGGGAAAACGCAGGCTAGAATCAGCGTACAAGTCGCGGGTTGCATCGTCTTTGTTCCAAAGCAGTCTCGTCAGATTTCAGGTTGCTTTTGCCTCTTTCGTTCTGTGACAGCCTCTCTTTTTCTACCACTTGCAGTTTATTCTAACACCCCATCTGTTGCCCTCTTAACCTCATATCCTCTCCATTTCTCTTTCAAATGCAGGAAATCACCATGTCTGTACAGGAAATGTCAAGTTGTCTGCAGAAAAGACTACAGACAAATTACATTTGGCAGCCGGTGACTTGCCACAAACCGCTAAATGAGAGATACTCATCATTTCTTGTCTGCCGTGGCTTTACAATTGGAGTTGAATTTCACAGTCAGATGAATAAATGATGGGAAATGTTGCCTTTCTGACAGCACAAGAGCAGCCACCTTGTTTACTGCTGTATCAGTTAAAATGTTGTATCAGATGAGGTAAAATGGGGAAATTAAAGATGCTGTATGGTCCTTCTGTTTTAGGTCACTGCTGGAGTGTGTTTGTGTGCGAGTGGAGGGCTCATGCAAAGGACAGACGTGTGATTCGTTAGCTCATACCATTAACCCCGGGGTAGCGCCGCTGGGGAATGGGATATATAGGTTTTAATATGACTACAAGCTGTGAGCTCTGAGGGTGTAAACACAGCAGTAATGACGCTAAAAAAGCCCAATTAATGTGGCATTTTGCTTCTCCAGAACATCCTGCGAGAGCAGCCTGCAGCGCGATAACGAACCGCAACACATCAAAGTAGTCAGAAGTTGAAGGATTCAAATGGAGCAGAAATATATTTAAAAGAAGTAAAATAGAGCCTTGATTCTCCTGTTTTATACATATTTTGACTCAAGCTAGACCATCCGGCAGCCTCTCTCTGGGGCTGCGTCCTGTTCAGCCAGCGTACAGCCATCGCCCTCTGCAGGCACCCCACTGAGGGCTGACAGAGAGCCAGTTCCCGACCGACTGCAGCATCTTGCCCTCCAGATATCCGAGGTTAGGGCTCTGCAGATGCACGCACCCGCGTGACAACAGGATGGCATCACATCACAGACATAATGCTCATACAATTAAAATAATAATGGTTGTGACACCAGGTAACTGTGCCTTTAAAGCTGAAGTGGTCATAATAAGTGCACAACAAAATGCTTGTGAAAAAAATTAAATCCATCCGTCTCATTGCTGTAAAAGCTCCATGTGAAATTTCTTGACGCTGTGTAAGAATAATATATCTGGGAACCAACAACAACAAACGGTGACGGCAGTGATTAACAGCGTCCATGTTCACGTGAGCCAAACAATCTGCGTGTGAACAGTTGAGCAAACTGTAGCTGCGGCGAGAAACACCAGGCATCTGTCTGCTACATGTCACAGAAGTCTGGAGGTAACAGAGAATCAACATCCTCGCAGAGAATACGAACACAATTCCTCTTTTTATCAGCACACAGTCCTCCCTCTGTCTTCTGTCCAGTCCGTGCGAATTTCCCATGGCTCTCGGAGAGGTTACCATAACCGATCTATATGACATCTGGCATCTCCAGGCTGTTTCCACTAACAGGGGCTGTCCTTTCAGCCACCCGAGAGCAGTAAAACACTCAGACTTCTGTCCTCTGCTGTTCTCTTCTCCTCAGATACTGTCTGTCATACGAATAATGAGCCATCAGTCAGCAAGAAAGCCAAGTTCACACTTCAAGCCTGGATTTCTGTCACACAGAGAAATCCACTTGATTGAAAAGGTACATATATCTCAAAATAGATATATACTTATATTAGAGTAAGGAAAGTTGAACTGAAATTATATTACAATAAATTTAAAATGTATGGTTGCAGATGTCATGATTCTGTCCACTTGGAGAGGAAACTTCAACTTTATGATGACGGATGAAGCAGAAAGAATCTGTCCCCTGGAGATACACAGCAGTCTTTAAAAATAACCACAGCTTGTCCCGCTGAGGACAAGCTGTGGGAATGAGCTTGGGGAATGAGAGTGGTCAGAGAATGGAGAAAAAAGGGGAGAGAGGGGGGAGAAATGATGAGGACATGAGCAGGAACCAAGGGAAGGAAGGAAGGAAACAGAGCACTTGTAACTGCCATCAGCACCAGGTTATTAAATCAAATCAAAATGTTTATTCTCGTTGCGAGAACAGGGCAACAATAATGAATGTTTCCATATGTACTGCTGACATGTATACCCACACTTATACCCACAAAATAGAGAAATGGGAAAAAAGTCTGTGCAACAAAAATGAAAACACTGGCAATGTCCAAAAACAACAGCCTACCCACTCCACCTTCATTTGGCAGTGTCACTCGATCAGACCTGCACGCGCGCGCGCACACTCTGTGGCAGGCGCTCCTATTAATGAGGGAGGTTTCATATAAACAGTGAGGGGGACATCAGCAGGAAACAGCTTTACAATGATGCTGACAGACCCCTGGATGACTCACTAGGCTACATTTGTTCACAACACAACACGTTTTTCACTTCCAGCCACTGCATCGTAAACTCGATGATAAAAAAAAGTTAAAAAAAAAAAAAAAAAAAAAAAAAAATCAATGTTTTGAGAATACTGGGAAAAAAAGAAACCTCAATCCCATGTCCTGCAGATATGGCAGCATCCTTTATTCTGATGTAATGAAGATTAGATTAACGTAACTGGATTATATCATTTCCTCATTTTCCTGCACGTGCGCCTCCATGGAAGGACACGTTGCAGCTGGCAAGCATCAGTATTTTAACAAACATTTATTCAGATATTTGTTTCTTAACCGCCACCTTTATTATTCATGGGTAATTACACATAGCAACTGGATACAACATCTTAAATTTGTTCCAGATTTGAATATTTTGAGGCAGTTTTTTGGAAATAACAAAAATTGCACTACTTCAAGTGGTTCTTACCCTGCACGACCCCCCAGGGGTACTGTCTGGCTCGCACGGTTTTGTTCCCCACTTTGACCTCTTCTAAGCTCCCCACCACAGCAAATGGCAAATGGGCCTAAAGTGAGTGAAAAAGGTCAAAAGGTTACAAAAGTGAGTCCCAGTTTATCCAGAAGTTTTTTCATACTTTTCTTTAAAAAAAACTTATGATTATACGTGTGAAGCCCACCAGAGGAGGAGGATAAACGTGCTGTCATTTGCTCTTTTCAGTAAAAGGTGTAGGATGCTGTTAAAGCCTTAACAGTGACAGTGCTGCATCATGAAGAAAACATTCCTGATTCATAACCACAAAACTGAAGCGGCAAGCTGAAACCAGCTGGCTGGCTCAGGGGAACAAGCTAATGAGTGTGGGCACTGATGTAACTGCCTCTGAATAGATGAGGATACTGTACGAGGACTAAAAAACAGCAGTGCTGCTGACTGTCAAAACGCAGGTGAGGATTTATCGTCATTACGTGGGCTAGAAACAAGGTAAGTGTCCTTGTTTCCTTGGTAATATCATCAGTTTCACTCAATTGCTGTTTTCTTCTAACTAAAAATGTAAAAATGCCACCAGTCTTGTAGTTTAGCATATTTATGAGCTTTAAAAACAATTTTCCAAGGTGTTGTACTTACGTTCATGGAGGCGTTGATCTCGCTGACGGCTTCGTCGTCTGTTGGGAACTGGTAGATCTGCACACCGTTGCTCACCAGTTCACTCATGATCTTGATTTTGAACTTGTGCAGCTCACTCTTGGAGATTGTGTCTGCTTTGGCAATAATGGGAATAATGTTGACCTGGGGAAAGGTAGAGAAAGGGGAGGAAGTTAGTGAAGTTACAGCAGTGTTAGAGAATATCATGAGACAATCTTCCAAACTCTGTAGATAAAGCTACACTGAAGACTAATTCATGATATTAAACCAAGTAAGGTGGTGCTTGTGGTTGATGGCGCATACAGGACCCGCTTTTATTTATGAAAAAGCAGTATTTATGAAAGCAAACACGGCAGGATACATGCAGAAAGAGAGCGTTTCTCTGTTCTGCTGCTTGGTTAACCCCAAATCACTCTGTAAAATAATGAGGAAGATCCCCAAAGACTCATTTATCAGTTCCGTAGTGTGCCTCAGAGCTCAGAGTGTATCAGCTTCTTATGAAGCCTTATTAATTATTATGTCAACAGACTTGTGTGGTCACTGAAGCAGTCAGGGGTGTCCCATCATGTGTTTTCTCTCTGTGTATACTACTTTTTATTGAGACTCAAAGACATTTTAAAGGATTGCTGGAAATGTCAAATACCAGTCAGCTTAATGCTAATATTAGATAACTGCCAGGGAAGTATCTACTCCCATTCAGTAAATAACTTTATTTAAAACAAAGGATGGCTCCCTCCGGCTCTTATCTCTCTTCCTGCCTGCAGCCACCACGAGTTAGACCCACTCTGGTGGGCCTTTAACCAGGTTTGGAGGGGGCGAACAAAAACACCATTGTCTGGCCCTCAGAGTGAGACAGGAGGGAAAGCTGGTTCTGCTCAGCTTCCCTGGTTTTCCCGTCACACAGTCATACGCTCGCAGGACAACCCTGCTGGATTCATGTAGGGAAACGCTTTTTTACAGCTACGACTGTGCAAAAAAAATAAAAATAAATAAATAAAAGCCTGGTAGTACTCTGGGAGAAGCAACAGAAAACATCCTGCAGCATATTTATCTAAAGAGACCACAAGATAAACAATCCCATCCAGAGTGCCTCCATGACTCGGTCACTCAGCACTGGTTCGTTTTCAAATATAACGAACGTCCTATAGCTGCATGTAGATTGTGTATCGGAGACTAAAAGCAGATGGGCAACAACACACTGGCTCACGCTGAAACACTCAGTGCTGATTCCTATGCTGAATAAATAAAGACAGAAGATCTTTTTATGGCAGGTGAGCTGTGTCTTTTTTAGAGCAGGCCCTGTCCTGATGGCTTGGAAGACATCAGGAAACAGTTGGTACACGTGGGCTGCTCACTTCTGATCAGCGTGTTGGCTCCTTCACAGCATGAAGAGCTCAAATTAGAGCTCGGCCCTCTCTCACTAAAGACAGGAAATGACTAAAATATTGGAAAAAAAAAAAGATGCATTTGCTTATATTAGAGTGAAATGCTTTTTCACCTATAACAGAAAAACTAACTAACAAAATGAAAACAATATTCATTATATGGAAAGCTCAATTGTGTCTTGTGATGGTTGTAGGACACATTTGGCAGTTGGGTACTAAGAGGTACACCAGCCTGCTTTCATCACAAGCTGACCATCTGTTTTATTCTGGACCCATAACTGAATCACAGACTTGGTTAAATCTGCCACATGGTCATTTCTTCTGCAGAGGTATCGGCGTTTATCCATGCAGGTTCTCCACAGATGCATCCCTGAACAACAAAGCACATTAAAAATCCGATATACGATAGCTTTGTGATGGAACTTTTAGATTGATTATGTTATTGTGAGCTCAGGTGACGCCCACAACACACAAATAATCGCTTTTACAGTTTGACTGCTACTTTTTCTGGCTCCTTTGTGCACACAGCCTGAGAATGTTTACCTTGAATTTAAGTCAAGAATTTTACTTTCGGCAGTCATTTCACACTATCCCTATTCATCCACCTCTCCTTTACTTTTACATTCTGTGCTTCTAAGATGTTTCTTCCAAATGTTATTAACAAATTGCAAAACCCTGATCCCATGAACAAGAGCACTAATGAAACAGCCAATAATAATATGGCTCTGAATGTTGCTGCCAATGTGTGTATTGATGCCCTTTTAAAATGCAAAAGCACTATCGATTACAGACAGCCAAAAATGTAAATACATTCAAAATGAAGATTGATTCACGTGCAAAATGATGTGACATGACAAAACTAATGTGTCTGGCAGATTTCCCCCCCAAGTGCGGCCGTTAGTGTCTGAACCCTAAAGCAAAATATCCTTTATGCTGAAATGGGAGCCTGCTCCGTTACTGCAACATTCTTTCACTGCTGGGACGCTGAGAATCCCAACCCAGGGGAGGGTGGGGGGGTTGGGGAATCAGGTATCCTCAGGTGTGAAATGCACACCGGACCAGCAGATCAGTGTCAGCGCTGCGTACCTTACTGTCGAGCTTCTTCATCGTCACGAGGTCCAGGGACTTGAGGGAATGCCCTGTCGGGGAGATGAAATAGAGGCAGATGTGGATCCTGGTGTCGTGGTAGTTGAACAGCGAGCGCTTGATCTTCAGCTCCTCCTGGAGGTAGTTCTCAAACTGAGTGTCGATGTAGTCCACAATGGGTTTGTAGCTGTGGATTCAGGAAGAAGGTTTCAGGCTTGAATATTTGTCCTTGAATACATTAACATCTGTCACCCAGAGCAGCCAACAGCACGAAAGTGTTGGGTCTTTATTCAGTCTTTGCTCTGAGCAGCTTGGATTCATTTAGTTTGGACAATTTGGAGGGAATCCCTCCAGTTATTTTATTAACTGTATCTTTGCCACATTAGAAAGTCTATTTCTAACGTCTGCATATACATCTGTAATCAATCGCCTTTCAATAATCTGATTGATCGCCGACGGCTCCTGTGCGCTCCTCATGCTGTGCTTTCCGTACCCAACCACCCACCTCAGCGAGTGTCACTTCAGATATTATGTGGTGAAAACAAATACGCTGACAGATCTGTGGGCTTGTATAAAGAAATCAAAGCTACAATAAAAGTACCTATTGTTATCTTTGGAATGAGAAACACTCTGGTTCCTTCACAAAATAAAACGAGGGCTCACAGGTACAAAAACACAGTAAAAATGAAAATACTGTAGTTCAGTAGGTATTTGATGGATCAGATTCTGTTTTATGATGGGCTACCACACAACTCTGCAATAACTTATTGGTTAAATACTTTTGCAGGTCCTCATATTAACTCTCAACATATTTCACACATGGCTCAGAATGATGCATAATTCACAGAAAATGCATCTTCTCTGCCTTCTCCCTTCACATCCATCTTTAATCTTTGTGGAATGCACCAACTCTGACCTCTTGAAGAGCCCTCAGTGTGCGTTTAATGTCTGTTGGCTGCGCCGTCCTGCCGCGTTGGGTTATACTGCCGACGGGGGGGAGTCGCTATCAGAGGGCGTGAGAGTACAGCTCGCTGGCTGGATCACAACAACAACACTCTGGGCCACAGCTGAATGTTCAAAAAAAAAAAAAGGATCAACTATTTCCTCTTCAGCTCCGTCCCACCTCGTATCATTTCCATTTTGCAGAGAGAACCATAACGCAAAGGAAAACCTGATGCTTAGCTGCTGTCTGTTTCCTCCATCTGAATCTGAAAAGAAGCGAGACTTCGGCGCTCGTCTTGCAAACAAAACCAAGGATTTGGGTGAAAGATGAAACGGGGAAAAAAAACCTCTGACGCACGCATGGAGGAACATGTAGCACTACACAAACATTTTCCCAGATTTTGGAGGGGTTTTTTCCCCCCATCATCCTCACCTGTCTTCTTTGTTGATCTGGTCACCGAAGCCGACCGTGTCGACGACGGTCAGTTTCAGCTGAACGTTGCTCTCCTGTAGGTCGTACGTGCGCGGCCGCAGGTAAACGCCGTTCTGATAATGGCTGGCCTCTTCGTTCTCGAACATGGTGTTGAAGAGCGTGTTCATTAACGTTGACTTGCCGATGCCGGTTTCACCTGTGGAAGGTATGAAAGGAGGAGAAGAAGAATGGACCCGTGCAATCCAATCGTTCAAACGAATATTTCTGACACTCACCTACGCAGAGGATGTTAAAACAAAATCCCTGGGTGACCGATTTACTGACCAGCTGGTCGGGGAGGCTGTCGAATCCAACATGTCCACCCAGAGACAGGCTACGCTTCTCTTCATTCTGGAGGACCCAAAGAAAACATTAGAAGGCCAATCTCACACAAACACACACATGGGGAAGACATTAGTCAGCAGTAGGTAAAGCTGGTTGCTGAAGCTTTACATTCCTATGGAAATTAAGTGTGTGAATTAAACTTTACACATTCTGCAGATGGTTATTTGGTGCCTAACTTTGGGAAGAATGCATCTATAAACATTAATTTAAAATTAGCAAGCAGATTGATTTGTTATCTTAGCAGTGATGGGTCACTACAAGCTACGTAGCTAGCATTGCTGCTAAAGACACAGTAATTAATCAAGAGACCATCACAGCTACTGTACAGCCGGAGGACATGTTTCTGTTTGGTAATACTATAAATGTTTTCACTTTCCACAGCTAACTCATCATGTCTGTCTAAAGAGGAAACGGTCGATGAGGAAGGGGCTAATGGAGCCGTACAGGCAGCACCTTGAGATGGATGGGGGCCACCCGAGCTCGTCTGGCTCAGCCACAAAGGAGCGCATACTTGAAGGTTGATGTCACTAAACGCCAGCAGCCTGAGAGCAGAGCAGCGCTCTGCTAAATGTAAACCAAGCGCAGCCAAGCCGAAGGCTGCAGAGCACGGCCTTAACATGCTCCGATTCACCAGATATACTGGGATATTGCTGCTCCACAGCTCCTGCCCGAGCCTTCACATCAAATGTAGTTTTTTTATGGATACGCTGTGATATTCTCACCGCAACATTAACAATGTGTGTCACTTGATGATCCACAGTGGACCTCACAATGTCCCCATGGGTGTCTCTGCAAACACGTTTACACAGCCACTGAAGACTTGTGGCAGTTTCTGCTTCTGCACTAAGAACTCGTCAAACAACACTGACACTTCTGCTTTGGTATTTCACGTCACTGCTGGAGATGCTCTGGGAGACTGTGCGGTGCAGTAGGGTGGTAACTGACACAGTGGGTGTGGATTCCATGAGTCGTGTTTAAAGTGAGCCACCTAACATTTTCCTTTATTATTCTACACTTATCAATCATCTAAAATACCAGAGTCGCACGTGGGTCACCTACAGACTCTTGATTATTAGGCATTTCAACTTGAAGATGTTTAGTTATTAATATAAATATGAAAGATGTACTAATTCATACATTCAGCTGGAATAACTTCTTCTCAGAGAACTATCTGCCACATTTCTCAGCCGTGAAAAGCACGACCGGAATGAAAAGCTTCTGGTGAACTGTCCCAGGCTGAGGAAACGCCAACGTTCCCAGGCCACTGTATCACCAAGCCAACAGGAAATGGGGGCCCCCAGGTGGCTCGAAAATGAGCCGCAAACCACATAAGCTGATTCACAATGCTGTGCATTTGTAAGCAGGCTAATGCAAACCCCCTTTTCCTGTCAGCCAAGTGCGTTCTTCCAGATCCTTCTGGCACAACGCTTTACGGTTCAGAATGGTACGCTGCTCTTTATTCACCAGATATACACCTTCTTTATCTTTGTTTTGTTAGAATGATGACACATTGCTGACACACCTGTCAGCATATACACCCTGCAGAGGAAGCCAGCAGGATCAGGCTCTACTTTCCCTCATACCTGCAGAAATATGCCATACCTAGAGAGCTGAGATGAAAAAACAAAACAAAACAACAAAAAACACCACACCAGTTTTTCTCTCCACGCGTCATCTCTGTTCTCGACTCCTCTCCAATCCCAGATGACTTATACATGACTCCTATTTTGCGGTTGGTGTCTGCTTCAGTGAGCTTCCACCTCAGACAGACCACCTCAGCAGCAGATGCTAGCCTGTGGCTTTAAATACAACCTGATTTAAAACATATCTTTACAACAAGCTGAGGTGTGCTTTGCGCACAGAAGGTTTGTCTGATAAATCTTGTTTTTTATTAAGCATAATTTTAAAGTGGAATATTTTATACTTTACTACATTTCTGTAATTTTTCATAGTGCAAGTAACCAGCAACAGCCTTTCCTACCTGACAGGGACAGTGAAGGCATCACAGCCACACACACATATGCATATCTAGGTTTGAGTCATGTTTTAACACGACTTGGCAATCAAATCTTAATTTCCAGTCATCCCTGCGAAGCACATCCCATGCTGTTCCATTCTTGCCTCTCTGCTCAGCTGTCATGGTGAAAATATGACGGTTAAGATTTTGATCTCTTCAAACGGGGGAGATAAAAACTAGTATTTCCTCTTTTCCTCTATTCTCTCCCTTTTGTGTCACACACATATCGCTGCTCAGACGTGTCTGTGCCCAACAGGAAAGACAAATATGACTCAGGCAGAAGGAGGACACGTGAACCATTTCATGAGGCATGTACAGAATACAGCATGTTCCGCATCGGCAGTTTCACCACTTCTTAAAGTTAGAGGTCAAAAAAATAGAAAAAACGACCAGCGTTTTATCCTGAAACAAGGCTCAAAGTGCACATTTCTGAGTCCAAAATGAAAATTAAGGATTAAAAACGGTGCTTCTAATACAATTTTTGGCTGAGCCATTTTCATGACAAAAGATCCTTTTTTAACATTATTGACTAAACAGCTAAACACAATATGTGCTTGCTGCTGTGTTCACCAAACTTTCTCTGTTATTCCAGCAGAAAACCTCAGTGGTGCTTTCTGTTTCTCTCCTACAATAATGTTAGAGCATCATAATCCACAGTAATTCAGAAATTATGGAATCTATAGATAGAAATTGACTCGTCACCATCGATGCTGCAGCCTGGCTGTCATTACTCATCTGTAGCGCCGCATCTGACAAAGCTAGCCCTGAGCCCTGAGCTGTACACATTTAACATTCCAAGTGACAAACTGCAGTCAATGAAATAGAGTTGAACTCTGAAAAAATGCACTACAGGCTTTAAAGTGAGGTGCCTGTAGAGCTATGATATGTTTGTAAATGTATATATATAAAAATGCGTCTTCATCTCACCCGAAGGCTGTTTTAAACTCATTTCTTTTCACAGATTCAGGCTTGACTGAAGATACAGCGGTCTTCAAGGTCAGTAAACATTGTCCATATAGGGGCATTTTATCACATAACTGTTTGACTGAACTACATTCTATTACATAAGTAACCGATGCAGTCAATGAGTGGCACTAATAGATCAATGGTTACTTCAACTGACTGCTTTACATCGCTCTGTCCTAGAACGGTAACCCGGAGCGCCACTGGGATTGAAAGTGGGCCAACAATGTCCCCACCAACACATCCCCATCAATGGCTGCGCGTAATTAACAATGTGCCCTTTACACAAACGCTCAGTTTGTTCAATATGGTCTCACTTACTTCCTAAGTTGGGGCAGGAAATTAGCAGGACTGTGTGTCACTCTATTTGCCAGTTTCATTGACTCCTTCCTTTCTTTTTTTTTGGTCATAAATCAATTGTCTATTGATGAGAGCTTTAACAAAAAACGCAAAGTCGGCAACATCTTCCACACCTTCTTAACAGTAAAAGAGCCAGCTGTGCAAAACCAGTGTTCTGGTTTTGGATTCTTTCCATTCCTCACAACCATGTGTAGCACCATTAAGTGGTAGGAGCGGCCCAGACTGTGTTCTTAATCCCTTTATCCCTGCAACTCATCGCTTCTTACTGTCTGATTTTCCACTACAGGGATCTCTTCGAGCATCTGCCAAAAAGTTAATCACCATCTTGTGCATTTGTTTAACCCACGTAATGTTTGCTCTCCATTGCACACATGCCATGTTGAGAGAATTCCTCCGAGATGACAGGTCTAAGAGGTTGCCACTGGTGTGTTCTTCAGCCTGTATTGCTTCATAAACCTGACAGGACTCTATGAAAATAATCCACGTCAATCCAAACCAATATGAAGACAAATCTGCCATTACCAGCAGTGCTGTGACTTTCTGTAACGTTTCAGTTTCGGCAGAGATTGAAACTGATCGTTTATTTGTGTTGATAACAATACTGTAATTTAAAACTACACCTCATCCCTGTGGAACAAGTAACAAAACACAATGGGCTTTCTGGTGTTTCTTAGCAATATCCATGTGTCTGTGGGAACAATATACAAATTAAAAGAATTTTATCTGCTCATTAACCGTGATAATGCCTGGATTTATCAATAATAAGACAGACAAGCATAACGTCCACAATAAACGTGTGACCAACAAAGCACACCTAGTTTAAGACGAAAACGCCAAACTAAATTGTTTCGTCCAAACATGAATGCAATGTCCGGCTAATTCGTCTCCGGACTGGTAAGTCTCCATCGCAGAAACCACTTCCACCATCACGGCTGAGCCCCCACACCGAAGCGGGGGAGGCTTAGCTTCATATCCAGCCAGCACACGACACACTTTCACCAATCACAACCAGGCGCCTCCGCCGCTGCGTGGACACATTTTATATATTCGAAAGTGGATAAAGCAGGGAAAGCATTTGCTTACCGAAAATACGTCCACGTCCGTGGCAGCCATGGTGCGGAATGTGTGGTGTCGGTGGGCTGAGCGGACTGAGCAGAGGCGAAAGGGAGCAGCCCTCGTCTCTCCGTGCTAGCCTGCTAAACTACTGACAGAGCCAGGAAGAGACCCACGCAAGACCGACTGGGGAATGAGGCGCGTGCCTACAAACTCAAGATAGTTCCTTGCACTTTCACCGTTCATTCGCCAAGCCACTGAGTTTTAGTTATTTTTATTTTTTTCGATTGAACTTCATATAAGGTTTACGAGAATGTGTTCTGTGGATTTCGTTAAATTATACAGTACGGTTAAAAATGTCTTGAAAGCAGAGGCAGATGGACGCTCTTTTTGGTTTACGCATGCGCACTAGAATGAACATAAATGTAATAATTTTCGAGATTTTAGTTTAAACGTTTGTATACTTAAGCCATTAACAGTTGTTTAGAGATTATTTTTGGTAGACTGAGACTTTTCTAGCAGTTAAATGTGACTCTTAATGTGAACCTTAAAATATATTTAGCGAAGAAGGGCGTGAACTATCTTGAAATTCGTGTGCTTTGGGTGTGACAGACGTTCCAATATGGCCACCTCTCAGGATTTCCCAGTCAGTCCAGGAATGTCATGCTGCACTCGCTGCAAGCCAGGACAGGAGCCGCAAATACGTCCGAAGCGACAGACACAGCAGAAATATGCGTTCTATCAGGGAAGATAGGAGTTACAACGCTTGTCACCCCAGTTTACATAATTTCCCGGAGAGGTCATTAATATGTCCAAAAAAATAATAATTAGGCAATATACTGATTGACTAATAGCTACGTTATTTAAGTACTTCCTCCTGCAGCACAAAAAAAAAAAAATCCAGAAATCAACAATGGGAACAAGTAGATCACATTAATACAAAAACATGTCGTTCTAAACTTTGCTGTTTCCCCCCAAAATTGTTATTCTGATATAATATTGATATTCCTTTACACAAATTAACACCATACTTGTAATTGTAACGATGATACAGCTAATGTGGAGAAGGTCTAACACAAATTCTGATTTAAATGCAGTCTACTTGTTGTGTTGTGTGAAAGACGAATTACAATAAATAATTTAAAAGACTGTGGCGTCCCTGACTTCTGCATATATTATTCTAATTTTATCCACGTGTGCAGTTTCCCGGAAAAACGCAGGTAGGGGGGAGAGAATCCAGGTGAAGTCTTGTAACTGGGACAAAGGTGTGACTGGATAAGGAGCCGGTCGGAGCGCACCCGTCTCGGCTATGGCTTTGACGCAGGAATCCGTCCTGTTTTGGCTCATAAACGAAGGCGGCAAAGTCAAGAAATCCGAAATAGTGAGTAATTTCAAGGGCCTGGTGGACTGCCTAGATCCCGCGGAGAAACAGCGGAACAGGGAACTTTTCAAAGCCTTCGTCAACAGCGTCGCTACTGTGAGAGAAATCGACGGCGTCCGATATGTCGTCCTCAGGAAAATATACCAGCATTTACTGAGCGGTGCTGAGAGCGCGGAGAAGCCGGATGACGGTGAGTTCCAGCGGACAGGTGAGCAGCGGAGCCTACCTGAGCGGAAAGAGGCGGCGGTGAGCTGCGCTGCTGTTTCCCAGGCAGATGAAGAGTCAGGCGGTGAAGGTCGGGAAAGCCCAACGGAGCTGCTCTCTCCTGTGCAGGCGGCTCTGCGGAGGAGCACATTTTCAGGTTTTAGACCTAAAAAAATGACAAATTTTGAAATGCAAGAGCGGCAGACGTGTGGAGATCAGCAGCGGGCCGCCAACCAAAGCAAACCCTACGCCCTTCCCCTGAGATTACCGGTCAGTGCTACCAGAGTGGAGGTCAGAAAACTGGACTTGGAGCCACCTGAAAGGTCAACGCAAGACTCCCCTCAGAGCAAGAAGAGGCTGCCTTTGATGGAGCGTGGCTGCAGCTCACCGCAGCTGAGGAGGGTGGTGAAGAGCACCAGGGCACCAGAGGAACCCAGAGAGGTGAGGGCCTCCTCCTCCTCCTCCTCATCCACGGTCCCCCTGGAGGACTTGGAGCACCAGTGGCTGGTCAAGTGCGCGGCGGGTCACTGGGGGCAGGTTTACGGCCTGCTGCTAAGACACAGCCACCTGGCTGAGAAGAGGGACTTCATGTCGGGGTTCACCGCCCTGCACTGGGTGGCCAAATGTGGCAACAGCAGCATGCTGGTGAAGATTGTTGATCTGGCCAAGGAGGGGGGAGTCCAGATCGATATTAACGCCAAAACCCACGGCGGGTACACTCCTTTGCACATCGCCGCTTTGCACAACCAGGGGTACATCATGGCCATGCTGATGGGGGAGTATGGCGCTGACCCGAACATCAGGGACAACTGTGGGAAAATGCCGCACCACTACCTGCAGAAAGACGCTTCCAGGAGCGTGAGAGAGATGCTGATCAGGCCCAAAGCCCGGACGGCTCCGGAGAATGTCCAGAGCGAGAGGCAGGAGCCGGATCTCTCCAGGGGTCGGCATTCAATAAGCCGAATCTTCCAGCACCACACGGCAATCCACAAGAAGAAGCTCAAGCAGAGGCCGGGGTTCGACTCCCTCAGCGAGGAGCCCGACGAGGAACGACGAGACTGCATGTGACCGTGCTGGCCATTGCCGAGTCAACGAGCCACCGTTTCTTCTGCCTCACTTTGCAGCAGTTTCATTTTTAAAGGCAGTTAAGAAGCAAACATCTGACTTTTGCACCCTGCAAAAAGAAAACATTGGATTTGACTGAATTCCAGTGGTTTATTAGCTGAAGGGCGTCTTCCTTGCAGGAAAGTGTGGGTCTTTGCGTGCCAGAACTTATTTAAACCCAGCGGCCCGTTTGTTGAGACAGCTGTGAGTCAGCATGATCTGCAGCTGACGAGGACCGACCGTTTACACATGTGTGCGCTCGCGTGCACGGGAGCGGTAATGACCTGAGGATGAGAGAACGCAGGAGACTCGACTTTGCCATATTTCCCCTCAACAGTCACGGTTTACTCTGTGATAAACCGGGCAGAGGAGGCTCCGTGAGGGCCCGTCTTTGAGATGTCTCCTTCCTCCTCTTTGACTGCGTGATGTCAGCTCTGCCAGCAGCGTCCGTCGTCTTCACGTCAGGATGATTCTTCATCGCCGAGCCTGGGGCTTTTGTCGGGCTAATGGTGCGCTCTCCGCACGCTGCTGCTGTGAGCAGAAAGGTCACGAGGTCAAGAACGAGACCCTGAGCATGGAGATAACAGGCTGTCCTGTTGGTTTTCTCTTCTGTTGAAAGTTAAATATGACAGTAAATGTCATTGATGAAGTAAGAGACATGCGTTCTGCAGCCAAACAAAGTCCGGTTACTCGTTACTTACTTACTTTTTTATTTAATGGCAGTGGCAGTTTCTTCCACCACATAGGTTGTATTTTTATGCATTTTCTTGCATATTTAAGTAATTTACAAATCTAAGTTGTTAGTTAATATTTAGATGGAATTTCTCTGTTTAATTACCACAATTAGTATTGATATTAACGCATTTGCTGTAGTATTTATCTGCATAACACGATATGCATAAGTATGAATCTTTTTACAGAACTGATGGCTGAAATTACAGCTTTGTTTCTCATGATTACTCACATCTGTATGTTAAAGACAGCTGGAACAGAGGTGATTTACCCTAGCGTGGTTCAAAGAATGGAATCGGGATCAGCTGACCTGAGCTCTGCCCCGAGGCCGCGAACTCTGGCTTCATGCAGTAAACTTGATGATATCATGACAACAGATACTGGGAATTCACCGTATAATCTTAATCAGGACTGGGCCGAACTTGTTTAGTTTGGTCTGGTCCTATTGCATCTGTTCCAGTGTAAATCTGTCATCTCTGACTATTAAAATGTGAATTTTACTGATAATTACTACTTCTGTGATCACTTTTTTCAAAGCCTGTCATGGAATGCAGAGGAAAATAATTATTAGGTACCAGTTAGCTGCTTTTCTCAAACTTTTATCCCATGCATGTGTCAGGGCTTATGTTGGCTTAATTGAAGCAGACACACACACACAGAGTTGTACGAGGTGATTAATCACAGTATCAGAAATACAGTTGGCAAGCTGGCTATTGACATAAAGAAGGCTGAAGATGTGTTAAATTCCAGTGGGAGGAGAGTGCAAAGGTCAGTGTGAACAGTGATCACTGGAGCCACTAATCCTAGAAATCACTGAATCATCCACAGACTGTGCAAGCATGGTCATCCAGATCAATTCAAAGCTTAACTCTACGTGATTATGTCAGATTTAATGACTTTTATGTTCAAATATTCATGTAAATGTGAAAATATTATCTATTGTTTAAAGAGATACAATGGGGTTCCTATTGTGAGGAAAGCAACTTGGTCGCCCTCTTGTGGGCACCTGGAGTAATGGGCTTAGGATACCTCCAATTGTTTCTGTCCTGAACACATTTTTAAAAATCTTTTTAGATTCTTGTAAAGTAGTGTATACAATTAAACATAAATAGTTGTGGAACTTGGAGCTGCTGACTTCAAACAGCAACTCCATCTTATTTGGTTCCCCCCCTTTTTTTTTTTTTTTAAACCATCGAAAGACCATAGGCTGAGCCGTCTGCCATATTAGAGCCTGACACAAAGCGAGTAGAGCAGAGGACAGGGACAATTATCTTTCACTGGGAACACCTGTGTGCACTGGTATTTCTGGGCCCCCAGGCCAGGTGCTACCAGTTCAGCAGGTCACACCCATCAAGCCGGCATCAGAAGCATGCCTCAGGCACATAAACAGGAGCCATTTCTGTGGGTGTCTCCTTCACTTGAAAGCATTAAAAACATTATATTGTTACTCATTTATGTTTTGTTGACTTTGTCTTGTCCAGAGGCAGTGTGCCGACTGTGCCACCAGAGGGCAGAAATGTAAAACACAGAAAACGTTCTGAGAGGGAGATTCATTTATTCACAATATTAGAAACATGGAATTTGCAACTCCAAACAGGCACCATACAAATTCTCAAGAGCAAACAAGTGTGAAATACAGAAGAAAAATCTTTAGAACTGCCTCTGCCTATCCCTAGCATCAGCTGATTTTTCATGTCATGAACACCTCTCCTCCATGTGCTATAATGTAAATTGTCCTACATCTGAACAACGAAACACTTTGCTGCAAACTCCACAAACCCAGCTTTGATTGACAGGAGAAATGACAGATTTTTGAACATTCCTTCACTGCAAAAATAAAAATTGACGTTTTCCTTGACTGATCATTCACCCTTGAGCTTTGCATCAACACACGTGTTTAGCCAACTGAAAACAGGTTGAATCACAAACCTTCGTAGGAATATCCGACAGAGAGGCAAAGGGGGCAAAACCATTTATCCAAAAACACCAAAATGTCTTTCAGTGTTTCCAGTTTTGGTCACTCAGTTTAGCTGCTTGTTTTCCAGACATGTTGGTGATCTTTTTTACTTGATGATGTGTGTTAGAAACAGTCACGCCATTTTTCTGTAAGTCCAGCCAACCGATAAAATTTCCTGAGGGACGATTTGACAGAGTTTTGTTGGAAACATGGAGCAAACATGGAGAAGCTGAATTCATGATTTCAAGTACGAGTGCAGGCTGCACAGATTCTGATGTTTACAGCAACTTGCCAATTCCTCTGGCTGATTCCATAAAAACAAACACACTTGATAGACCCAGGCTCTTTTTTTTTGTTTTGTTTTTTTTTAAAACACCAGGATTCTTTTCTAAAAATTAGACTGATTCATTTTAAAGAGGCTACCAAGAAGAGCTATGAGAAGTTAAATAAATCTAAAGGCTACACCTCTGAGTGTCTACACTGGAGGTAGAGGATAGAAAATGAGTTACAGACACCTGAAGTAAAGATTATGGTCTGTCCTTTAACAAAAAAATGGTTTTCAAGTATTACTCTAAAACAAACTTGGAGAAAACACCCACTTAGTTACAGGATAATCAGATTTACAGAGGTTGAGATCCTCCGTACGAGAACAGCATGAAATCATCAAGACATAATGACACCAGTTTGAAATGAGCGGGAAAAGTACACTTAATGTTAGCGAGTGTTCTCATGTACCTTAGTTTAGACGTTCCCGTTTAAACTTGACGAGAGAACAAAAACATGCTTTAACTGGATGGATTAAGGCTTTCGCTTGAGACTAAACTGAAGACAAATTCAATCTGAAGAAATGTGCATTTACGTTTAATTACAAAGTGCTTTTTTTCACCCTTTTTGGTTTTTAGTGCCTTAATTGGAAACATATTTAAAAATAACATAAAAAAAAACCCCACTAACATCTCCCACATCTATTGTACATGTTGCTGGGCGACAGTCTTCTCTTCTCACTGGTAAAAACACAATCTTAAAGCTTTAAAACAGGTTGATCTGGTGATGGAGGGCTGTAGTGGAGAACAGTGGCAACTGCTCTGAAACCTGCAGATCTACTGCAAACCAGTTCACAGCAACATTAAAACAAAGGCACAAAAATGCAGTTCAGTGTCATGGAAACGGACTGCACGTATGACAGGAAGCCTTATCGGTCTTTGCTGTCCTCGTGGGGACACAGCACTGTTGTGACAGCGTGTGAAGTGTGGAAAGTACCGGCTGGATGATTTATAATCCATGATTTCTCTGTGTGTGTGTGTGTGTGTGTGTGTGTGTGTGTGCGGGACACCGGGCCTGGACCGTACAGCCAGCCCTCCACTTGGTGTGCAGGTCCCCTCACAGATTCAGGCTGCTGCTCAGGGCCTCCAGCTGCTCCTCTCCCAGCCTCTGCTTCTCCTCCAGGTCCTTCTGCCGGATGAGCAGAGAGGCCTTGGTCTGCACGAAGCGCCGGTAGTCCTGCAGCTGCTCGGCCGACAGCTGGCGGGACAGGAAGGTGGAGACCATGTTCTCTCTCCGGTCCAGGTTGTCCTTCAGATCTTTGGCATCCTCTCTCTGTTTGCACAGCAGACGGTGGCGACTGTCCAGAGATTGCTGATGGGAAAGAGAGCAAGAGAGAGAGAGAGAGAGAGAGAGAGACTCAATTATTAATCAGTCATTATAAAATTCTCTAATCCCTGATCCTGACACCCTTGAAAAATGAGTGCTGAAATATTCAGAATTCATATTTATGAATTCAACAGCCTGTCAAAGTTGTACGACCACTTTCCAACAAGGTGCACTCTTTCGTTGTGTCAACAGAGGGCAGGGTAGAGGCAAAAGCCATAGAAACCGGGCCGGAGTTTCGGTGAGGCAGTGTAAATAGCAGCATTGCTGATAAGAGCAAAACAAATGAGCCTCGAGCGAACCCACAGAAGGCTGCACGTTCAGCTGTATTACTGCGCACGTTCAGCCAAATGAGGACCGTTTCTGGATGTTAATCTAGGAGGGAAATGCACACAAACGCAACAGGATAGTCAGAGGCTTAAGTCTGTCAAGCTGCAAATATTTTAATCCAGCGTGATGATGGTCCACAGATGAGTTGAAAACGGGCAATCCCAGTTTTCTTTATTCCACTTGGTGAGAAACCTGGACTTAATGAAATTCATCCTCCAGCCTGCGGCTTCCAGTAGCGTGTTTGATCTTCTCAAGTAAACAGATCCAGTGTATTCCTGAGGGCATGGGAGCAGCCACACACATCTTTAGCCTCTGAAAGTCTTGGAAGTCAGGAAGAGCAGTAATAAAAGTGACAGTAGGAAGGACGTGTGTCGGTTGCAGTGCATGTGTTAAAACAACTGCAGACGGGAATGCAAACAGCACCAGAACAGCAGCACCAGTTGGTTTTTATCATGGCTTATTTACAGATGTGACCTTTAGAATCCAAAAGTCATCCTGGAGATAATGCTAATGTGGTTACGTCCCACAATCCTCCTGATTCCTCACCTTTTCCTCAGCATCTGTGTGTTGGTCCACGGTGCTCAAGGCGTTCTGGACCCTGGCCAGTCTGGCTGAGAGGCACAGCAGCAGGTTCACCACCCTCTCCAGGTCTCCTATGAACAGGCTGTACCTCTCCAGTTCAACGGGAAGGCAGTGCTCCTGGACCAGCAGCTCCAGGGCCGCCCCGTGGGCCGCGTTGAGGTCAATCTCAGCCTGGAGGGGGCCGCGCATCTTTTCCAGCGAGCGCAGATGCTCCTCAAGATGAGACGCTAAAAGACGCTGTGGATTCAAGCACAGCAGGCAGCATGTCACATTTAAAAAAAGTGGTTTCTGTTTTTTATTTTTTTTAATTCTGTGCAGAAAAACATAATTATTGAGGAGAGCAGGAGGGAGAGATGATGTGCTGAGCTAAACTGTGAGGCACCTGTGAGACAGATAAGACGCAGACAGTACGTCATGTGATAAGAGACATAACCTACTTCAAAAAAAAACACTTAAAGCCATAAAGTACTGAGATGGAAACAACCTAAATCACCTGTTGCTGTTCCAAAAAAGAAATGCTTTTTTTTTTTTTTGTCCCGCCAGCACGTCTGCATTTAACCAAGCTATTAGACTATTTTAAAGACGCTGCCTTGTCAGTAGCGATGTGACGCACATTTAGCTACGGACGGGCCTCACAGGTGAACGGTTACCTTCTTCTCAGTGATGTCAGCTTTGTTCTGCAGGGTCGGACACTCAGGCGCAGGTTTGTCAGGGGCAGGTGGAAGAGGAGCCTTTTCAGCTACTCTAGCATTTTCAGCACTGGGAATAAATAAAAAAAAAAAAAAAATCTTGTCAAACTAGTTCACTCGTTAAGGAGGTCGTGGAGCAGCGGAGCATTTCGGCTTGTTTGTTTCACCCGTCGACCTTTGGGGGAATCTAAACAAGTTGCTACTGTTATTTACATGTTTTAAACACGTGAGCTTAACGCTTCAGATTCTTTAGGAGTTATAGCCGAAACATGAGTCAAAGAAGGAAACAGCACCATTAGGGGTTGTATCTGTAGACATACAGAACTTGGTTTCTATCAAGCTTCTCTTACAGCAGAACCACTGCTGCACTCCAGGACATTAAAATCTACCTGTCTGTAGCTCCTTGCAGCTCTTGCTTCTTCTTGTAGTGCACCTCCATCAGCAGCGTGTCCTCTGACAGCAGCTGCTCCATCAGCATCAGCGCCGTCTTACGATTGGCCAGCGGGTACATCGCCCTGGACAGCGACGGCTCAGCTGCGACCACAGCTTCCACGAGCTCCTCCCACTGCAGTCTATCCATGGGCTTCTGTGCAGCGTTCGTCTCTCCCTCTGGGGTCCCCCTCTCCTCCGTCTCCTGCTGTTCTTTCGACTCCTCGCCTCCGCTTCCTGTGTGTTTCTCGTCTTCCGCCTGCTCGCTGGCGTCCCTGTCAGAGACGGAGGCCTTGGGCGAAGCGGAGGCTTTCCTCGCGTGTGCTCCGGGTGTCACAGGGGTGGTCTCATCGTGGAAAACGCTGTCCGTCTTCTGCGTGGACTCTTCTGGAGGGAGATTCCACAGCGAAGGATCTGTGGTGACTCCGCAGCTCAGCAGAACTTCGTGGTCTGGACCGTCACTGGGATCGTCCACTGACTCTTCTCTCTCTGATCCGGCCACTGAAGCAGACATTTGGGCTCTAAGGGAGATTAGATAAAGAAAGGTTAACAGTCACACGTGTATAACCCAACTGTTGCAGAAGTTGCAGACATAATCGCAAAAAGGAAAGAAATGCTGCTCTGGTGAAGAGTGTTATTTACCTTCTTATACACCTGCTTTCACAAGGTGCTTTTGTCTGGGTGGGGGACGGTGGGATGGATCTGATCCCACACTCACTGGTCTCTAAAACTCTTGGGGAAGGAGGGTTAGACAAAGTCTCACTCGGTGGCCGACTGGACGTGAAAGCATCTGAAGCAGGGCCGCGAGATCCAGGGAGAAGACTGATCCTACAAGACGAGGGCGAGGTCGGGGACGTAGACCTGCTGGAGTCCCTGGTTGCGACAGAGGGATCCTCCGCTGGTTCTGGGTTTTGTTTTAACGGAGACTTCCTCTGGGTTTGGTTTGGTGTTTGACCCTGAGTGATCGGAACGCTCTCTGCTTCTTCTGCTGCCTGCTGTGGGACGTGTTCCGCTCCTCCGTCTCTCTCTTGTCCCTGGGCTTGTCGGGCTTCGGCAAAGACAGACACTTTCCTCTTTTCTCTGTTGAATCCAGCCGGCCCATTCAAAGACCTGAGTTGGTCCAGCTGTTCGGAACTTTTACTGATAGCTGGCAGTCTTGTGATATTTGAAGTCCCGAGCTCTTCCATGGACTTCCCCCTCTGTGCAACCACACGGGCACGCCGCTGACCCTCGGCCACCGCCTGTTTCAAAGAATCTTCTGTGGAATTCTTCTGGAGACTGACACAAACAAGCGGGATGAAAATAGGTAGCAATTCCTTCTGGACAAACGTTTGTAGAAGGTTTAAAAGCGAATAAAATTGAAAAACTGATCCAAGACCAGCTGCTCATTCTTTTGTATTAATTACCCTGCACTTTTGAGAAATAGGCTATTTGAAAACGGGTCAGAAAAATGACTCTTGTGCATTCCCTGGATGCGTATTTGAAAAGGCATGCTGGATTTCTGGAGCACGTGAATGCCATAGTGCACACGTCAGTGACCTAAAACTCTCCGGGCCTAAAACCAATAGCAAAGTTCGTGTTTGCGGAGCTGGTACGTACCTGGTGGGTTCCACAAGATTAACTGGTCGCGAATCTTCCTCACCGTCACAATCCTGCAGAACCTGCAAAAACATCCAAAGACACTAGGAACTTTGAATCCACTACAACCTTCTCTGTGACTGAACAATTTGTAAAATCAGATGTATTTGTATTATGGTAAACCAACCTACCTCTAATGTGTGTGGCGTGGAAGCAGACCTGTTCCTTAAGAAACTTGATGGTTCTGTCTGGTCCAACAGACTCTCCACTGAGGCAGACTTGCCCTGAGACGGGCCTTTGCTCCATCTGGGCTGATTGGCTTGGAGAGCATACTGGCCAGAACAAGACTGAGCTGAGAAGAACTGGGCATACCTATTTAGAGAAATCAGAATATCAAATCATTGTTGCTTCACATTAAAGAGACGCTTCACTTGTTTGGGCTGTTTGCCCTTATGTTTGGCGGTACCTGACTGAAGTTGTGGGTGAATCCAGGACGCGGCCTGCAGAGTGTGGCCTGTGGAGCTTTTTCTTGGAGCTTTTACCATCTTGGTTTCCAGACGGAGGCTTGGGACCCCAGTCAAATGGTTTTTCCCCGAGGGAATGTCTGTGCCTCGAGGAGGGTGGGACCAGAAGGCCCGGCTGCTGTGGTTCCGGAACTTTGTGGCCAGTCTTACGCTCCATGTATTCCACCAAGGCTTTATGCCGCAGATGCTTTAGGTTGGGCTTTGACGCAGTTGGGACTGAAAAGTCTTGGCCTTTTGTCTCGAACATCTTCCGTCGCGTTGCAACGAGTCCGGGCTCTCCCTGCTGCACGCAGTTTTGCTCCTCATCCTCAACTGCAAACACATTTTCACTTTCATTTCCAAATGAACGACAAGAAGAATGGAAGGGGGCGCTAGCGAGTTGGTTGAGCTTCTCGGGTTCGGAGTAGCACATCTTCTTCTGTTCTGGGGTTAATCTCTTCTTGCCTCTCATGCGTATCACCTGGGGCTGGGCCACATTAACCGGGCAGCAGCTGACCTCTTCAGGCTCTTTTTCCATCTCCCGACCTTCCATCACATCTTCTTTAACGCTTCCTGTCTCTGTCTCCTCGGAGCTCAGAGAGGGGGTGAGTGTTTCTGTGGAGGTCTGAGAGTCCTGCGATGAAGAGAAGGTGTGAATCACAGGTGGCTTCATCTCGGGCTTCTGTCTGATACGGTGTGGCCAAGAGAGCTGCAAGTCCCTCCTTTTGAATGACGTCGCTCTCAGGACTTTAGACTGGGCGTCCTTCAGCTTCTCTTTGTAGTACTTTTTAAACGAGTCATCCAGAGTGTTGCAGGCCGACAGATCTCCACTGCTATTCTCGTCTGTGTCGGTTTTTGGAGGTCTCTCGTTGTCCGCTGCTGATATGTCACACGTGGACTCATTTTGATTCAGTTCCTTGCCCTTAATACTGAAATTGGGTTCCTTTCTGGGCTGTAAGGCAGCTCTGCTGGCTCCAGTCAGATGGTAAAGAAGCGGGGTTGTTTCTTTGTTTATCCTTTCACTGCCTATGTCCCCCAGGGGCTGCCTCGCCCCTTTCTTAGCCTGTTCCACCTTCTTGTGTTCGTAAGTCTGTTCAAGAGTTATGTGAAAGGCAGGCCCTGCTGTTTGTGAGGCTGGCTGTGGTGGGTAGGTTCTGTCAGGTCCGCAGTAAAATATCGGGTTGCTGGAAGTGTGACGGCCAATTTCTCGATTCTCCCTATTAATTTCTTCGAAAGTGTCCAAGCTGTGGGTGGACTGGATCGAGTTTGAGGATAATCTGCGGTTCTCCTGATCCTGCTTCCAGGATGACAAGTCCTGATCCTGGGATACAGAAGTGCCAACCCCGTCTTGAATCGTGCCGCTGGAGGAGCGAGAGCTCTGCTGGAGAGGCCTAAACAGATTTTCAACCGTGCTGTGGCACCTCTCTTTCTCTCTGAGCTGGTACGTCTCGGGGACAGGTGAACTCTTGCTTCCAGCGTCGGACCCACACACTGAGGCCGACTGCGTTCTACACACTCCCGTCACGAAATAGAACTGACCCTTGTGCTGGATGCTGCTGTTAATGACGCCAGCTTTCCAGGGGCTGGACGCCCGGGGTGTTTCTGAACCAAGCCACTCATTAGCCGAGTATGCTCTTTTGCGCTGACTCTCAGACTGGTTAGCGCCACCATTATACTTGCTGTGATTGCCCCCTTTGCTTGCACCGCTACCTGATGGTTTACTGTGTTCCTGTGGCTGGCTTACGCTTTCAGATGGTGTTTGCCTTGAGGTGTTTGTTGAATTTCGCTGCTCAGAGACAGCTTTGTTATCCGTGATGAAAAGATATTCCGGGTTTGATGTGATTCTCGTGTGGTAGTTTGATTGCTTCTGTACTTGTGGTAACTGCTGTTGAGAGCCTCTCCAAACTGAGTACACCAGCTCCGAATGTGGGCTCAAATTGCCTGTATCTGACATAACTCTTACAGGTCTGGGAGTATTTAGGCCATAGGCTTGTGACTGGAGCTGACTGTGTGATCTAGGCCGGTTTTGAGGCTGCTGGGGATGAAACTCTGCGCTATGACGGTGAGCCCTGGTGTTTTCCAGGTTTTTTGTAGCTATGAAACTATCCATGCGTGCCGGGATGGGAGGAGGGCGGAGAATGTTAGGACAAGTGCTTTGGGCTTGAGGAACCTCTTGTTTAGAAACTGTATTGTTGTTGGTGTGGATGGGCCCATCAGAGTTGTTGTTAGCGTGGTTAGCTTTAATGTTGCTATTGTTGCGGTACTGCTGTGAGATGGCTTCCACAGAGCGATACAGCTGGTCCATGGCTTTCGTGTCAGTCTGCGGCGCCTGAGCTGGGTGGTAAATGGACTTTACATACTTGAGATCAGCATAATGACCGAAAGAACTCGACTGCAGGTCATCCGGAAGGAAAGGAGAAGGGTAGTCTTGGGCAGTGGACCCACCAGAGAAGGAACTGTAGGCGGAGTCTCCTTTGCCGTGCTGGTGATGGGCGAACTGGTCGGCGATGCTGCTGCTGGACTTGGCTGGTGAGAGCCGGCTGACAGGCAGGCTCAGAGGATGCAGGTCCAGGTTGCTCATTCTTTCAAAGTGAAAGCTGTAGGAATCCATGAAGGACTAGGACGGGAAGGAAAGGGGCTTCAAAAGTGTCATATGGGTGTGTGTGCAGATGCATGTGGCGTCCTTGTGACTGAAACAGGAAATTCACACCAGCTTGTCCAGAATGATGGTTCCTAATTAGGTCATTTTCCTGCTTCCTTCTTGGAGTTGGCCAGGCCTCTTGAAAGTTGCTCAGCTGCTCCTGAGGGAGAAAGCATAAACACGGCAGAGCTTATCAGTCTGAAATCTTCCTGGAGTCATGCGTCCGTGAGGGAAACTGTACGGCAGCCAGGGTCGCAGACGCATATTTCATTTTCACGTGGTGTTTTCTGAGCAAACATCACACTGCATAGTTGTTTTGACAGCCTCAAAATGGCACGGCGCTTCAACACAAACACTTTTGAGTCAGACAGCCAAATTGGCAGGTTTGTTAAATGAATGATGCGCATAGCTCATGCCACCAGGAAAAAAAGCAAACCTCTCCTACGCTTCGTAAAGAAAGACCATTATTCCTCACAAAGACTTTGCTGTTAAAAGTGCATTTAAAAACAAGTCACCAGAGAAAATATCTGCCTGCATTTCTAGGTCAAATTCTTCTCTTCAGAAATCTTAATCTTATAAGCTGCATATACAAATATACACAGCTGAGGCAAACAGCGTGAAGGTAAAGGCACATTTCGGTGATGAGGGTAAATATGTGGAAGCAGGATTTGTACTTATCCGTCTAAAGCCCAGAGACATCTTGTATGAGAAAAGAACTAAATAATCTCTGGCAGACACTGGGACCAGTTAATTGAAAAAAAAAAAAAAATCACCCAATCCTTTCATCTCAAACTAAATTATTATCTTGATTAAAACACAGATTACAGTAATTCAAGGTAGATTACCGTGAACAGCTGTGATGTTCCCTGCAAAGTGCAACTGAGCAAGTTTGATGTCTCCTGACTACAGTTTACTGGTTTTGTAGGTCATTGCATTTAATCACCCGCTAAAGGATTCCGTCTGCCTTTTTGCATCGATGAGTCCACTAATTAAAGGCCCTGAGGTTGGAGGTGCACATTGCAGCACGCACGGGGGAAAAAATGCCAAGAATTCCATATTGAAGTCCAGAAATCCTTGAGGATTAGGCATGTGACAGAAGTATGATGTCCTGTAATGCAGCACTGTGTCCCATAATGATGTGCCTGCATTTGTGCTGGCTCAAAACTCAATGTTGCCTATAAAACAAAGAGAAACCAGCCAGTCAATCACTCATACGAAGCAGCAACTTTTCATTAGGCTGTGATGAAAAATCTGCACCAAAGATGATGGTAGGTGGTCATTTTGCATAAACACAAAGCCAACCTCCCAAGAGCCTTTCAAACTACAGCGCTGAGGAGGATTCTATGTGTTTATAAAGGGCCTTCTGATCTGTGTGTGGTTTCCAGCGCTGCTCTTCCCTCTGCGAACAGACTGAGGCTCCCAAACAGGGGAGCGCTCAAGTGGAAGTGATGAAGGGGACAGTGACAAAATGTGCAGAGAGGAGGGAGGGAGAGGCAGAGAGCGACCGGCCCAGACAAATGCCCTCACACGCAAACCACAACAAGAGAAGCGACAAGAAATGAACAATGGCAGCAGGAAAGTGGAGCACAACGTGGATCGATAGCTGCAAGTTCCTGGGAAGCATTCAAGGAATCAGCAAGTTTGCTTCGAATTCAGGCTTATGAGGTAACTGAAGCAGAGTTAGCAAAGCAAAAGCAGATAAACTCACCCAAACTTTCCATTCAAGTTTTTGGATATCTTTATTTCCATCAGAGCAGAAACGACCTTCAAGTTTTTGTTGTTTCAATAAGTAACGGCTGAATGAGCTCCATCCTTTGTCAACATTAGAACATTGCCCTTCCTCTAAAGCCAAACCGGACCAAGTAACCAAGAGAGCCAGATATTAGAGGGAAGACTTCAATCCAGTCCTTTCTCCCCCCACCAAGACCTGCGTCTGCCTAGTGGGAGCCAATGATTGGCCGGCCGATGACGTCCGGCTCTCAGATGCACAATGAGAGCAGCAGAGGGAATATTTCACTGCTGCACGCTGCAGCTACTGCTAAACAACGAGGGAGAGGGAGGGAGAGAGAGAGAGAGAAAAGAGGCCTCGCATTCCTGGCTGGCTTCAAAGCCCAAGCAGAGCCTGGGCGCCATTCATTCTCAAGGCCCTGAGCCCTGCACATGGAGACTAGCCAAGGCAGGAGGGAGGACAGAGGAGGTGGGGAGGCAGCAGCGGTGGGGCATGTTGGTGAACGGATGACCTCCCAGCTCCCCCCACATCACCCTCATTTTACCCTCTCCCATCTCATTTATAACATCTCAGTCTGACCATTGTCTTTCCCACCTTAATAAAAGCAAGTATGTTACTGGTAACTGCAAACAGTGACTTGTTAATATTACTTCCACTTAAAAGCCTTAACATGTACTGATCTGTTGCTCACAGGGATCAGAGGCGCTCTCAGTGACAAGGGTAGTTTTGAAACCTGCTGTAGTGTAGAAAAAAGGCCATAGACGCTTCTCTATTGTTTTCTATTGTAGCTAAAAGCGCCAGTGCAAACGAAAGCAGTGAATGAGTGAGCAAATATGGGGTAAGGACTGATAAATATGGAGGCCTACGTCAACACTGCACACCCAGAAATCTTTCAACAAGCAATCTAGCACTAAGTCTTCTACAGGACAAGGAAGGCATCGTTCCCATCGTCCTCGCTCAAACAGAACCGGTGAGGAAAAAGGTGGAAGTGACGACAGCAGGAAAGAGAAAGTCCTGTTGCCATGCAGCGTCATCAGCAGAAAGATCACGCGTGTCCGTGTGTGCAGCACGGAACAGAATGTATCTGCGCGTTCCTGCAGAGATCACATCAGCGTTTAAAACCAACGACTCCCTGGAACAGCCAGTCAGCCGCAGTCATACGCTTCATAAGCAGCACATTCCTGACCTCTGACCCCGATACTCGACAATATGCAGCAAATTTAATGCCGACTACATCTATTTCAGCAGGACCTGACTGACGCATGACAGCAGGCGCAACTATAAACGCAACAAAGTGAATTTCATCCTTACACAACGGTGCAAAAATGAGTCAATTTAAATCTATGAAAGTCACGCTCCACTAATTAAAGATATAACCGTTAACCACGTCGTATCCTTTACAGGGCAAACATTAACCAGCAGCATTTTCCCTCGAAAAAGATGAACGCATGCCTCTGCAAATGATAAACTTTTATTACTTTTTCCCCAGGCTTTTGAGGAGATTTTGTAATAAGGACCCCCTGCAGGGTGCAATCTGATCTATGGAGAGTTTGACTGGATATTGCTGGAATTCCTCCTCACTAATATAAAACAAACCTGCAGCCTGCAGACTTTGGTCGTATCCGTGTTCAGATGCACTTCAGCATTATAATCACAAATGTTTTTCAGACCATCTGACCTGGGTCAAAGTCACGTCAGACATAAAAGGATTTTACGATACTTAAGTAACTCGATCAAATAAATGTTACCACAGCGCCGCCTGAGATGCCCTTCAACACAAGAAGTTAAATATTACGCAACAGCAATTCAACTTGAGCCACCTAGAACGGAAGAATAACAAAAAATGACCCACTTCCTGTTTAAAAGTCTCAGTCAGCCCACATCCATCATGGAAAAGCCTTATCCTTAAACAAAGTGTATTGTCTTCGGGTGTCCTGTAGCTCAGGCTTTGTCTCTCAACAGCTCATAAAGTCACACAAGGGAAGTTAATAAGGACATCAGTCATCCAAATACAAGAAAAAGTTTAGAATTTTACACAGTAACTTCCCATTGTTGTCATCACCGTTTCAGTTAGTCCCTAGTCAAGAAAAATTGTTTCAGTGAGCAACAGATGACATCACTACACGACTTGTTTGGTCTGGAAGAGTCCAAAATTTAAAAAAAGAAATATATATATTTGAACAGATGTGTGTCTTAGGCCCTGAATACTCATTTCAATAGAATTAAACTTATAATTTTTTTAAGATCTTTACAAATCTGCTTTCACTTTGGCATTCCGGGGTTATAAGCGTAGACTGATCAGAGAATAATGGATGTTTTTTTAAACAATAGTAAAAGGTTTTGGAAACTCTGACTGCACATTTCTATTTTTATGATGTAGATTTAACCACAGATGTCATGCCTGATATGTGGGGATCAAAATGATGACCGTACGGACCAGGAAAGCATGCACATAAAGCGAGTTAACAATTAACCAGATGCTGGGGAGAATTCAGGTAGATCATCCTCGGCCCGGAGACGTCAACCTGGCTGCCCGGACCGTCTCTGTCCTGTTGCATAACGAGCTGCGGTTTGACCATCTGACCACTTAGCAGAGGCAGGCGTGGCCTCATCAGTAACACCAGTTTCAGCACCCACTTCAAAGCAAACTTATTGGTCGGGGAATGCAAAAATTCTTCATTGCAGGGATGGGGAATTTTTTGGTGGGATTAAGTGTCATATCGTGCCTCCCTTGAACTATGAGCACTGCAGATCTTAACTTTGGATCAAGCAGTGGTCACATGAAAGACCGCAATGTTTTAAAAAAAAAAAATGGTCAGGGTTAGAACAAAGAATGGGTTGTAGGAAGCACATTCTTCCCCGGAATGTATCTGCAGTTCATTAATGTTGGTAAATCCAGAGCAAAAGCTGTTCGTGGACTTATCGCACCTTAAAAACAAATTACCGCGTGGGGCTCAACATCTACACAGAGCTGTTTGACGGTGATAAGGACCATAACAGGAGCAGGCACATGAGGTGCAACAAAGACCAACATCCTTGCTGACCATCCCAAATGGCCTCAGTCACCTGATCAGTTCCATAAAACAGCTTTGGAATGTGACGGCAGGTCAGATGACGGCTGAAAATTGTGCTGAAATTGCAGAATAACTGCACCCAGCTGTATGCTGGATAAAGGCAGCTTTGAAAGCAAAAGTATGTCCAATCCAGTGGATTTAAGATACTCAAATTATTTAATGTAATTTAAAAAAATGTATTAGTTTCAATGGAGATTTTTAATGCATCTATGCTTCTACTTAGTAGCTACTTTGGGGACCTGTTGTGTCCACTTTTGTCAAGCGGAGCATGTTTTATTCATATATTGGTCCTAATGTGCATTCTAATGTAGTCGGTGACGTCAGACGAAGGCTTGTGTGCAGGATGTGTGGAGCTGTTATGGTCACGGGGGCAGGACAATGGCCCTGTGTAATCCAAGAGATGGAGAAGGGGAAAGAGAAACCCTCACAAGGTGAGAGAAGCCATCTTACTGTCCAGCAGCTAATACGGCGTGATGAAGGCGAACAGACGTGCTGAAAATCTCTCCTTTTATATGCGACACGACGCCTTAAGCAGCATGAAAGGGACTGGCCACATACACGACACGCTGCCATGCAGAGGACGACAAGAGGGAAACGTTTGCTCGGTGTTGCGCCACAGATTTGAATTGCAAAAGGCGGCGGCAGGCGGAAGCAGGCGCTGTGTGCGGGCACACAGTTAGCATTCACTCCCCCGCGCTGACCCCACACAGCTGCCACTGGAGCCAGGGACAGATCTGAGATGCATACTTGAATAAGTGATAGAAGAGGAGCGAGATAGCACTTCCTAAACTCCAACTATGCTGTGATGTAATTGTTCGCCATATAGCTCTCCAAAATTTAAATTCAAGTTATTACCGGTATTCTGTGGAGGAATTTCCTTCTTAGAGGAACACAGATCTGATTTAGTGCAAAGATTAAAGCTTGAGAGGAAAGAAGTGCAAAGGTCTCAGTTTTTAATATGCTCCGCTACGGCTTTTCCTTTGCGACACAGTGCTGGAAAAATAACAATGATAAATGAAAAAAATCATCACTTTTCCTGGCACAGCCTATAATACAGAATTAATGAGCTGCAGATTTAATTTAGCTCATTTTCTGAGGCATTTGGCACTTTTAGAAAACAGATGACTCAGAAAAATGGCCCACAAATTTTGCCTGAACGGGCTGATAAGTCTTTAAAACTGAATAATCCCGGTAAGCGCTTTTCCCCTGAGAAGTTTACTTTAGCTATATAACAAAAATGTAACAGTGAAAAAGAAAATGATTATTGTATTCAGAGCGCAGCAATCCTTTGTTAGGGTGTCACACTTTTGCTATGTGATTTTGCAGCCATTTTTCTATATTTAACAAGGGCATTATTTCAGTTTGATATGCCGATCGAGTCCCACCTACACCTCGGGGAACAGAATGTACCCCTCTGGAGGCCCTCTAACTTTTAATTGCCATCCTTTTGAAACATATACAGTCACTTAATAGTCCCGATCATTGCTTTCAGGAGTCAAGTGATTCCTAATCTCTATTGTGTTCGCTGCCACCGTGGTTAATTTAGGGAATCGATCATAATGGGCTTCGTTTTGCTCCCGACAGCGACGGGAAACGAGGGGAACCGCTCAAGGAGGTGTGTGGGGGCAGGAGGAGGAAGGTGACGGGGGCTGTAAAATAAATCACGCAGAGATTAAACTTCACCAGAAGACTGTGCAACCCATTCTGGACTTTGAGACCTCAGAGAAAATAATGTGGCAGTCACATGTGGCGCTGCGATTGATTAGTTATAGGCAGCGCAGGACAATCGGGGCGGATCTGAGATCTTCTTTAAGATTACAGCACGACCAATTTAGCCCTGAAGTATCAACCATGGCTGAAGACTCGTTTTAAAGCGTTGATGTTTTAGTGTCTGATTCCAGCTGGAAAAGTAAAAAAAACAGTCTTTTTTTTTTTTTTTTTCCTTTCTGTAATCCAGGCTGGCTCAGATCTCCGTGATAGACCTTCATCCACGCGGGGGCTATAAAACCTGGGAAGACTATTCAGCAGACCTATTAAAATGTTATATTAGTCTGACACACCAGTCTGACTGGTCCACACTGCAAAAAGTTCAATGAAAATGCACAGACAAATTTTACAAACACATTATTTGAACGTTTTAAACGAGGAAGGTGCATTGGTTACGTCAGCCATGTGAGTTTTCACACCGTTTCCACGTCATCGCATGCCAGAAAGGGTCCATACAGTGGTGTAGGTGTGGTTGAGAAAAGGTAGATACACAACACCACAAACCCTTTCCAGCTCACCCTCAGGGGCTTCAACATCAGCCGGCGATAACCTCTGTCTGCTGTTTGTCTCACTTTGCTCCACAGGACCTGATAACTTTCTGCAACAAAAAAAAAAAAAAAATTACTGCCAACTAGGCTGGAAATTATAAAGCAAAGCCCCTGGCTTCTGAAGCGTCAGCAGAAAAGGACTTGGGAAGCCTATGAGTGAGCTACAGGCCACAAATGCAGAGGAACAGCATGTTTCCTGTCTCAAATATCAGTGGGGCAAGCACCTTAGATCCCACAGATTCCAGGCAGGTGCTGGAAAAATTATGGGAAAGGAACATTCATGGAGGAAGTTGTTAAAGTTGAAATAGCTTCAACTTTAATTTCTCCTTTGAGGCTGATAAAGGAGAGTAAACAAGCTCTGAACTCATGTTAGAAACAGACAAACTTTTGTTAAACAACAACAGTTGTCTTCAGCAGACAGTTGTTTGTACTTACCCAGCAGACTTCCAGGTAACTGAAATGTGGTCTTTACTCTGGTTATTGTTGCAGTAACTCTGGTGCAATGACAGGTTCTCTGCCAGTTGCTAACTAGCAATCGGCACATTTTCATTCTGACTTGTGTTTCAGGTTGAGCAATGCAGGATTTCAGAGGGATAATCACGCACCAGTTCCTCTTTCAGAACTTGTTCCCGACCTCTGACCCCTTGTTCCAACTCCATTCTCTGATTCCAGGACTCCTCCTCTTCCTCAAATCTTCACCTCTTCCTCCTTAATTTCTTTAGTAGCCATTTCCTCCTCCTGCTGCTTCTTGTGTCATCAGCTCAACCTCCCAGTGTTTCCTGAACCAGTTCATGTTTTTCCTCCAGCTCTGGGGCCTTGCGTTCCTGTACCTTTAGCTCCTTTTTTGGCTTTTTACTAGTTTATTAGTTTTACAGTTTCAGACCTGTTCATCAGGTATTACTGTGAGATAATTTATATAGTGAAACCACTATTAATTTCAAAATGTGTTATTCTGTTAACACAAACTGGAGCGTCGGGATGTCAGTTAAAAGCTGAATATTCCATTTACAGTACAATGACTAATGGTGTCAGTATAAAAACAATCATTTTTTTTAATATTGTTTAGTCATGCTATAATTGGGTTGTAAACATGAAGCACTAGATTGAAAAAGACCTAGGATTAAAAATAAGTTTAGGGTTACATTAGGCACTAATAAACGTTAACAAAAACGTCTGTTACAATAAAGAAACTGACAAGGTAAACCAGTCCGTCCTGTTTACGCTCTTTTCACATATCAGCAGTTTCCATTTACAACTGATGCTACTTCCATTCTTCCATGTCATTATTAATTATGTATTTGTTTGTTTATTTATTGATTAACCCTGGAGGGTAGTCACAATGTGAATATATATCTCCCTCATTAAGCCTCTTTCTTAAAGAGGCTCACACTGTTCTGATCATCTTATCAGTGTTTAAACAGACTTTCCTGATTACAGTAGTGCTCCAGTGACGTCACTTCAGCTTTTGTGAACACCCGAATGATATGATCATCTTATCAATCAAGGACAATCGATCATCAAAAACGAGCACGACCATGCAAAGGCTAAAATGATTTTCTAATAGACGTTATCAGCGTTTTTCTATTTACACTCCTTTTGTTTATCTTCGGTATCTCTGCAACACTGTTGAACCCACAATAAAGAGGCACCAGATGGACATTCAGATATTTAGTTTAAGGCGGTAGCTCCATATTTTGAATTCTGTTTAGGCAATTAAATGACCCACACCTATCACTGTTATTGCTAATGGTACAATTAAACTGTTTTCTCACTTTACCACAACACCTGTCCTAAAAATAGAGTCACGCTCACTAACCAGTAAGGGCAGTGTGAGTCATTTAATAATTAAGAACTGCGCTGAAATCCCCAGCAACTGCACTGACTGACTCTCGTTAGCGGTTTCCTTGATGTTTGTTCTTCTGACAATAACAGCAAGAACCTCAACTAACCAGTCAATAGAAAGATTAAATAAATGTAAAAAATTGGAGAGAGAGTGGAATCAAAACAAGACTGATATTCATGTGTGGCTCTATATAAACAGAAAAACAAGGCTGCTTAATTTGCTTGACTTTCTCTTGTCGAAGCAGTATCATCATAATCATAACATGATTACATGTGATAGAGTTCTCAATGGCTGCACAGCCTCTAACTTACCCATATCATCAGACCGAGCAGATCACCCTCACCGAGGCTGCTTGGGTAAAAAAAAAAAAAAAAAAAAAAGGTCACGGAAAGAATGTAAACACCAAGGTTACATTTCCCCCATATAAACATTCCCAGCAGCTCAAGGTCAACTGACAGAGCACCGCCTCTCTTCTGTGCAAGTGCAATCCCCCGTCTTCATGCACGTTAGGTGGATCATAAACGAACCCACAGATCGACAGCAACCGAATCAGGTTCCAGTACCGGGGGCAGGTTTATGTGAATGGACTCTACTCATATTTTACAGCCTCCTCTTTATATTTGCTTCCATCTTTTGTTCCCAGCTTCCTTTAATCTGAATGCAAACACACACACACACACACACACACACAGACCAGTTCTCAAGCAATAACACAAACAACCACAGCGTCACCTAGTTTATATTTAAGTGGTTAGGCACAAGCTTCCGTCCGTGCAGCCAAATGTGCACATTCACTTCATCTCAAGTTCATATTGTTTGCAGGTCTGAGAGTAGCCGAGGAAGCGGCTGGTTTGGGGTCTTGGGCAGCAGCACACAGAGGGGCCAGTGTGATCCCAGTGCTCCCACCACCCGATTAACGCACGGCACCAGTGCTTGGGTTTCAGCAGCACACAAAACACCAGTGTCTGGTTACCCCAAAGCCAATTCCGCCATAGATGTAACGGCTTTTGTTCCCACTTTAAATAAAACATACTCCAGCCATTAGGTGGGAAGGAAAGCCTGTGTATAATTCAGGGAGAGGTATCAATTACAGGTGGGGGGCAATACTGTGTTCATATAATGCTTCCAAACGAACACATTATAAAAGTATGTTGGATAAGAAGATGTGGAAAGTCAGTGTGAACTTGTTGCTCATGTTGCTTTGCAAATCGGTCCAAAGACAAGCTTGCACTGTGTGTAAGTCTGCAAGTCTACTAGGAGAGAATACGACATAAAATAATAATAACAATAATAATAATAATAATATAGCAATGCTTGCCCTCGGTTATTCCACAGGATTATTTTATCCAAAAGCTTCCTGCTATGAACTGGTCCCGGCAACTGAAGCTTTTGGTGATGTGTATTCTACTGGTGACAAAATATTCAGTGGCTGATACATTTTAAAAGGAAAAAAGTGGTTCGGGAAACATGCACAACTCCTGAAAAACAGGTACCATGTGGCTATTCAATGGAAACCGCTAATGTTTACTGAAAAACACACGAGCGTTCAACCGAAACTCAACAGCGATACTGGACGTGCACCTGCCTCCCTTCACCTACCTGTTGAATCCCGGCGATCACGTCGTCATTCTCGTATTCCGTGTTTCCTCTCCCTTTTATTCTTAAAAGAATAAGGTGACGAGGACGCTCAAGGTGACGAGTCTTAAAATTTCACTTTTGTCTTTGGCTGGTCTGGCTGGTGTCTTCCGGTAATGAGATTTCCTTTTTCTGTCGATCGTAGTTAGCTCACCTTGCCCACCCGGTGAGAAAGATGGATGGACGGTGGCGGAGAGGCAACGTCAGCCAATCAGATATGGCGGGAGGTGGAGTTTTGAAATTTACGACTTCCCATTGGTCAGTCTTTTCTAATAGCGGAAGAGGTACGAAAAATATTTTTCAATATATTGATATGTCAAGGAGAAAAATAGGAATGAAGTTAAATTTTTACTTTATTATATTATAAATATACTATATTCAAATTTCTAAATTTAAAAAATGTAACGTGTTATAATTACAAGTAATAAAATACAGAGGCATCGTGTCCTGTAAACTAAGAGGTAATATTCTCAGGGCAGGCACAGTGGATTGAAAACAGCTAATCATTTCTAAGAGGCTCTGCAATTCAAAGCTATATAAACTACTTTAAATACTTTTGTTTCATGCACATTGCTGAAGGATTAGACCGCCGTATCAATGTCCATTTTTATTTAAGTCTATGTTTTCCATCTCTTCTTTTTTATGGACAATTTTTGCAGAATTAAATGCAACAGTGAGCGGTGATTATTTTAAAGTTAAAATAGAACAGTATTTTGGGGAGTGGACAACAAACACACCATTAAACATCATATATATTTTATTCTCAATACGGCAAAATACAAAGAATATTTAGGACAGACTCATTAGTCACAATTAATACTCACTTCACAAGAATGCTTTTAAATTACATAAACTAAGTTTGAAGATCAAACTCAATGAGTACCTTTAATCATATTGCATCCATCATATATAGTATTCTCTATCATCACTTCTCTGAAAACTAGTCCAAGTTAGACTATTGTACATAGTGTATGCTGCTCGTCTCACCTCAGAGACAGCTCAGCAAAAAGGTGTTATACAACATACCGTATAAACTGCTACAACTGTTTGAACCTGTAGAGAAATACCTCTGTTTCAAAAGACACGTTGGACCAATTGTTCAAAAGCGACTAATAGTAAATACATCTCTCATGAGGACGAAAACAGATGTGGTTTTACATAAGACTGTACACTCCATCCATCCTGCCAGAGCAACAATATACATTTCATGAGAAGTACACACGCCTCCATATCGAATACAGAGAAGACAATATAGTCGCACTTGGATCGAGACACGTTAATGATTATGTGGTGGCACTGATGTCCCAAAAAATCAGAAAAAGGGGAGAGTACAAGCACAGTCAGAAAAGGACTGGAAAAGAAATCCAGAGATTGAAAGTCTCATCTGTAACAGCTTGGAAGAACAACACAAAAGTCCACAGAGAAGGAAAAAAATGTGCAGTATCTCACAAATGTATTTACAGGATTTTTAAATTTCAATAAAAACTGTAGTAGAAATCCACCCTTAAAGAAATCCTATATTTACATTTTATACATTTGTATTTAAATAGAAACATGCAAATGTTAAAAACTTTTTAATGAATGAAAAAAAAAAATCATCTTACCCTGCATTTTTTTCAAATTAAAATATTGATTTATGACTTCCAATGAAATCTCATTATGAACAACTGCAAGACATTTACATCATCTATTTTATAAAACTGTACTGACAACATGGGAATAAGCAAAGGGTAAAAATAAATAAATGTGAGCGTTTTTAATTAACCTAATGCAAGATTTATACATTTGACTGCGAGATAGTGTTGGGAACACAAGGCGCCATCCTGTACTCTCAAAGTGTACCAGTGTATGAAGACTAGGCTGGCAAAACTCACAGGGCATATTCCTATGAGAAAAGTGGCCTCCAGCTTTAAGTACAAAATGGCTAAAGCCATTTGTTTAGTTAGAAAAACAGAATTATATACAGGTATATTTATATGTATACTAAACCAGTACACAAAATTGCAAAAGCTAAAGGCATCAGACATTAGTTGAGCAGGTTTCTCACTGAGGTGGGGAAGAAAGTGGAGGAAAAAAAGCCTTGTTTTGTTCCTAAACAAACAGATCTTTCCTGTAAAAAATCCTGCATAGATAAAAATAATATATGTCCTCTGTCTTTTTCCAAGTGCAAGAGGAAATAACAGTATTCCCTCCTACAACAAAGGCCAGGGAGCCAGTGAAACAAAGACATGCATACAAAAAAAAGAAGTTTAAACCTGGGCCAAATAGTCAATCATCACTTTCCACTTAAAATGAAACAATGTGGACAATGGAGGTGTGAGCAGAACTGCATTGTGGAGAGTAAAATAAATGAATCAGTACCCGGAAACCAAACACCGAGGCTGTGAAAACTATGTGGCCCAGGTTTTAGTATTTTCTACGCATTATTTAGAATAGAAGTACTTTATTTATCCCAGACATGGGAAATTGACTATTTAGTATTTCATGTTTTAAAATGATGCGGCTGGAAAAAATTGGGGGGCGAGCATTTGAGCTTTTTCACTTCCACCTTAGCTTAAAGAGAAAAATGATCTTTGAATTTTGAGATGTCCTTTTCCCTCTCAGACACCTGCGGAGCAGCTCTGCACAGCTCACCCAGCCGCCTGTGTCCGACCTCTGGGATAATGCTAGCGTTTAGCTCCCACCCTGCCTTCAATGCTTGCCGCACAGCTGACATTGCAACATTACCTATAGCTTAAAAGAAGAAAATCTAACCCGTCCCCTTTTTATTTTGCAGTAATAATAATCAGAAATGTTGAGATAAATGTTGAGTAAAGACGACGTCACCTTTTCTTCTGCCTGATGTACCATACCAACTAGCTGATCTACCTGCCATAAATACAAGTAGGATTTTAAAAATTAAATTAAAAGCAATTACATATAGAAATACTTTGCATTTCATATCCCTTGTTTAACCCTGTTTCACAAGTTTGCATTTAAAAACTGCTAAGTATATAAATAAAATCTATATTGGCCGTTATTGAAATATACAATTATAGATTTAAAACTCTTTGTACTATAAATTCAACACTGCTAATCTGCACCGAAAACCCTTTCCTCTGAAACGTGTTTGTTTTGTGCCAAATTGGAAGTTAGTCAGGCCCGTTTGTGAGAATAACTGCATTGTATATGCGAAGACGAATTCAATACTTAAAACACTCCCTGCTGTTCCTTAGAAAAATAGACACTGAGCAAACAAAGGGGTTCAAGAAAATTAATAACACTGCCTGGAAGTGACCCATTCTCAAAGAAATTTCTCAATGAACAAAAGGTGGCTGTGATTATGAAATGTTTCAAAGGAAGAGGCTTCTATTCTGGAGCTTCAAAGAAACCTGATCTCCAGACCATAATCCATTTTATAAAGGAGACCAGTCAGAAAGACCCTGCAAGTGACCCATAAAGTTCTAGCAAGGCTGTAAAAATTCATGATTATGGGAAATAGGTCTACACTTAAACTGGTCAATAAAAAAAACATGTATTAATAAGTGATGGTCAGAATGTGTGCACGTCAGCCCTTCTTACCCTCCATAAAACCCTATTAGCATTCCCTAACCTTCTAATTTGACGAATATCAACACCGGATAACTGACCATCTCTGCTTTAAACAGGATCTGATTAAAAATGTACAAAATTGGATAAAAGAAGAGAGAAATAAATTAAATAAAATTATTTGGATATGTTGGGTGGCTGTTTTGTTTTCCTGCAGCTCACATTCAAGGCACAAAAATGATAAAGAGAAACCTTCATTTTAAAGCACCTTTGGTGTTACGGGAGGTACTTTGGTGAAAAAAAGTCAAATTAAAAATTAAAAGCCAAAGTAGCCAACAACCCAAACCTCTTTTAAACAATTTGCCGGGACAGGAAGTGTGGCGATGAGCTCGTTTTGTTCCTTTGCTGCAGTTCCGATGCTTCTCCCCACTTGACACTGTAGGTGGCGCTCTAAATCGTTCAGCGTTTTTGGCAAGCTGGTGTCGGAAATGAACACAGTGTTGTAAATCTGTCTAGGAAGTTCGTTGAGTGTGTATGTAAATGGAGAAGCAAAGCTGGAGCGTGAGTGCTTATAGTGCATACTTCTATGTCTGTGACAGTGCACGTTTGTTTGAGCACATGACGTGTGTGATGGCGCGTGGGAGGGAGCAGCATGTAAGGAGCGAATCCTCGCTCACGGAATAAGCTTTGCATCAAGGCGCAGCCAGTGGAGACCTTGGCGGGTGTAACGCACCAATTCTGTCATGCTGCTGGTGTTGAAAATCAGAGGTCCCATCACTTTATCCAGTTCGGAGAAAAAGTCTATGCGAGATTCAAACAGAAAAGAAAAATAAAGAGTTTGGGTAAATCTCAAGTCATCGCACCAAGATACTTGCTCTGTTTTCTGATATTAAGGTTAGCGTCAAAATAAACTCTGTGCTTTACTAACTAGGTAAGGTGCAATGATGCATCCATGTGTTCAAGCATTATAAAGTACCTTTTTGCTCCTTGGATAACTGTTCAGCCTGATCCCAGACCTCTGTGGCATACAGGAAGTTGGAGGTGACTTGGACGTAGCTGGCGGCCATCTGGTGGATACGCTGAGGGATGGTCACAGAGGAGCTGGCGCTGCTACTGCTGCTGACTGAAGAGTAGCCACCGGCTGTGCCCGGCGACAGTTTCGGAGACACCGGAGAGGGCATACCTGCTGCCTTGCTGCATTTGGACACACAAGAGGCAGATATGCTAATGAAACAGTTGGTAACTCACAAGCCATGGAAGTCAGCTCATGCTAAATTAATAGAAACCAACATTCTTAATAACCTTCTTTTTTGATTAGTATGAGACAAAGCATTTTTTGGGAGTAATTTTCATTATTGTACTATTTAGTTACTATATAAATGCTTTTATTCTCCAGACAGAGATGATGACTTACTTTCCCATTCCAGGAGAGGGAGCCTGGGTGTTACTAAGAGAATTCTGTCAAAAAAACATTACTATGCTCAGTTTACACACTTACAAACATCACTGATTTAAATTACAATATAACCAAGTGAATTTTCTCTTTTTTTTAAAAATACCTTTAAATGCTCGGTGAGTGTTTTGGAGTATTTCAACGCACTGTCCTTCCGTAGTTTAAATAACCGCAGGTAGAGGAGAGATTGGCACCGTAAGCTGGGAAGATAAAAGAATTAAAAATGTGTTATAAACCAAATATAACTCCTTTTCTTCTAATACTGCACTTCTGTTCCCATGTCCTTCAGAGTTCTTACCAAAGCACAGCTAGCCTTTTGTCAGCTGAAGTAGCATCTGGAGCCATGTAGCTTTTTAACTTCATCGTGTATCTAAACACATGAGACAGAACAGTGCTCAGTTTCCAAGCAAACATAAGGCAAACTTTTTTAAAGAAACAATTCAGAAACAAAGAATGAATACCATCATTAAACAGACTACAATTGTCCCCCCCCCTTCATGTTAGTCCCTGAATTTACACATAAAGGATGATGATTTTCAGTGTGTGCCCTTACTTGATAAGTTCCACTGTTTCAGCGTACATCGGGAATGGGGATTTGGCCTCTTGGGCACTCTTCTCCAGAGCGTTACCACATTCAATGAAAGACACTACAGCATCCAGGTAGTACACCGCCTTCTCAAAACGGTCCAACTGTCAGAGAGAAGAACATAAAAATGAAATCAATGCATGGTTTTGAGTAAGTTGCTTCCTCAAACTGTCAAACAATTGGACTTTGTATATAACATCAAACCTCTGCTGATAAAAACAACCAATAATAATAATGTCTTCTATATATATATAACAAGTCTACTATTTTTTTGTATTTATTATTGTGATTCCCTAAAAGTAAAACGAATCACAACCAAGCCAGGTAAGGTTTCTGTTATTCCCAGATAAATACATGTTACCTGACCTGAAATTAATAGTAACAAAAGCATTTTAATGAGATTTCATGTTGGAGCTGGTTTATATCAGTGCAATTTTTTAGCAGATTAATGCAACACATACATGACTTGAAACATAATACCAACTCTCAAAGGAAATTTCATCACTTCTTTTCATGCAGCAACTGACATGGCAGTTTATATATGCAAAAAGCCCCGTGGCGCTCAGTCTTACCAGTGCATCTGCATTGTGTTTGAGTTTCTTGGCTTCTTGCAAATAGTGATCAGCTGAATGGACCCTAAAATAAGAGTTATTTTTATGTTAAACAAATGACAAATCCAGAAATGTCAGATCTTTTAAGAAATGCTTTAATATCGTTTTACACTTTTCTAAATTTTCTTTTACCACAATGATGGATTGTAGTGTTAAAATGTTTTAAACATCATGAAAACAGCTGAAAGTTCAAGTGCTTATAATGCTTTTCCAGAAATGTATGCCAAGTTTCCCCTGTGCGCAGCCACATTTCTGACCTGCACAAACTTCTGGTTTCTGCATCAAATGAATGCAGCCCCTCCCCACAAGATCTTTCTACAAACCCTGCTGATATGTTACTTTCAGTGGAGAGGCTTCCTCTTACCTGTCTTCAAACACGAGCTTCGATCTTTGAGATTTGGAGCCGTCTGTAGAGAGCGGCGGCACAGCAAGCTGGTTATCGCAGCTCTTTGAGGATTTTTCCTGCACAGGCATCAAATGAGAGAATTAAGTTACAGCGTATATATATATAATGGACGGGGGCCCAGTGTCTTCAACGGGAGGATAAAATAAAGTGTTGGGACTCAGTTTAGACACAAACATTTTCTTGAGTCAGTTTTTTTGAGCTCCCTTCATCAGCTGATTATTTCACACTCTACTTCTCTCAGCTTCATGCTTGCACAGTTCCTTCCCTGGGGAAGAGTCTGCACAGTTGGCAAACATGATGAATGAGTGAACTCACACTTGTGTCCACAATGCCTGCCAGGTAAACACACACACACACACACACACCAGGGTTGCTCACACCCACCTTGCTGTCACGTGTGCTTCGTCCTTTGTCGTCCCCCTTTCTGTGTTTAGAAGTAGAGTTGCTCTTGGTGCTGTGATTTCCCTCCTTCCCACTTCCCGTCCCACTGGATAAAGACGTGGACGACTGGCTGACTGTCCTCTTCCGACTGGGATGCTCCGCCTTTGGTGTCCGTTGAAGTCCTGACAAAGAAGGAGAGGGGACTGGCTCCTCCTTCTTCTCCAGTGACCTCTTTGACCTGGTGGGGCAGATTTATATTAAGTTACTTGGGGTGTTTCCTTCCTTAAATATTTGATTATTATTATTATTTTTTTATTTCTAAAAAGATGCAATATTGTGCCTTTATTCAACTATTATCTCTGTATATTCCAAAACAGATTCAAAAAAAAAAAATCCTAACAGGTGCAACAAGGAATGAATCAAGCTCTTATATTTAAATTTAATTGTTAGGCTCAATAATAATTCTAAGAATTAACTTGCAGAAAACAGACATCTGGGAAGAGCTTTATTTTGCCTGAAACAAAATGTGCCATGTGTACATGATCTGCAGCATTTACTGTGAATAACAGCCAGCAGGAAAAGAAGATTACGTACTCTTTACTGCTGTTTTTATGATGGGATAAAGACTTGTCCTCCAGTTTACATCGCTTGCTCTCTGGCTTGGAGCCTTCTTCATCATTCTGAAAATGAAAATCAGAAAGTTAGAAGTAACAAAAAGTTACTGGTTCTGTGCACGAGGATGATTTCAGAACAAAGATTTATACATTATACAAGCCTGCATGCTTCTGGAGATTTTAATTGCAACCTTCTGCCAATTTGTCTAAACTTGCGATTAAACTCCAAGCTGTGATTAAAAGTCTAAGTTGCTTTTCTTTTGGCAATTTCACAGCTATGATTAGGAAAAAAAATGCCCAGTTACCTAACACCAAAATTCCAGATTTGGATCTCCACTGAGGCAACTATTAAGTGGAATTTTCTGGTTTTACTGGAAAGCTGGCACCAGATTACTTTACAAAATTCAAGGCTAATTAAATGAAAGAGTTTTTCATAATGTGAGCAGTAAGACTACAATCAAAACCACACAGGGAAAAGTACCTTGTGTTTCCTCTTGGCCTTACTCGAACTCTTCTCAGAAACGGGCTTGCTACAGTCTTTGCCATCCCTGTCTAAAGAGTCATCTCTCTCCACTTTGATTTCAACAGGGTCTTTGTAGGGTCGCCCTGGGATCCTAGACAGCAGGTTGAGATCTGTAGGAAATGAACAGGAAACATAAGAGGATGAGGTCATCTCAATTGGGAGTGTGCAGTCCAGATGGACCAGTACAGAACACAAAATGTGATGTTCGACTAACCGATCTTGACTAGTAAAACCTGCTGCTGATGCAGCCTCGCAGGATACCGCTCCTCTGGATCGCTCAGAGGAGACAACAGCTCTTTCTCTTCCATTGGAGAGAAGACACACACAGGGGTGCGGATGCTCTCTGTGTACTTGGGGGTCTGTGAAGAGGATGGGATGCTGTCATTCCCTTCAGAGTCTGATGAAGAAGAGTCTGTTTTGACAAACTCCCGAGACTTCTGGGAGGTCTTGGTAGGTGCCTTGGGCTTGCGTTTATCTGCGGTGCTTGTGACGGCAGCAGGGGCGGGCCTTGGGGACGATTTAGGTTCCTTTTTGATACTTGGCTTGCGTGAACCCTTGGTGGCTGCTTTGGGCCGATGAGGAGGTATTTGTGGGGCCGGCTCACTCTCCACTCTCAGACCCCCTTTGGGTTCCTCTACTACGGGGGGTTTCTCTGACTTTTTGGGCTGTTTTTTACCCACACTCCTTCGTGGGTTTGGGCCTCCCTCACTCTGAGCAGGTGACTTTTGCCGGCCGCGACCGCCCTCTGGACCTTTTTGTGCTGCCCGTAGATCCCTGTTGGGGGTTGGTGCTGTGGAGTCTTTTGACCCCCCTCCTTGGCTGCCATAGCCACGTCCTGAGCTATTTTCTCTGCCCTCTTTCTTGCATTTCGTTGGAACATTACTGTCCACGGGGGAAGCTGGTGACAACTGCTTGGCCTTTTTAAACCAGTTGTCCAGCTGCCACTTGTTGGCCATTGGTTGTTCGGGCTAAAGGGGTAGAAAATGTAGACTTAATAATCAATAATTATGCATAAATGGGAAATAAAAAGCAGCTGTTGGTTCATTACTTCAGGAGAGGCAGGCCGTGGATGCTCATTAGTCTCACTGTCTGTCGTGCTGCTTTCACTCTCGCTGTCGGATCCTGAGCTGCTCTCTGAGCCGCTGTGGCTGCTTGAGTCATCCCGCGACTGTTCTGCTCCTTCACTGTTATTGCTGTTTGTATAGGGTAAAGCCATAAAATATCATGTGCTAGGTGTTTTTCACTAATTTTCATACTTATGTAAAAATGTGTGTATTTTAATCACTAAAAAAAAAAAAAACACATGATAAAAACTCAGAATATAAACTGCCTTTTTTGCCTTTGTAATTACCTTCCTTGTGATGTGTTTCTTGAGGCATTCTTGGCAGAGTCCTGTTCACCATCACTGTCCTCACTGCTGCTCAATTTCAGGTCATCTTCCAACATCCTGACATTATCAACAATTAATTAAAATTAAGATTTGTCATGGGACATGAAAATCTCTTAGTATTCTGATCATCACTCTGAAAATATCAACTGAGGTGGTAAAAAGGATGAAGCACTTACGTTGGCTGGTCATCACAGGTTTTGGGCTGGTGGCTGCTTGAGCTCTTGGAAGAACTTCCTCGCTCTACGAAAAACAGGATGCATGAGTTCAAAGTATATTCAAATATTCGTTTCTGAATATTTAGCCATTTAAAAGAGTGCAATACTCACTGTGTCCACTTGGAAATGGGTGAGAATCCTGAAGTAAAAAAAATTAAAAAATTATAATCCAATTTGTATACACAGTCACCATAACATGAATGAATGAATGAATGAATGAATGAATTTAAAAAAAATCAGACCTTGGTTGGGAAGGGGAACTTGGAAGGTTCTGTTTTGCAGGGGGTGTGAATGGCTGTGAGTGGAGGGGGCCATGACTGAGTCATTTCCTGAGGAAAAAAGAAAAATGTTACTCAATTTCATGGCATGACTGTATAGAATAAACCAGAATAAACCAGGGAACCTAGGGGGAGATGCGAGCAACCATGTACATACATACCTTTAGAATCTCATCCACACAGTTGGCATCCCCAGATCCCTAAAAAAAGAAATGGTGCATTTATCAAGCGCCCATCAACAAGTGAGATTGGTCTAGGTAATTCTTTGAGTTTAAAAACGTGGGTTCAGTCAAAGGAACCATGATCCACTGTGAGGTAATTTATTCCACAGATGACATCATGAATATTTGCTCCGAAGAAAACACTAGTCTCACGCTCTGGATATTCTACATGTGACCGACAGCTGAAGTCAAACAGGTAGAGCAAAATAAAAGCATCCCTTCTGAGGAAAGGACTTAGTTAAAAGAGGCAGTCACTAAATGGTCATCATGGGTGAACTGTTCTGAACTGAATGAAGTAAACACCATCAACTACACTTTGAATCAGTGAATGTTACAAAACACGTTTACCCTTACAGGATACCAGAAACCATTCATTATTTTACCTCAGCTAAAGTTCTGTTGAGGAACTAGTGTTTTTGGATGAGATATGCCGCTGCGCTTTAAAGCAATGAGAAGCAGCAGTGAAACCCTGACAATGACGTGCACTTTCACTGTCATCTAATATGTCTACAATATTTACTTGTTAGGTGTCATCTGAAAACTAGAAACAAATGAGAGCTTGCGTGAAGTGTTACCTCTACAGGCTGTGAGGGGATCTTGAGTTTGGATAGTGAGGCCTTGCCATTCGACTTCATCTCTCCCATGGTGCTGCTGTGCGACTGTCCGCTGTAGCTTTCTGCTTGCGAGCTCTTGGGTTCTGCCGTTTCCTGGCCATCCATAGGCCGTACATATGCCGTGGGCTTCTGAAGCATCGAGCCAGGTTTGGACATGAGAGATGGAGGAAAGGCCTGACTCGAGTGCTGTCCGCTGGGGAAGGAGGTGTGAACCCGAGAGGGCGAGTCCCAGTTGGGCTCTCGTTCCCGTGGGGATTTGGAGCGGTAGCGCTCCTTGCTGTGGTGCTGCTCAGCAGTTAAGGAGCTCCTTAAGTGGCTGCTGCTGCTAGAGGAACTAAGGGAGCCCTTTGCAGGACTTGATGTGTGTGACTTTGAGTGTTCTGAACCTCCACTGTGTTTACTTGACTTCTTCTCCCGTACCTCCCCAGCGTGTCTCTGACTACTGTTGCTGCTGCTGCTGCTGCTGCTACTGCCGCCGTTGCCCCTTTGGCTGCTGAGTGCTGAGCGTTTCTGGGACTGGGATGCAGATCCACTTGCAGCAGGGCCAACAGGAGTCCACTTATTGCTCTGGCTACTGCCACTGCTACTGATGCCACGCTGGTCCCCAACAAACAGAGGGGGGCCCAATTTCTCCTCTGAGGAAGACGAGCTGTTAGAAGGTTTACCGCTGATCTTTGGATGTGTGTCACCGATTGACTCTTTCATCTCATCGTAATTGCCCAACATGCTCTGAATACGACTGGACAGTTTGTCTTCCTTGCTGGACTGAAGAGAGAAGCAGAAGATGAGAGCGAGGAAGAAGAGAAGGTAGAGAACAGTTGGATGAAGATGAAAAGATCAAGCAGAGAAGGGAAAAAAACAGTCATTGTGGGCACAAACACATGGGTTATTTGCATTCCAGTAACACTAAAAACAGATGAAAAACACTAAAATATGCAGTTTTTTTGTTTTCAAAATGCACAAAGTACACAAAGAATTTAATCCAGGTGTGTTCAACCTATCCTATTGCTACATCAGTCCAGAATCAGAATCAGAATCACTTTATTCATCCCCTGTTACCAGTCCACACTGGTAACAGCCAACCAAGAGTAGCAACAAAGACGTTAATCAATCACTCAGCGGCCATCGATTCCAGCAGACAGCCACTGACAAAAGCTTTGGAAATGTCAAGTTTCACATACAGTTTAGGCCATTTTCATTCCAGAGTTTCAGGGTGTGAAAACATAAAGTGATGTTTCAGCAGGAAATGCAACCATCTTGAGGTCATGGCATACATTTACAGTTCATAGACATGTGGGAGAGGTGAATCGTCTACCTTTCTAGAGCACATGTAGTGTAATAAACCTGATTTGCAAAAGGAGCATTAATGACATGCTTCATTATCATAGCATTAGTGTAAATGAACAGCATTGTAGGCCCTTACACAAATGGCTCATTTTTGCTGATTAGCATGCTTTAATATTTATGTTGCACACATTGATGCCAAAAAATGGAAGGAAAGAACACTGTTTATACTTCCATGAACGTCTGTATTAAAATATTGTATCTAATATCTTTGACTCTATTTTTAACAACAACAGAAACTGAAAAGGATTAGTTGAGAAAATGTTTGGTTCCCTTTTACTATTACCACAGTACATTACAAATTACCACCAACCTAAGCCTGACATTTTTAGGTGCAAATGCAATAAGCTAAGCCATGTGGTTCCGACTGTGACGCTACTAAAATGAACATGAGATATTGGTGAAGTCTAGCCAGATTATATATGGCATAAAACTCTATATACACATCATTAACATATAGAAAACACCATTGTGTCGTTACAAGTTCAAAGTACATGAGTTTTGCACCACATATGACTGCGTTTTGGCATAGTTCTGAGAAGCCACAGCTGTGTTCACACGTGGACACGTGAAGCGGCGCACAGTCAACTTCCACTTACATGAGCGTAACAGATAAAGAAAAAGGCAAACTCAACTTAAAATGAGACAAGCAAGAGACAGAGAGGCCAGATACGTCTATCGGTTCATGCTCCCTCTAAAGCACAGCTTGCCACCAAGCAGGGTTACGTCTGAGGAGGATATGTGAAAAAAAAAAAAAAGTTTTTTGCACTGTTTTCATTACTTTTCCTTTGCCAAAGTTAGATTTTACTTTTCTGCAGTCCAAAAACACGGGCATTGACCCTACTCTCACCTCTGGTACCCTTTGTTTTCCCCGACCTGTCAGAACACATTCCACGCCGCCTCTTTGATGGCTAGCTCTAGCTAAATGGAGCCACTTACCTGCACTTAAATCTGGTTATTGGCAAAGATTAGATGAGTGTAAGGAACACAAAGCCTTCTTACAATTACGCTGAGCAGGCAAGAGATGGACTACGTACACACGCGTCTTTAAAAACAAGGCAGATGTAGATGTCTCTTCTATATCAGTTTTCATCAATAAAAAGTTTGCAAAGAAAATGTCCTATAAAGCTAAATGTGAAGGTAAATATTCTCCACATACAGGAGCAAAGCTCCCAGTATACAACAAGATTCTTAACCTACAATAACCTCTGCAATAAAAGCCTACAATTTCCCCGTGCAGAATTTAGCTTTACCACTTTATCTCAGCTGGAAAATACATGAGCCAAAACTAAATGAGAGATTTACCACTTTGTAGGGTTCAGGAAAAAGAGGGGAATTCGCTGGAAAGGCCTCTCCTCCCTGCTGGATTTCTTGATTTCTCCTTTCTCTTTCTTTCATTCTGAGCACATTCCGGTCCTCACGGTTCATGTTGCTGATAACATAAACAGAAAATAATGTCAACAAAAATACCACACCGAAGAAAGTCAACAGACTTCTTATGTCACGTCTTTCCACGGTCGCTTTGGAGGTTGTTCTGAGAAGTGGGACAAACACCTGCCGAGTGTGAAAGTGATGTACACGGCGTAAACTGATCAGTTTATTCCGGCTCCAAATTCTGGGGAGTTTAAATAAATCCCGAAGACAGTCTGGTTGCAGTTTTCCATTCTCTGGGCAGGTTTTTTTTTTTTCGGAAAGCCACAAGTCACACTATGATTTGTGTGTGCAATGGACAAAGAAGGGCAATGGATCACGCCGCTGACTTGTAAGAGAAAGTAGGCCTTAATAAGCTTAGGCTAGTCTAGACACTATGTGGTAGCCTAGTTCTGCTGTGAGTAATCTCCTTCTATAGATGGGTAATGCAAATTTGAAAACTAGCAACAACTACTACTTGATTTGTTGATTATAAGAATATGTTTATCCCACAATGGGGAAATTTTAGTGTTATAAGATTGATCAAGAGATTTCTGTGACTTTCTTCACTTAAAAAAAAATAATAACTAGAGACCTATATAAAACAATTAAGTATGCATGTATGGATTTACACACAAAAATGGGCAAAAGGAATACACAAAGACAAAAACGCTTAAAAAAGCAAAGAAAATTGAGTTTCATGGTACTTGTCAGGCTGATACAGGGTGACTTAACTGAAGATACTACTGGAGATTAGCCAGGCGTGTCAGTTTAAGACGGATCTACTCACGACAACAGTAATATTGACAGACCTCTCCGCCACACTACCCCCCCGAGTGCATACGAGCAAATAATGAAAAGCTATGGAAAACTTTAAGATAAAAGTCAAACCAGATGTAGAAAATGGCCAACAGGGTTGTACTGTATGTGTAAGGTTACGACAAGTTTCAAAGCATATTCATCAGGACAAATAGCTTCATCCAACTGCTGACTGATCATCCTTAAGTTATCTCTAAAAACCCAAATAGTAATTTCCCAACCACATCTGTTTTGCATCATCTACAACAACACCTACCTGTGAGTCACCGTTTTAGTAGCTAATATCATTAGCCAAGACCAGACCTACCACCAGTAGTCCTGAGATACGATGATAATATGAATGGCTAATTAAAAACAAATTCTCAGCACATTTCCATATTAATAAGTGTTACATTTTGGGATGGCCTGAAGGTGTGATGGTGAGCATTCAGCAGAATGTTTAACAACTCAGATAAAGAATCCTCTGTAAACACACTGCTCGTTATATCTACTCTGGCTAGGTGACCAGAGCTAAGTAAACAAGAAAGAGCAACCCACCTTTTTCTACTGAATGATACTAGACTGTAAATGTGTGAAAGAGCATCAAAAACACAAGTGCAATTTGAATTCTGAATAATACCCATTTATCCTCCATACCACTACATAGTGCCAATTAGGATCTCCCTACTAGAACAAGCATTCATGGATGTACATTTTCCAAAGAAACGCGGACCAGTACACCAAAGACTAACTGGGGCATCAGATCCAACCTAGCATCAGGCTATGCAGTACGCCATACAAACTGGGTTTATGGAAGTCTAATCCTTTGTTTGCCTGTTTCTTGGCAACAAATCACTTGCTGGACATCATGTGACATGGAACATAGCATATCCTGCAGTAAAATCACTATATATTACGTTGCACACTAAAAAATCACCCAATCACCCATTGGCACACTAAAATATTGTATCAGAACTCAAAGAGGACTCTCTGACAATCCATCCTACCACTTAAAGTTACATGCTCATCACCATCTCCAACAAATTAAGCTCTTATTTTATTATTTAACTTAATGTCAGAGAGGAAATGTGTCTTGATGAATGTTAACAGAAGATAGATTTGTTTTCCTTTGGGGTCAGTAAGAATGTTTAGGGACTGAACAAATATGATATAGTTTCATAAACTCTGGCCTCTGGAAACCACATATTACAGCAGCATTCTCAGAACAAGCAAACCACAAACTTGTTATGAACTGCACAAGCAAATGGTTTTCTCCAACCCTGTATCAAAAACCCCCAACCAGCAGAACCACAAAGTTAGGTAGAAAAGTAGCAAAGTTAGGTACAATCAATGCAATGGGGAGGATTTTGCCGATTACATGTAATGCAATTCCTCATTTATGTGAAGTGGCCTGTTATGTTTACAGTAATCATTCAACAGAGTGCCAGAATGAAAAGGTCAAAGTCCACATGGTGAAAAACCAGTTCACTCTGTACCCACATTAATCAGTTCATCTCTGTCCAACTCACAGTGCTCAAGTGTCAAACCATGTTTTCAACACTATCCACTAAAAGAGAAGGGGAAAAAAAAAACGAGAACCTGATGGTGGTTTGAGCACCTCAAATACACCGGCAATCTCTTGGAGCCATTCCCAACAACTAAATAAAGCCACTGAAAGTTTGGAAATGGATTTTTTTTTTTTTGTCAGACATCAAGAGGAAAAAAAGAAGAGCAGCTAACTAGCCACATTTCTTACCCTGACTGAGAGGCCATGGCCCCGACCACTGAAACATTGGAAGGAGGAGGTAGGAGGGCTCAGGGGATCTCCCAAAGATTCTCCTAAAGACGTTTTCTCGTCATAACCCGTCAGCCTAAAGTTCTACCTCCTCCGGAGACAACACATCCTTTTTTTTTTTTTTAATTTAAAGCTACTCTGTGTGCGCCCAGCTGGAGGACTAAAACGGCACTTTCTTTACCCGAATTGAAGGTGGAGTGTATTTCCTTGGAGTGAAGACAAATCTGACTTAGAGAGGGGAGGGGACGGCTCGTTCTCGGGAGATACCATTTCACGAGCAGCGGGGGTGAAGGTGAAGCTGCAGCTATTCTGCCCTGTTTGAAGAAGCGCGAGGGAGGATCAAGGAGGCATTCGATCGGCATGGCTAATCACGGTAATAAAGACAAATAGTCAAGGACACCGATTTTGCACACATTTTAAAAGAGTTGTAAACAGGGTATGTGACACAAACATGTCACAATTCTGGAATTTCCAGATTCAACAAATCTATTTCAGATTGTTTTTAATGACTGCATGAAAGAATGGGCCAAAAAAATAAATAAATCATTCTATTTCAAGATTTAAGTGTTTCTTAGAAATTAAAAAGTAACCTTTTTAACAGTTGTTTAATTAAGTACTTGAGCTTCTCGATACCTGGATAACCCTCGATACAAGGGTGGTCAACATGTCTGAACTAGCTGGACGACAACAAATTTAAATAGATTTCATTTAGAGTCCAGGATAACTGAAGAGAAAAAGTGTTAGTTACAAACCTGACAGCAACACTGTAAATTGATGACTTAATAGCTAGAGTTATATACCACTGTATCATATTCAGTCCAGTTGACACAGCGAGATCTAACTTTGGATAACTATGACCTGGATGAGTGAGAATCTACACAGACATATTCAAAACAAACAACAATTGGGCAGCAAAATGGAAGTTTGGTAACTAGATATTTAAACATTAAATCACATGGAAGCAGAAAAACTTAAAGGATGAAGAGATAAACTAAATGATTAAGAGTTAAAGAATAATTTACATAATCTATATTACTATACCAGAACTGAAGAGGAGCCTAGCTAAACAAAAAAGCCTCACCACTCCTACAGAATGGAACGCTCCAGCCTGTTCCATATAAGGACATGTAATTTTTCACCATGGGACCTCTCCCCCTTGTGATGTCACAGCCTTCAGCAGGAACTGGCCAATCAGGGCCCGGCTTCCCGTCAACATTCTCCCTCCTCCCCCTCCTCGCTATGCCCAGAGCACCAGTGCAGCCCGTTAATTAAAGAGACAGCGCGCAGTTTCCTACATGCAGGTTGTGACAAACACAGCATTTGTTTTCATCAGCCGTGCAGGGTGATGACACAGGCCAGGAAATCATGTTATCGTCATGACGTAAGAATTTACAAAAATAAGAACTTTGCATTAATTCACACCTGTGACGTATTTACCCAAGACTGATGGTTATTGTTGCAAAATGTAGGACTAAACACAGTTTACGCAGAAAAGAAAATTTCGCACCTAAACTGAATTTTATGTTTTATTTAGGATCTCAGGGAAAATAAATCTATTTCTCATGAGGTGAGACTTGAAATCTTCCCAGGACCAACCAGTTCCACCTTCTTTGGTGCTCTGGAAGTACACCACTGCAAATACTCAAGGAATAATCTGTTTAAATGCCATAAAAAATCCAAACAGAAGTTTCTATTAGGGTGACAATGAAGGCTAATGTCTGTAGCTTAAGGTGAGGACCTTCCAGGAAATACAGAAACTCCGCTCAATATGGCAAATATGCAATAATTTTCAGCATATCCCAAGGAATTCAATTAAAGTGAGCATTCAGATGTTTTTACCTCCAGTACCCCCACCTCCCTGTGATGTAACACTTTGTTAACACATCAAGACTCGCCTCTAAACAGCATCCATTCATCCAGGCATCAAAACTGTCGGGGTGGAATGCCTTCGCTCAGCAGGCCTGCACTGTGGGAATGGGGAGCATTTACCAATCAGCACACACCATTGTGACTTTTATTCACTAATCTAATTCATAGCTTCTATTTGGGGCCGTGTTTACTGAAAAAAGATTTCTGCAAAAACCAGTCAACATGCATCGACCAGTGTGATCTTTCCCCGAAACAGAATAAAACCCACCCACCCATCCTTTGATAAACTGTGAACTTTAACTACAAACCTGAAAAAATAGCTGAAACATCTGGTGAAAATAACATTCTGTGAGTGCCTGGAGTGTTCACGTGGATTGATGTCTAAAAAAAAAAAAAAAAAAAAAAAAAGAAGAAAAGAAAGGTCGGATAAGCAGATTAGTCAAACACTGCTGTCGAGAAAAAAGGAAAGCACAATGTTCTGCCCATGGTTAACGGAACATGACAAACCCTCAATTGGCAACAGTTCCAAAGGATCTGCGTCATTCAAGCTCTTCAGCGTGCACAATAAGCCTGTCATCATCTGCAAATGAGCCGACTAACATCCCAACTTCCTTTTCTATCTAAATCATTATATTAAATATCAATATATCTGCCTACGACCAGTGGATTACCACACCAAGTCGTGCCTTGGGTCAGCGTTACTGTAGCACTGCTCTGCATTGTTGCCTTAGTGTTTTGTGACCTGAACAGAGCTGATTATTCTGTGAGATAATAGAAAATTGACATGTTACAGCACAAACCTGTACCACAAAAACATGAAAAACAGCAGACTGCAAATACCAGGCAGCCAACATTGTGTTTTCCTGGTACTGTGCAGGCCTGGGGACTCATTTCCAGACTACTAATGTATCACACATACATCAATGTATGTGTGATGTATATACACACATTCCAGAGAGTGAAGAGCAGATGCGTAAGGTCAAGACACAGAAGCGGCAGATTTTCTGCTGCATGTGCAACAGTAAAGAGATAAAGAAGAGCTGCTGATGTCTGATTAGATTTGAGCTAATTAAACTGGCAGAGTCTGGAAGAGTTTTCCAACAATGCACTTTTGTCAAGCTTCTCCTTCCACAAGGAAATTAAATCTGATTATGAACTCATAGGCCATACCCGTGGAGACAATTAGCTCCAGGTTCCAGCTGGGATTTTAAAAAGAAAAAAACCAAACACGAGCGCAATAACCATCGCAACTAATCCAGGGTTGGGGGTTTTTCCACTGTTTTTTTTTTTTTTTTTACTTCTTTTATTAAATCAACAAAGGGATAAAGACTAATAGGTTTCAAAAAAGTGCTGTTAAGTATATGGATTGTTTACACTCACAGGACCAGTTTGTGTCTGCATCCTTCCAAACAGCCATCACACAACAACGTCACACTGTAGCCATACGGCAACTCACAATGGCCTTGTCAAGGCCAAAGAAAACATGGACCCAAACTGGAAACAAGTGACCCTAACGGCTCCACGCAACGTGCATGCGTCCCTTTCACGGCCGCAGAGGAAAAAGTTGTATTAAAGCCAAATGTAAACAGGAAATGAGGAGGATTTTACAATCAGCTGCATCACAGACACACACGATAACATACGGGTGTTCAACTGCCAGCAAATACTCACACACGATTAAGAACACTGTTACTGGAAGACCAACAATATTTGTAACACACCTTGTTGTATTTGGCCATGTTTCAAATTTATCTTAGTCTTTTGGAAAAAAAAAAAAAAAACATACTTTTGTACAAAGTTGCACTGCTCCGAGCACTACCAAACGCCATTTACAAAAAAATCTAGTCATGCACGTGCTTTTGTTATGTAATATATATGTGATCAGGCGATGTCCCGTAATAAAGCTTCAAAATGCGCATTGCTTCTTTAAGAGAAGGAAGCACTCTTGCACAAACAGTCTGTCACTACAGAGACCTACCATAAATGAGTTCATGACCTGTGCCGCTGCCTCAACCAAGTTAGACAAGTTAATAGCTCTGCTTCCATCTACACCAGTCAAGTATGTTGCTGCAAGAATCTTTCAGTGTAACTGTTCAGAGTTCCACCAGACTTATGATGCATTTTCTGGCCCTTCCCCCATGGAACACACGTAAAATGGCTTCCTGGAAAAGCATGTCACCTGTCTTCTTGGTACTCAGACTTCTCTGGTGCATTTCTGTGTGATGATAGTTGTCAGTGGTTTGGAATTTGAGTGGTGACAGCATGAGATGGCACAGAGTAATGGAATATAAAAAGAAATGTACAAAGAACACTGCAGGACAAGGTCAAAAAGTTTGTTTGGGCTAGTTAGTGAAAAAAATAAAGACGTGATTTTCTTTTAGGAAAATCATATCGGGTTTCTAATGAAGACAAACGTGCTAGCAATTTAAATACTAGTTGATTATGACACGTCTAACTTCGATTTACTCAAAAGATCTTTAAGGTGAATCAGCTGGCATGTCCGGGTTTAGTTTTTATTATGAAAATAAGTTATACGTTGCTTAACATATATTAGTAATGGCAAAAATATCGAATTTAAGTCGTGTTGACAAAGACTAAGAGAAAATAAACATAACACGTCATGACCTGTTAGCCAACATTTACAGAAATATCACTATCACGCCGACAGTGGTAAACCAGCGCCTGACAGTCATGTTTAATATTGTAAAATGTACATATCAGTGTTCGCCTAAGACATAGTTTAAAAGTCGTTGCAAAGTCAAGACATTTAAAAAAGATAACACGTTTTATGTGGGAATACCTGTATCTTTGCTTTAACATAACGTTAGCTAGCCAGACCTGCTAATAGCTCTAAGGGGCTATGCTATCGGTGAGCTATCCTAGAAATCACAGGATTTCTTTGATTAAAATTAACATTCGCTCAAAATGTCACATAAGCACTCAGTTCAGTTAAATAAATCAAAAAAAGTCTTATCTGATATTTAGCGTCCTTACCTCCTGTCTTCTTTTCAGGCCCAAACCATTCTAGCTATTGGAAAGCTCTTTTCTCTTTGTCTTTTCCACTTCCAGTTACACGCAAAATGGACTCAGCAAAAACCTTAACAGCTAAAATACTAAAAATAAATACACATTCTCCATATTTTCTTTAAACCATGAGAACGCATCGAGCGGAAAACAGAAAATAATCATTTTCTGTATCGTTCATTTTGTTATTCCTAAACAGAAGTGACTGATAGGTAGGGATGCTAGCTAAGTTAAGTAGCCAGCAGGTACCACAGACGAGACTGGATGCATTGGTAGCAGCCAGCCGTGCTGCCTTCAATTGCAGTCGGAAATGTCTCAAACCAATTCCCCAGACCAAGACACTAAAAGACAAACGCAATGCCCCCCTTATCAGTCTTTGGTTGTGACCCCACCAGACAGCCCGTTTAATCATGACACCACATTTTCGGTGCGACGGTACGATTGTTTATCTTTAATTCCCCACGCTTTGAAGGCAACATTTCTCTGACGCAGACTTAATGCTCACGACGAGCGTCCAGGAGCGATCCATTGTTCTCTGCTGTGGTTAGCTTAACCACAAATGCCTTTACGTCCAGTTGTTGGACGCATATTAATGTGAAATGTGTTATCCAAATCACCGTTGAGCTCTGTAACAGTTCAGTAGCGAGATACCTGCAAACTGCATTCAGGAATCCCTGGAATCGATCATTAATATTGCAACATCAGTTAAATACTGCAATATTCAACTCTTGCGTCCTGAACTCAATTTGCTTTGCTTTTATCATTGCGCTTTTGTTTAACATGTGCTTTTTCATCACTTGCAATTCTACTTTACCACCATTATTGCAACGAAGTTTCATTCTATGTACACCTGCTGTATACTAAATGACAACTAAAATTGTCTAATTATTGCAATCAATAACTTGATTTCCTTGTTTTGGCAGGAGCGAACCTCATTATTGTTTGTTATACTAACAAACAACGAGCCTTGAAATCAGTTTATTTGGTAAGGAAGCGAGTAACTAATATCCTGGGGAACAAAATCTTTGCTCAAATCTGACAAAGTAACACATACACAACTCCTTTACCTGTCTTATTTGTAAATTTAAACATGTAAGATGTACAGATATTAGGAAATTAGACTAAAAATATATATTTAGTACAAAATCAAAACTGATGGTGGACATGCACTCTAATCTCTTCCAATATTAAAATGTAACTATAAAACTTGTGAAAATATTATATAACTAACATAATGGGAATACATAAAGATTAACTGGTCACCAAAAGAAAAATGTTTACTACTCTCCATTTTTGTGTACAGTATATAGTAAGCAGTGATTGTAAGAATTACAGCCCTAAAGACATCCTACTCAGACCCACCCAGCTGTGACAGAATAAACAATGAAGGAACATGAATACGTTTGTTCATTTCTTCTTCTTCTTCCTCTTCGGAGGCCCCTGATCCGAGTCGCTGCTGCTGCCTGAGTCAGAGCTATCTGAGGACGAGGAGGAGGTGGTAGAGGAGGATGAGCTGTCGTCGTCGCTGTCACTGCTGCTGTCACTGTCATCAGAAGAGGAGCTGGAGGAGTCGCTGCTGTCTGACGATGAGTCACTGGAGGAGCCATCTGAACCGCTGCTGCTGTCACTCGAGTCTTTAGACCTGAGAACGCACGGTGGGGGTGGGGTGCAAATAAACAGAGTTTTGTTGGTAAGGACTCGGGCTGTACCTGTTAGAATGTTATTTCAGAACAAGATCACCCGCTCTAGTTTTAGACCATTTTTTTACAACTCCTCAATGACAGAAATCTACTTTATGAGCTTAATTAACGTTGAAAAGAGAAAAGTCCACAATACAAATGCAGATTTACTGACTTAAACTATGATAAGGTACAATGATCTGACTTAGATATGGATTAAATTTCTTCAAAAGGAAGAAGTTGCATCTTCCATTACTAATAAAAACAAGTTAACAAGAAAAACAATAATGTTTTTCAAAGAAATGCTGCCTTTTTATGCATTGTGCTTGCTTGGCTGGAATTTCTGTCTATGGATAAACCACAGAATCTGGTCTAAACCGTGCATTTCAAGTATCAACACAGACCCGATTCTGAATTGTCATGTGGTAGGATTGGGACATGCTTTTTAGCAAACAAGACAAACAGTTCTAAACATGTGACACTGCCCCAGTGTGTGATTGCAGATAGCATGTCCACATTCCCAATATAGAGCTGTGCTGATTAGTTATGATTAAAAAATGTAGCTTCCAGCCTCGATGAAAAAAAGGTGAGGGTCAAGACATTTTAGTGATTCTAAAGCTTACTTGTGAAAATAATCAACAGAATATTTTTATCTTTCATAAAATGAATGTAGCAACATGAAAATAGAAAAGCACTTGCTTTATGAGCAAAGCCCCTTGGCCTTTGATCTTTTCCCTTCCGTATCTGGAACATCACCAACATTTAATCATCTGTTCTTTGGCCCAGCATTTTCTAAAAACAAAATTTCATCCGATAGTAATTTTTTGAGTTATTTGGTAACACACAAACACCAGCTGTGACATATCCTCCTCCCTCGGTAGAGGTAAAAGTGCAATAAGGGTGGCCTTAGCATAAGCAAATGACCATCTGTTCCTTTTCTCACTAATTAATAGGTTGTACTGCAATTGCTGCCTGAATGAAACTAGACAAACTATATGTTTCATCAGTATCAATTAATTCTAATTACTACCGCGTTTCTGACACGTTCGTGCTTAAACACGTGACCTCATCTGTCAGCTTTTCCAAAATGCTGTAGTGCTAGAAAAGAACCACTAGATGGCACGATTTACTACGTTTGTGGA